>CM031241.1:660881421-661118444 GCA_018340775.1 Taxus wallichiana var. yunnanensis
ATATGATAGAGATATGGAAAACATTACGAGATGTGTTTTGAATTTGGTTTGTGAATTCTCAGAGTTTGTTGAGCATAGCTCCAAACAGATCTGGGTATTGTATTGAGAGAGTGGTGACTTGTAATAAAATCGAGCAAGTGATTCTTGGTGGGACGTAGCCCAAATTGGGTGAACCACGTTAAATATTGTCTCCTTGTGTTGTGTTATTTTATTCTACAATTTTATTTCAGACTGTAATAATTTCGCATATTAGTTTCTCTTGTTGCGATTACGTGAAGGATTATTCCGCATATTTTATCCCTTATTTCCTAACAAAGAATTGGTATTCTTACTAATCAATGTGTTTTATGTTAACTTCTTGATTTTTAGTTTCTCTCTCATTTTTCTCATTAGCACTTACATCTTCATAAATGCCAACTCATATGTGTTGTGTAGTCTCCATCATCTTTAAACATGCTCATCTTCCTCGATCACATCATCCAAGTCTCGCACTTCTTGGTACTCTATTTTCTCAAGAAATAATCTTCACCATGTGGTCCATCCCTATTTTCCTCAAAATCACTTACTTAACAAGATTTTTTGACCTATACCTTCTATACAACAACCCAAGTTTTGGTATATTTCTACAACTACCTTTACTCATGCCCCTAGTATGGAAAATAAAAAGTTTAAATAGATCACTCACACACAAACTAGATTGATGTCTATATAAATATCTTCAACAAGACTTAGAAATACTTTCTTTGAAACTAGATTGATGTAGCCATAGTTATGGGTCCCGGTGAAGGGATGTCTTAGACCATGTAGTCCTTATTAGAGTTGACCTCACCGAAGTAGGATCATAAACACAACTCTTAACAAGAAACAACAAAATATTCTTCTATTAATGTAAGGAAATATTACAGAATTAGGCATAATGGCATCACACTCCATTGAAATTCTTAAGACAAGATTGTGTGTGAATTATTCCAATAATTTTGATCCTATGAACTATTCTAATCTTTAAAATGTTACAAAGCTTCTATATAACCATCATTGGCTCAAATTGTGAACTCGCACTAGAAGTCAAAATCACAATCCCTCAATTGGATGCATAGAAGGCTTACATGATCACAACTCCATTCTAGTTATAGAATTAATAGTTACTTTAGCAGAAGAAAAAAATCCTTTTCACGTAAATATTCCTTACAAATATTCCTCTCAATTCCTTAGGCCAACATTGATCTACTCACGAAGTTTCCTCCATGGATAAAGCTTAATAAGATTATTCAATTGGTCTTTTCCATGAAAGATGTCGATGCAAATCTTATCATTGAATAAAATGAGATCAGTCCTATAAAATTTAAGGCTTCACAACATTAGTAGTATTTAGCAACCTCAAGGGTGTATCACAACATCAAATTTGGTTTAGCAGTTTATATGCAACTCTCTGCGGCTCTAGAATACAATAATATTATTATATGGAAAGGAATAACACATAGAGGTTTTGTGTGGCCTTGGAAGGTGTGCATGATTAAGTGTATATTTACACGGGTAAGGTTAATATTGTGTATAATGATAAATCTTATGCAACTTTGTAGTTTTGTGTGACTTGGTTAAGCATTTACAACTGAGATAGGTTTCTATAGTGTCTATAATAAATGACTTGTAATGTCCCCAAATGGACATCTTTGACCCCAAATGGATTTTAGGCCAATCCCAAACCCCAAATGCATATTATAGACAAGATATCAAATTTTTATTATGCAGATCTGTATTTTATCTATAAATGGCGACTAGGGCTAGATAAAAAAATGCATGAAATATGTCATAAACCCACTAGATCTTTAGCCCAAACAAATCAGCAATATTTATAATGATAGAATCATGAAAGAAATACCCCGGATGGCACTCCAAATCAGACTGGAATAATTTATTTAAATCTATCAACAAGATTCCCATAAACACAGATGTAAATAATACTTTCAAGTTTCCAAAAATTCATAAAATAAGAGAACATGGTATCTAAAAATTAGGGAAAATAATATCAGCTAAGAGAAGCTCCAAAGCAGCCCTAGATCACTCTGAATCATCTCCAAAGGTATTCGTTATACTAGAAATAAGGGCATGCAATATAATAGAAATCTCCTCTTTCAAACCCTTGACAAAAATATGCAATACTCCATCATTCAATTGTTGGAAAATAAACTGAAAATATTTGCTAGTTGTTGGCTAGATTTTCTGCACAACTGAAAACCTAGGTAGTCATGAGATAAATCTCCCTCATTTACCGGTGAGGCTCCCATGTAATATTTTTTCAGTTATATGTCTTAATATCTATATGTTGGTATTACTTTAACTATTTAGCTCATGAACCATAGCTAGACAGTTCTGCAGCAAGTAAGCAGCTGTAAAAGAAAGGAAAAATATACAGAAGAGGAAAATAATAGGAAACGGGAAGAAAGGAGAGAGGATATGCAACCCAATCAATAGTTTACAAAGTTGATCACATGCACATAGATTAAAACAAATAGATCATGAAATACAAAATTCAAAGTAAAGGAAACTTTCAGATCTAGATCTAGAATAACACAAAGTTTATGAATAGATCTAGAAATAAATACAAGATGAATGCACCGTTGACACAAAGTTCTCTGGAAATCTCTTCTCTATTCCTCTACTTGTGGAAATCAGGGGTTTCAGCTCAAAGTTTGGAACACAAGAATGCTGATTACAAATTTTGATCTTCGACCGTAGGTTCTTCCTCTATTTATAGTGTATAGAGGGCAATTACAAATAGGAAGCTTTAAATGAATTCCCGCATGCAAAAGCTATGAAAAGGAAACAAATGGCATTCTTCAAGTAACGGCTTTTAAACCAATCACTTAAGTTTTATAATTTAATTGATTGCTCAATTACTTTTTTGGAGAAAATAAAAGAAAGAGGAAACAAAATAAGAAGAAAGCTATAACCATCCCCTTCCATACTCTACATGTTGATCCAACTTGTATTGTATTTCGCTTCATTTATTTTAGCAATGAATGATCCGAATGATATCTCTATCTTGGATCCGAGATACTCCCATATCTTTGTTGAATTCTTTCCTTTGATTCTCACAAAACTAGATCTAGAAGCAACTAACTCGTGACTTGCTTGTGGGTATTTCCTTTGACATGTCTTCCTTCTATCCTTGGAGATTTTGCAATTCTTCTTTAGTACATGCACCAAGTCTGCAATGTTCACCATAAAAAATTTAAACAAAACTCATCATTTTTATTTTTATTTGCATATGAGCAATTTTAAATTCATGAAATCACTTAGGGTGAATGCAAATACAAGGAAATTCAATGAAGGCTTCAACTGGAAGATTGGGAGCACATGCACAAGAGCCACGAAAGGAATTTTCAATGCACCGACTTCTACATGGGCTACATTAGAAACAAAAGGATGAATTTTTGTCGGAATCCTTTGCAATTATGAGATTTGGATCACAATTAAATTGGTGATATGTTAAGGGCCTAGTCTCGTATCGTTGACTTCAGCGAATCTAGAAGCTATGTATGATCCTGCTGATCATTTTCTTTCATCATGCTTCATTAAGAAATAGGGAAACATAGAATGGTTCCACTCTTTCAGAAGATGGTGAGGATTTAACAACTACAATGTTGTTCTGTGGAGGAGTATTTTTGGGCTTAGGCAAAAGGCCTTTTGATGTATTGGATTGTCCTGGTGATTGTACATATTTGACTAGCCTATTTAACTGCTTAGGAAAGGCTCTCAAGTATTCAAATTCTGACATTTGAACTTTGGTTTTCTTGGCATGATCAATAATGTCAAAAGAAGGAATAGATTCAGATACTTGAGCTGCTTTCTGTGGTTGAGACAAAGAACTCACATTCTTATTTTTGGGAGCTAAAGAAGAAGGTAAAGGGCTTCCCCTTCTTTATTCGTCGAGTTAATGTCTCACTTAGTGAGTTTTGGTTTTGTAAATATTGCATATGTATGAACATGATCATCTTCATGAAGCTTCTCATCATCATGTTTAGATTTGTAGTTTAGGTAATTAATGTTGGAGTCGCCAGCAGGACCTACAAAATCATCATTCTTGAGCTGATCAAAGTGTCAACTTCCTGGTCTTCTTCATTCATCTCCACATTTTTTTTCCGGGAGTAGCTTCAATTGTTAATCTTTGGGAACCAAAGCAATGCAGTTCTAGTTGTTGTTGTTGTTAAAATTCGATCGGGAGCAATGTTGTTGCTTTGAGCCATTTGTTTCTTCATCGTGACATATCATTTGCTAAATTTTTCAATAGTGAATCGAAGAAGTAGTAGCAGAGGATGAAATTTCATTTCTAGAAGTATTGCTCTTTATCTTTCCAGCTATGATGAGGTAGTCTTCAATTTTAACCACCATGTTTTAGGCTACTAATAAATCACAGGACGTGCTCTTCACAGTTGATAGCTTACTTCAGGAAGTAAAGTATTGATGAAGAATACCTTTTGATTCTCATCATTCAAATAAGAAGAATCGAAATTTTGTAAAGTAATCTTTGGAATTTAGCAATAAAATCTTGCATGTGCTCATGTGGCTCCTTCTTCAACTAAGTGAGTTGAGTTATCAATGTACTCGAATCTTCGTCTGCCTTGAATATTTTTAGGAATGTATCTCTCATAATGGCCCAGATTGGTTATGGTGCAGGAGCCGATTGGTAGAACCATTCTCTAGCTAAGTCATGGAGAGTCTCTATGAAGAGTCGACAAACACATCTTCATTTTTAAGCTCTGCAAGCACTCCACAGGATATAAAGAATGCAACCAAGTGGTCATCTGGATTTTTCTTTCCATCTCCAAACAATTTTGGAAAATTCTTTCTCGTCACTTTAGGTAGATAATGCATAAGAGGAGTCGATTCATAGGTCCAAAAGTTACACCCCATAGAACAAAGCGATGCGGTGGCAAGTGGCTAATTCAACATCATGAAAGGAGCACGTCTTCTTTAAGAATATCCTTAGTGAATAATACCAAGTGATGGATTGTGTTGGACATGATCGGATCTAGAGGATTTTACTCTCTTCTTTCCGGTGAAAGACCTGGATCTACGGCTTCTAACTTGAGGAGGATGACTGAAATTAAATTGCTCCTGCAATCTATAAAAAATGGTCGAACTTCCTTGAGCTCGCTAGACTATGTGAATGGATGTTCTACGGGTTGAACTTATAATATAAAAGGGAACTAGAAAGAGAAAGCTCGGTCTACTAATCATGTGTTGTTCCCAAGAGAGTCGCCAAAAAGCTGTTAGCTATATTTTCTACACAATGAAAACCTAGGCAATCATGAGATAAATCTCCCTCATTTCTTGGTGAGGATCCGTGTAATATTTTTTTAGTTATATATCCTAATATCTATATGTTGGTATTCCTTTAACTATTTAGCTCATGAACCAAGCTAGATAGATTCTGCAACAAATAAGCAACTATAAAATAAAGGAAAAATATACGAAGAGGAAAATAATAGGAAACGAGAAGAAAGGAGAGAGGATGTGCAACCCAATCAATTACCACCGCCTTTCAATGGGAATCATCGAAGTTGTTCAAGAATTAAAAAAGTAGGGTAAAACCTGTATGTATATAAATAAAACTTTGTTGTTTTCTTTCCTTTTCTTTGTTTTGTTTTGTTTTTGTTTGCCTGACCCCGAACCCAATGGACAAGATACGAAACCAGAGATGTTGGGATCTCATCTTTACTCTTGTCATTTTGACAGAGGCAAAGATGTCCACAGATAGAGCCAACTGGTGTCTCTAGATTTTACCCTGAAATCTGAGACTACCCCATGTTTAAAAAATTTCATTCTTTTAAAATAATGGGTCTTTTCATGTTTTTTATTGCTAGAAGATGTCTGTATTACGTTAAGATATTCCTAGTGAATCATATGAGCCAATTTTGACAAATACCTAGATGCCGAAAATCATTTTATCGTTTTGCCAAGTTTTTCTACGGGAAATTTATATTTAATTATTTATTGAATAAATAATGCCCCATTTGAAGTAAATTGTGCTCCGGTTGAATCTTGTTGAAGTTTTGCATGCCAGTATTCACTCATATCAATAGGGTTTTCACTAGGAATGAATTCATGGCACTGTCTACAACTTCTGGCAACGTTTTTCACTTTTATTTATTTCTTTTTTGTGTTTCTTCGGTTTTCTCTGCAGTTTCTCTATGAAATTCCCCTAGGTATGTTCTTTGTCCAATATAGTCTGTTTAATTGACTAAAGCATTTGGAGATCATTTATGACCGTTGCACCAGAAGGAATAAGCCTCGTAAAGCAAACTTTTGACAAAAAAATGAAATCATGCACAAAAAGCCTCTCTAGAAAGTCACACTTTTTGGAATGAATGAGTTTAAGTTGCAATCATAATTTCGAAGTGGCGGTAGGTGGGAATTTCTTACCTACCTCGCAGGTACTTTTTCCCATGAAGTCAAAGACACTTAAGTTGCATTGGGAATTTTAGAAGTGGCGGGGAAGGAGGGAATTTCTTACCGCCTTGCAGGTACTTTTCCCATGAAGTCAAAGTCACTTAAGCTACAATGGAAATTTTAGAAGTGGCAGAGCGGTGGGAATTTCTTACCTACCTTGCAGGTACTTTTTCCCATGAAGTCAAAGTCACTTAAGTTGCAATGGGAATATTAGAGGTGGCAGGCATGTGGGAATTTCTTACCCGGATTCAGAAGGTAAAAATTCCCATTATAAAAGAAAATCACTTAAAGCACCAACGGGAATTTCTTCCTACCACTTCTAAAATTCCCATTGCAACTTAAGTGACTTTGACTTCATGGGAAAAAAGTACCCTACTTTCTAAAGTGAGGGAGTGAACTTGAGATTTTAGTTGACCTACTGCATGCATGAGAGATATGATATCCTATGAAGGAATGGTGGAATATGGCAATAATGTATTAAGTGGTTGTAGTTTTCCATTATGAGTGATCATAGGAATATCAAGAGGTGATGTGGGAGATTTTGATGCTAAAGGCACATTAGGAGTAGGTGTCGAGGAAGTTATAATAGGAGACATAGATGGAGTATCAATAGTTTTGGTAGGAATAACATCAAAAATACCCTTAATAGATGAGGTAAGCGATGGAGACACATCTATAAGAGAGGATGCGAGAAGAGATGAAAATGATATAGCAACAAGAGCGGTACTAGTAAGAGAAGAGGAAGTAATAGATGGTGGTGAGTCATGCACAGTGGTAGATGTGATCTCAGGAGAAGGTAAAAATGGAGCAGGTGAGTCACATTCAACAGTGTGGAAAGAAAGAAAATGAGGACTATCATCTACCTCACCATTATCAAATAGAGACTCAAAAATGAGAATGTCGTTAAGAATGTTATCAATAGGATTGTCAACATAATGTGAAGGAGCATTTAATATAGTAGGAGTAATATCAAAATTTGTAGGAGCATGAGAAGGAACAATATAAGTGGTCGGAGTAAAAGAAGGATCATTATGCACATGTGAATGATTGTCAACACCGAGTAAGTAATCAATAAGACAATCATCTAAAGTTTCATGTGAACAATCAAAAGGAGGTTCACAAGTAGTTGTAAAACATGGCGACAACAAGTAAAGGCTATTGGATCCTCAACAATGCTAATGCCTATAGGAGAATATTTAAAAATAGTAGGCACATATTATTGGCCATCTAAAAGTTGTTGTTGAATATGATCGGGTGTAGCAATTGGAGTACTATATAGAGCTTTGAGCTCAACTATGAAAACCTCATCATAGATAGGGTTAATGCTAAAATGAGACATGATGGGTGAAGAAGATGAGCTATCTTTAGCCATTAGGGTTTAATTGGATCCTAGGGAAAACTATTCAAAAATGCAGTTCACCAAAATGATTAACAAAAATATGAATTTGGAATCTATATTCTAAGTTAATCTAAGTAGATACAAAAATGTAATAAATGACGTAAGTTGAAATACGATGTTAAATATTTTATTTTGATATTTAAATGAAATGAAATAATGAAAATGAGAGGGATAAGGTACTAACTTGAAAATGACTTACCTCGTTGTGTGTTGGACTTGAATAGGTTGACACGCAGACAAGACAGAATGTGAAGGAATTACCCTGAAAAATTGCAACAATTAAAGATCCGGCTAGAATGGGGTGCCTATGGGCATCACGGCTTGTGATCTAGATGCTCTAGTCTACGGAAAATCTTAGAATATGAAACCGAAAGTGTGACTAGGTATTTTTAGTGTATTCGTCTTTGTTGTTTAGTTTTCACAATATATTCACTTATGTCGCCATGAATCGATGTCAAGATATACATGCAAAACCCCATACAAAAGCATCAAATCCCTAAAAATAAATATACATATGAAGGGGTCAGACTGACCTTAGCTACCACAATGGTGGACTTACAACTAAGTGCTACACTACATTCCAAACCCAATGTAGTTTTGTGTGTTTGTGTGTGCAATTATGTGCCTAGGGTGCCCTAGTGCCAATGACACAAAAGTAGGGGTAATAACTAGATGTAAAATTCAAATGGTGGATGGAATAGAATGAATATAACCCTTTCCCCTTATGTTTGTGTGATACAGATGTAAATGATGCCCAAATGCAATCCTTTGCCTTAGTAGATAACTAGCTCTTGATAGTAGATAGTCTACCCATAAATTAGTGAGTATGTTATGTTTATATAGGGATCTCTTGCTCAAATTTTGACACTAATGACTGACATGTCGACTAGTAATTAGGGGAGTAAGTAGGAAAATGACAAAGATCAACCAGGGAATAAGTAAATTAGATCCAAGTGTTATGGGGACTAGGGTGCCTAAAATTATGGTGGGAAGGTGCCCCATCACTACCTAGGTGCTCGAGCTGAGGGCTAGAGATGACACATGAATAAATAACGACACCGACACTCCCTAAGAGACTACCGTAACTATTTAAACAACTAACGACTGTGTAAAACAAATGACAAAGGAGACTAAGCGATCGACGACAAGACTAGGGACTAGGTCATTAGTAAATACTTTTATTACGTAAGATCCATTTATAAAATAACATACTTGGTGGTGTAAATGTAATAGTAAGTGCATGATTTTGTGACTTCAAAGTATAATAATGATAATGGACATGTCTCTTGGGTTCCATCATGATTAGGGATTATTTAGCGCATGAGAGGAAATCCTAAGCATGATAAATATGAGGCATGAATATCAGAGAAGGATAGTCATGGTGTAAGTGAAAATATTGGCGTTTGGTTAGTTGTAAAGGAGATTGGAGAAAGGCACGGAGACGAGCTGATTAAGTAAGATAGAAAATTGTTTGTTACTTTTCTATTAAACTCTTTGTAATCCCTCTTTGGCTATAAGAAGATGTAAGTATGGGTAATTGCTACTTCCAATTGGTTAATCCCTATCTTGGGGTTTTTGAGACCAACATCTTTTATGAAATTGATGGTTTCATGATTCATTCTTGTTGAGTATATTTTGATTCATTGCTTTTAGTTTGCAAGTACTTACTATGTTCCTACCAATACAAAATACTAATTTATAATAACATTAAGAATTTAAAATTGTTATTTTGAAGTGAATTGAAGTATGAAAAAAATCATTTGATTATGCAAATATTAGTCGTGTAGAGGTGGTAGTTTGGAAAATAAATTTCCACAATGATCTACCTCAGAATTGAATAAATCACAATATCTTTATACCTTTGATCAAAGGCAACTGCATGTAGTCTCTAATTCCAAATTTTATGGAGGGGAACCATAGATCAGTCTATGGGCTTCTGACCACGATGGTAGTGAGTAGTGAGTACTAGGCTTCTAAGTAAAAGACCTTGGTGATTCCATGTTGGAAAAAAATGAGTGGGAAATTGGAGGAAGGTTGATTTGAGAAGAATTTATCCACCTGTAATTCTATCTCCTTGAGAACTACAAAGAGGATGTTGTGTCTAAATGGTGCATTCCTCAAATATCCAACCCCCAAGAAAAATATTGGATAACAAGACTGGATAAGAGAAGAGGCTTTGAAAAGATAAACTTGATGTTAGGGCCTTTTGTGATAGTTAGAATATGTTCGTTGAATCCTATGTTCTTTCATGACCAAATAGATGTTACTCCGCACACTCAAGGAAAATATTATATTTGTCCAACATAATAAACAAAGTATGAAATATCCATTTACATCATAATCAATCATCCATACATAATCATGTTAGCTAAGCAATATATCATAAAAACAAATCATCAACATAGTAAGAAGGTTTATGACCATGCATCAAGTATGAATCCAATATAATACAAGATTGTGCTCAAATAAAATCATGATATCATCTCAACATAAATAACTGATCAAGGAAAAATGGTATCGTGTGCCCCATCGACAACCTATCAACAAGAGTTAGCATCCTAGTACTAGAAAATAACCATGTTGTGAAACAATGTCACATCAAAATAATAGAACATAGTAGTAATATCCTTGTCCATATAGATAATTTAGATACAATGAGTTGATATAGTTCAAAATGAGAACACAAAAATATGTGGGAACTACACTAAGCTCCATGAAATCATTGGATAGCCTACAATGTCATCTACATAACATGGCCGATGTCATTTGTAAAAAAATTGTATGCCCTTTAGATGTAGGAGCATCCCATGTTCAAAATAATCCTGTACAAGTTTTGGTTAAGTGTGGATGCACATGAAGGATGGAAGGTGTGAGGAATAAAGAAAGGAAGCATAAATAAGTGAAGAGGTGATTGTTTAGAAGTGTATAAAGGATTTACGTAATAAATGGAGAGGATAAGAGTGTAGTGCATGTAGAGTGTGCAGTAGAAGAGGCATGCAATAGTGCATAAAAATTCGGAGAGGAACGGGAGAAGAGTGATGCACATGAACCTTTGCAAAGAATAGAAGGAAAGAAGCGAGTGTGCAAGAGAATAGTATGAAGAAGTGCACAAATTTATTTTGGCACAAAATGGATGAGAAAAGGGATTGTGGAATAGTACAGATTGTGAAGGAGGTGTGCATATGTTTTGAGAAGGTTTGGAAGGTAAGTGATGCACATGAGAAGAGGTGAAGGTGTAGCTTGAGACCATGAGTGTGTAGAAGAACAAAGAATAGGTGTGGTGAAGGATTACATGAAAATAGGATGTGCGAGGTGAAATTGATTTGATAGTTGACAACGTGTTGGCTAGATTTTCTACATAGTTGAAAACATAGCGGTCATGAGATAAATCTCCCTCATTTACCAGTGAGGCTCCTGTGTAATATTTTGTCAATTATATTTCCTAATATATATCTGTTTGTTTTACTTTAATCACGTAGCTCATGCACCATAGCTAGGTAGTTTTGCAGCAAGTAAGCAATTGTAAGAAATGTATATATGCAGAAGAGGGAAATAATTAAATACAAGAAGAAAGGAAAGGAGATGTGCATACTAACCAATAGTTGATAGAGTTCATCACATGCACATAGATGAAACAAATAAATCTTGAAATGCAAAATTTGAAGTAAAGGAAATTTTCTAATCTAGATCTAAGACAACACAAAGTTTATGCATAGATCTAAAAAGAAATAAGAAATAAATGCATGGTTGACACAAAGTTCTCCTGAAATCTGCCTCCTCTCTATTCCTCCACTTTGAAAGCTATCAAGGGTTTCAGCTCAAATTTTGGAACACAAGAATGTTGATTACAAATTCTGATCCTTTAACCCGTAGGCTCTTCCTCTATTTATAGTGTATCGAGGGCAATTTACAAATAGGAAACTATAATGAATTGACACATGTGGAAGTTGTAAAGGAAACAACTGGAAATATCCCTCCTGGAATTCCTCTTTGCATGACATGCATAATTTATAACTAAAAATAGAACCTTCTATTTTGCATGTCTGCCACCTATTTCCAAGTAATTGACTTCTTCTAGTAACTTGAAGTAACGGATTTTAAACCAATCACTTAAGTTTTACAATTTAATTGATTACTCAATTATTTTGTCGAGAGAAAATAAGAGAAAGAAAAAGAAAGAGAAGAAATTAGAAGAAAGCTGCTACACTCCCAGTCTTGTTCTTTTTTCATATTCTGCATGCAGTTGACTCTTTTGCCTTTGATTCTCACCAAACTGGATCTGGAAGCAATTGACTATGATTTTCCTGCGGGTGCTACCTTTGACCTGTCTTCCCCTTTCATCCTTGAAGATTTTGCAATTCTTCTCCAATATATGCACCAAAGGCAATGTTTTATGTAAATAATTCAGATAAAAATCAACATATTTTATTTTTAATTGTATATGAGAAATTTTAAATTCTGGAAAGCACTCCAGGTGAAGGAAAATACAATTATATTCAATGAAGGCTTCAACCGGAAGATTGGGAGCACACATACAAGCTCCTGGAAATAATTTTCCATGCAATGACTTCTACTTGGGCTGCATTAGTAACAAGAGGATGAATTTTTCCCGAAGCCTTTGGAATTATGAGATCTAGATCTATTTCTCCTCCGATTCGAAGATATATATTCAATGCATCGATATTGACTTATGCTTTCTTCACCAATATGGGCATCCGTGATGAATACCTACAATTGATTCAGAAAAATATGGATTCCATGACATGAATACTCAATTTTCATCACCAAAATTTTCTTATAAATCATGGTGCCCTCTATTTTCAGACTTTGTTTGCATGTCAAGCAAGCTAAAAATATTATTTTATTCACTTGTGCACTCAGATCAACATGCAGATACTCTAAATAATAAAAAGAAAGCTTCTCCAACCCTAGGCACCAAAACTAGATGCTTCTCGGCAATTAAAAAAATCAGCTTTTAGACATATAGCTATGCCAAAATGGGTCACACTTTTTGGCTAGAAGTTGTGTTAAAAATAAGAAGTCAAAGCAATGGGAATTTTCACCTGCAGGCAAGAGTAAGAAATCCCGCTTTCACTTAAGTGACTTTACTTTCATAACAGGAATTTTCACCCTGCAAGGTAGGAAAGAAATTCTCGCTTTTCACTTAAGTGACTTTACTTTCATAGTGGGAATTTTTACCCTGCAAGGTAGGTAAGAAATTCTCATCGAGTGCTTTAAGTGATTTTTCTTTTATAATGAGAATTTTTACCCTGAAAGGTAGGTAAGAAATTCCCACCGCCCGCCACCTCCAAAATTCCCACGCCGCTTAAGTGATTTTGACTTCATGGGAAAAAGTACCCTGCTATGCAGCAAGAAATTCCCGCCTGCCTGCCACTTCTAATATTCCCATTGCAACTTAAGTGATTTTGACTTCATGGGAAAAAGTAACTTGCTATGCAAGCAAGAAATTCCCACCTTCCTACCACTGCCAAAATTCCCACTGGCAAATTAAATTCTTCCTTCCGAAAAGTGCAACTTGCATGAAAAATAGCTATTTTCCAAAAGAGCGACTTGCATGAAAAATAGCTATTTTCCAAAAGTGTGACTTGCATTGTGACTTCTGCATTAAAAATTGCACAAAAATTTGTCACTTAAGGAAGCGTGGAAGTTGGACGTGGAAGGCAGACTTGAAAATTACGACTAGCATGAAGACATCATTTATTTCCTTTTTGGGATTTTTGGTGAAGAAAACACAAGCACATAATAAAATTTTCAATTTTTGGAAAGGGTTTGGGAAGATGTAGCATCAAAACTTTGCATGTGCCATAACTTTCATTTTTGGTTCTATCTTAGGTGTCATTTTCTCTAAAAGTGCATATTTTCTCAAGCTCTAAATGTTGATAGCAATATTTTTCTTATTTTCATAGAATCCATTTTGCATCATTTTTGACTAAGAAAATTCTTGCAATCTTCTAAAAGAATCATGAGCTCGATCGCCTATAGATAGATTAGTAATTAAAAATACTATATACCTTTTCAAAACCCTAGGCCCGGGAAAGATCCGGCAAGAAGGATGAATAGGCTACAGGAATTGTGGAGAAAACAAACCAAAACAAAGACATAGAAATAAAACAAAACAAAATAAAATAGCGGACAATTTCTTGAAAAAATTCTCCAATTAGTTGATCTCGCAAAAATTCTTCCCCGGAGGAATGTTCTGTGGTAATAATGATGGGGTGAAGTACTTTATATAACCTAAATCCTCCAATTTTAGCTCAATCTATTTTTAAAAGAAATTTATTTATTTAATAAATAAATAAATAAAATTCTCTCACACAAAACCTCATGAAGGGATAGAGTGAGTTTTAGCATATGGGTATTTGGCGAATTTGGATTTTATGAATCTCTGGGGTTACCTTAGAGCGATGCAAACAACTGCAAGAAAAACAAACACAAAACGACCTGTTATTTTGAAAAGAATGATTTTTTTAAAAAGGGTAGTCTCATATTTCAGGGCAAAATCTTGGGGACACCACAAGACATGTCAAAAAAACAACTAATAAAATTTGACAAAGAGTGGCTAATTGGATGTAATGGGCATAAAACCCAATTACTAGACTCGACGTGGAACATGGGTGACCAAATGAAAAAATGTGGTTGAGAGAACTCATGAAATTGAATTTGAAATTATAATTTCAATAGGAAAATTAGGACATTTCTAGAAGGATCCATCTTGCCAAAGAAAACCTAAAAAGGTGCATCCATAAAAGGAGGTCGATTTTACCATTTTGAGTGATGATGATAATAAGGAAGGAGAGTGTTAGAAGAACTCCAAATGAGAGAAGCTAAGCCATTGAGGCCATTAGAGTTGAGTGTAAAGGTGTAACCAATCTAGGATATGTCATAGAGAGACATATGAGAGTATGTAATGCTCCAATAGAGAGTTTAAAAGCTCCATGAGAGCAAATTGATGGTAGATGTCATTAAAGCCTTAAGAAATAATAGAAATCTATAACTTATCATGAATTCCACTGCAAGGATGTATAGAGAGGGATTCCCATGAATCAATTGGTATCAAAGTATGTTTGTTTCCTATGAAGAAGAAGTGAAAACATTGGTAGAAACATTGAACGTGAGGTAGCTAGCAAATATATGGTGTTATCCACTATGAAAAGGTGGGTAAAGAATGTGAGGATATATCATATTACATTGGTGAAAGAGTTGAAGGGGAAAATATGTAACCCAAAAGAGGTGAAGTAGATCTAGAATTGGTGTGAATAATGGAGAAGATAAAGGCAAAGATCATAGGTATGAGGACCAGACTAGACCATCCAAGAGATCTTGAAACTCACATCAATGGTGAAGAAGGAGAGATGACATGCAATAAATATGTGCAAGAAATCCATGGAGAACTAAGACAAGATTCAGTGACATGAGAATGTGAGGTACATGGAGAAAGCACAAATGGTGTGTGAGGGGAGAGAAGAATTGATGAATATTCGATGGTGCAACAAGAAGAGTTACATATGCATTATGCGAGCAAAGGTGTAAGAGAAAGAAGGATAAAGGAGAATTATGTTGGTGAGAAGAGACTAGTGCACAATATTATATGGATTTGGTTATGTGTGTGGAGAGAGAGGAAATCAAACAGTAAAATTCCCTAGAGCATGGAGAGGAGATGGCCAGTGTAATAGAAGCAAATTATCGAGAATGCACGAAAGGATAATGACCAAGCACAAACTTGTAAAGAGCATGTAAGATATGACGAAGTGTAGAACATAACAAAGGTGTATTCAAAGGAGGAGAGGAAACAAATTATTTGCACAAGGTGAAATAACAAGGGAAAGTGTTTCCTTGTGGTGGTCAACAAAAGGAGCACCAAAAATATCATTACGAAGGAGATGGTTTAAAATTTTAGATTGGCATGTAGAAGGAATCCCAACTCATATAGAGTGACCTATTTGGTTCAAGGTTAGGAGAGAATTGTGTGTGAGCAATGTGAGGTGGGGATGAAGATTGAGATATTCATTGATCAAGTGTTATGTGACATCCTTTTGATGGACGCATGTCATGTCTTATTACGGAGGCCTTGATAGTATAACATAGAAATGATCTACAATAGGAGATAAAATAAAGAGAAAGTGTGCAAGGATGGGAAGACATTTCATTTATCCTCATTGAGATAAGAAAGTGTAAAGCACCAAATCCGTATGATGATGCACAAAAGAGATGAAGGCCAAACTTTCATACAAGACTAGGGAGGTGGTGCACAATAAAATGAAAAGAATTCCAGCTTAATGGTGTGATCAAGGAGTGAAGAGAGAAGACAAAGTCACTTGGAAGTGCATTAAAAAGACAACACAAGAAGAGAAGAAATTTAAAGAAATGCATTTCATCTTGATGATAGTGCATGCAAATATTGCACATGAGGAGAAAGAAGGAGATGGTCATAAAGAACATGATCACCCAAAGGAGACCGACTGATGTCACAATTGGATGCCATTAAGAAGGAATGAATAGAAGTGTGGAGAGTCTTAATAGGATAAGAGGAGTGTGTAGTCAAGTACATAAAGGTGAAATTTCTATTTCAAGGAAATAAGTATGTAGGTGAAGGTGTACACAAAAATGAGGATACCATTGTAGAGATAATGATGAAGGGAAGTTTCCTTGAAGGAAAATTAAGAAGAAAAAACCGAGGAGATTTTGAGAGTGTGCGTGAAAAATAGTGCTTCAAGGAAGAGAGATATCGGTAAAGATCTCAATGAGCATGCACAAAGGAGGAGAATAGTTGTGAACCATGTAAAGTGGAAAGTTTCCTCATAGGAAACCAAGGAGGAGTGGACAAAAACAACAACATGTGGAAGAAGTTACATAAGCTTTTATGCAATGAAGGTACAAGTGAATAAGTGAAGAATAAGAAAAGATGCAGGAAAATTTCCTAACACGAGGGAAAGGAGATGTTGCTCATACCCACAAAGGTGGAATTCATAGTAAAGAAGTAGAAGCACAACCAGAGGAGGAGAGAGTTCAAAAAGTAAATAATGCAAAAATTACTGAAGATGGTAGAACGACTATGGAGAAGAGGATAAAATAATTCTATAAGCAAGTAAATTATGGCCCGACATTGTGCGAGGCAGAGTGGTTATGGATCAGCTGATGTCAAGACAAGGAAAATTCAAGGAAGATTCCATAAGGAGGAATTGATAATGAAGATGAAAATTGCACAAGATAAATGCACCATGAGTGCATGAGAAGGTGGACACATAATGGAGAGGATCCCAAGGAACAAAAGGGAGAAAATAGAAGGAAATAATGGGAGAAGGCCTTGAGAAGATGGTCTATAATGGGTACAAGATCGCAAGAGCACGAAGAGATGAACACGTAAAGTATAAAGGTGTAGAAGAAGATAACATGAAGAGGAGGTGTGCATGGAAGAGAAATAATAATAAGTGCACAAAGGGAGAATGCAAAAATAGAAGAGGTCACAATGGAAAGGAAAAAAGAGACCCCGAAGAAGAGGAGGGCGTGCAAACAACATGCATAGATAAGGACATGTGAATGACGGATAAACATGTAAATGATAGAATCCCAAAAAAATATATGGGAAAGGATGAATAAAAGTCCCGAAGACTTTAGGAAAAGGTGAACAGTCAAGGGGGTGAGGACTCACAAGGGATGAAAAATAAATATACACTATGAGGAGGTGGATGGTTTATGGTAAGAAAAGGATCACAAGAATGAATGAGATAGAACCAAAGGTTCATAAAGAAGTGGTGAAGGATTGAAAGAGGCATAATAAGAAGCACAAAAGCTAGAAATAGGCTTGTTGTATGAAGAATTCAATATTATCTGCTCCAATAGTCTCGAAGGGCGGTTCTACCACTCACTCAATCTATTTGAGGTGGAACACAAGTTTTAAGTACCTCAGGTGTTTGATGTAGGAGCATCCTAGGTTCAAGGTAGTCCTACACAAGTTTTGGTTAAGTGTGGGTGCATGTGAAGGATGGAAGGCATAAAGAATGAAGAAAAGAAGTGTATAGAAGTGAAGAGGTGATTGTGTGGGCACATGTGATTTGATAGCTGACATGGCATGTTAGAGAAGCGACCAACAAAATCTAATAGAAGGTGGGTGATTGGACGTATCAAGTAGAAAATTCCAACTACCAGACTAATGTAGCACAACAAGGGAAACTAGATGGTGAAAATGTGGTTGAGATAATTTATGAGCTTGAATTCAAAATATAAGTTTGAGTGGGAAAAGAAGGGCGCATCTAGAAGGATCTAACTCGCCAAAGGAAACCCAAAATGGTGCATCCATAAAAGGAGGTTAAGCTTATCATTTTGATGGATGATGGTGATAAAAAGGAAAGTGGAAGAATAAATATAGCTAAGAGAGGTTAAGGAGTTGTAGGACATTAGATCCAAGCATAAAGGTGTAATGAGTCTAGGATAGGTTTTATGAGAGACACATGAGACTCTCTAAATGCTCTAGTAGAGAGTAGCAATATGTAGACATCATTAAGGTCTTAAGAAATCAATATAAATATGTAGCTTATTGTGCAATATAATGTGTGGCTATGTATTATGGGTTTCCCTTACATCACCTTTTTCTATTTTTTACTTTAAAATCAACCCACCAACACTAAAAATTGAAATGCACCCAAATCCACCTAGATATCAATCGATCTACATTTTGACTATATTTGAGGAAAATTTCGTTAGCCAAAATTTCTCCATGACACATTTTACACTTTTCTCATAACTATCCTTTCCCAATTCAAATACAAAACCTATCCAAGGACCTCTCGCAACTCATCCTCCTTTGTCATCACCTTGTATGCCAAAGCCTCTATCTTGTATCAGATCTCATCACGTCTCATTTCATCTCAAACTCGAAAAACTGGAGCTCCAAAATTGTGAAAATAAAAACACACAAAATGATAAATTAATCACTTAAATTTGTATTTATAGAAAATCCATACATCCTCTTCTCAATATCTTCATTTCTTCAAACCAAAATAAATTTTTAATCATAACTCGATCTTCACTCTAGAAGAAGCATCATGATCTTTTCACAAAACAAATCCAACAATATATTGAATGCATCTTTCCAAAAATCTTCAAAAGTTGCACATTTTTAAGGCCTCTAGTCCATACCTTTATGACTTGTAATTACACATTCTCAAGACTTATTTACTTTTTATCCTCATATGAGATCCCATTTGACTAGATTTTATTGCATATTTATCTAATTTATCTTCTAGTGTTTCTTTTCGTTTTCTTAGCTTATCCTAGTAGCTCTTTCTACACTATGGTGATCTGCTAAATGGACACACTTGTGGGAAGGTAAGTATGTTTCATTTGAGTCCATGTTTATTTTTTCTGTTTTACACATCTTTTTTAGTATTTTTATTTTGGCGTTGTATATTTGTTTCCCAAAGACCATCTCATGTTCACTTTTTGTGACACTATTGGAGTACATATACGCCTAATTTTTCAATTCAATGACTTTCGTTCCTTATAGACATCATTGGCGCATTAGCATCCACAGAGTGGTGTCCAAAG
Source organism: Taxus wallichiana var. yunnanensis (assembly GCA_018340775.1). Lineage (NCBI taxonomy): Eukaryota > Viridiplantae > Streptophyta > Pinopsida > Cupressales > Taxaceae > Taxus > Taxus wallichiana. Next base: position 660,900,839 of record CM031241.1, read on the forward strand.
GAATACTATCGGGAGTGAGGAATAACTAGAAATAGTTGTGTGCATCCTTCGAGTTGTATTGGTCTAGTCAACAATCATATTTATGAGAGAGTTTTTATGTGTAGTTTGATCATATAATATATTTCACATGTTTTCAAAACCTTTATAATCATATTTTACACACCTTGCATTTTTACATTTTTATCACTCTCTCCTTGTGTTCACCCTCACACCTAATTTCAACACACTCACACCTTCATTATCTTATCCCTTAGCACCTCAAAATTCCCTCCACCCCTATTGGCATGAATTCTTGATTTTCTATGCCTATGTTTCCCTCTCGAGATGGCATCGACCATGGTTGATGTCGCATGTTTAGCAAACTTCCCTAGTCAATGACATTGACCACGATTGATGTCGTTGGCTAGTATACATTGTAAATGTTATCCTTAGGCTATTTATACTTAGTAATTGAGCACTCATTCTACATCTCATCCACCACTCATTCAATTTGCTAGCATGTGTTAATATTCCCTAAAATATTAGAAGGTCTTGAAGTTGGTCATATTTATCTTCTTTAGAGTCCACACTTGGAACATTGGGTACTTAAGATCTACAAGCATAAGAGTTGCACTTGTCATGGTCTACCAAGCCTTTGGAGTCATTGGAGTCTTCAATCAAGGGTGTTCTTAGGTCTTCTTGTTTCTTTTGGCCCTCCACATCAACTCTCTCATAAGGTGTTATCGCCTAGAGGAAGTCAATCCTCCAATGATGCAATCATGAAATAAGTATCCCGAGCCTCTCTTGTTTCCTTTATTTTAATTTTAGATTTAGGGATATGCATAAAAGATATGAGGTCTTTCTTTAGAAAAAAATACTTGTGAGATGTGAATATTATGTTTGAATAGAATATGTAAACAAATTCATTACAGTGCATGTTGTACGGTTCAAATCTAGATATAGACTACTTACCCAACGTATGATAATCCAAATTGATATTCATTCACTAAATTTCCTCATGAAATCCTACACTTTATGCTTTTGGTTGAGGATAATATATTCATCACAAGCAAAATTTATAAAAATATTTTTCTGGATATTTTTTCCATTCAATGAATGTTGTTCCTCCAGGGCCAGTCACGGTTATAGGAGAGGAAAATTCCGTTTAAAAATAAATGCAATTATAATGTAGTTATGATTTGACATGTCAATGGTGGAACGTAGTAGATCTGCAAATAAGATAATCAAATGACGAAGTATTCAACTCGATAATATTTTTAAATTGTCTGTGAATTTATAAGAAAAATGTCAACGTTTGTAATATTGTTCACAATTGATTAAGAAGATAAGATGATTATTGGTCACAACACCATTGAGTAGTTCTGCTGAAAAGGAAATGGCAAATGTATTCAGGGAAAATCCAAAGCAATTGGCGGAGAAAAATATATTTAAAGAAAATAACAATTCAGGGCACCGAAGTCCTTTCTCTTAATGGGGAGGTTTCCTTATTGAAATCTAAAACTGTTAATTACATGAATATGTATATTATTTAGTGTTTTATCTGACTTTTGTTGGATTCTTGGATTCCATACATCATCTTATCAAGGAAAGAAAGAATGAAGAAGAGAGTAAGAAAGAAAAGTGCGGAATTAAAGAATGAAGGAATGATATCACTTTTGTATATACAAAAAATAGATCTCAAATTACTCATGCATATTGAAAATTAAACAACATTTCGTTGAACAAAAAGACATTCTCAAGTCACACCACAATTGATATAATTAGAACATAAATCGACACAAAATTTGAAATATGTTTAAGAATGTATGAACACAAAGTTTCATCAATATCTTTGTCATGAAATATACAATAGATAGAGAAAAGAAAGAGAGAAAGAAGGTCAAATATCTCTTAAAAATCTTTCATTTCAGGAATTCCAATCCGCATAACTAAAAATGCAACCCCTTACAATGGAAAAGACCCCCCCTATTTATGCTTTTTTGCATATATCTAACTTATAATTCTTTCCTACAAAATAAGGTAATTAAATTTTAATCAACTACTTAAAATCATAACTTAAGTGACTTTATATTTGAGTCACTTAAGTTTTAAAAAAATTATTTCTCAACATAAAAATAGAAAAATCATTGAAGCTATATAAAAAAATGCCTTTTGCCAACACAAAAAAAGAAGAAGAAAAATCACTTCAGTGACAAGAAAAACAAAGAGATGATCTAAGGAGAAGCATTGACTATTGAAGAGACTCATTGAATGATATGCTTTGGAACCTTGACATTCATCACATGTGTCCTAAAGTGCATGACGACATCCTATACTTCATCCTCACATGGAACAATATTATTATCCGAACATTGATCTAAGAATCGGTCGTATCGAACATCTTCTTAACTCGTCAAAATAAGTTTGGGAGTTTTTTGGTGGCATATGAAATTGTATTAAAAAATTTAGCAATCAAATTCATCAAATCAACACTAACATGTGGAGGATGGAAGAGTTGATCTTTGATGTTTCTCGTGAGATGCTCCTTAATTTCTTCAATTAGTCTCAACTTGGAATTACTCTCATCAAGTTGATGACAACACATATCATGCAAATCAATACAAATTTATGATTTCAACATATCATTTCTCTCGCAAATTAGGAGAAATATCATCAGCCACTTCCTTGAGTGTTTTTATTCTCCATTTAATATTTAAAACCCATTTTTTTGAAATATCATCCTTTTCACATAGAAAGACTCATTTTGACAAAAGCATGTTCTTGTCTAAAGTGGCTAAGGATTGGAAGCCAAGAATCACATTCTCCCAATGAGAAATTTCGATGTTGATTGTTTTCAAAGTTTCATAAAAATTTAGAGTCATAGTCTCAATGTACTCCTATATCTTGATGACTTTGTGGATGAATTTGTAACTATTCATAAGATTGTTTTCTACCCATGATTATGTGATTCTTCCTTGCTTATTGAATTGATGAACTTCTTCCACATCTCTTCGATAAAACATATCGATATGAGAGATTGTTTGAGATGAAGAAGTTGGTAGAGCATATGGGTCTAAAAATGTTTGGATGTAAGATGAGATAAAATGCATGTGCTCTTCTAATTGTTCTTGAGTTTATTTCCTATTTTCTTCTCTTTTAATAAGTATTGTAGTTGATTCCCTAAAGTTGTGCAATCCCCTTCATGAGTAGACTCTCCCACTAGGATTCTACTAAGATCATAGTCAACAATTGTCATTTCTAACATCTTTTAAAACACATGGAAATGTAACTTGCATGAGATAAGCTCCAAAAGTATCGAGATACAATCCTAGAAGTGGTTTTGGATTTATTTGTAGTTTTTCTTATTTCTAAGAGTTTATGCAACTACATCATAATTTGGGTTTATAGCTTTAGCAGTTTATTTTTTCCTCCTCAACAAATATGGGGCCTAGGAGAAAGGAGGAGAGGATGAAGGATAGGTGAGAGTTTTTAATGGTGCGGGAGAAGGATGATGAGAAAAATGATTTCATGGATAAAGATGAATGGCGTGTGATAGTGGTAGGGAATGAGGAGGATTCTCATGAGAAGAATCCATGGGAAGAGAAAAGGATTGACAAATATCTTTGTCTAGGAAACTGGAATATCCTTTAAGGGAGAAGAGACAATTTTACCTTTCTCTAAAGAAGCTACCAAATTATTCCTTCTTGACAATTATCATAATAGAGAAGTGCATGATTTCTTTGGAGAAATGACTCTACGGAGATTGCTTATTTTTATAATGTTTCTTTCATGGCATGTAATCTTGGTTTCTTGATATATACTTTGGTGTGAGAAAACCTTGTTGGGTTCCAAATTTGTTCCGCCCTTAAAGATGATGAAGAGAAGATGGAGGATGAGTCATTTGTAGCAAGGAAATTCTCTTTAACAAGTTGGGAATGGATTCAAGACTAACAAATGTGAGAAGGAAAGTCACTTCTCTACTTTTTCTAGTTCTTCAAGGCCCAAAGAAGATACCCTCATAATTATTATCAAAAGATGAGTCTAAACACACACTAGATCTAGCTATAAATGCAACCTACATGACTAAACACCCAATTAAGTGTCACTTGTGACATATCCAAACATTTATAGTGAAATAAACATGCACGAATTACTCTATTACAGAGATATGAAGATATCCATAACTTGTTGGTTTTATAATAGAGATCTAAAGCACATCCAAGAAAGCATGAAGCCAAATTTATAATAAATATACTTCTAAAGATACTCAAGATGAAGCAAAAGTCTCAAAGGGGTAGGAAAAAAAAAAAAAAAGGGGTTTGATCATTCTAACTTCATATGTGCCTTGTTTATTGGGATAATCCACAAAGCTTAGATAAAGGAGTCAAAAATAATATAAAAGCAACATCATTTCACATAATTATTGCAAATCCCCACAATTACGTCAATTTATAAACCATATACACTCGAGATTAAATGAATTATCAAACCATTGTAATTCATAATATAAAATATAGCATATGACAAGTTAAAGAGTGCAAATGGAACCATAATTCCACAAGGATTTTATAATCAAATAATTTGGTGACTACACATCATATATATGCACTTGATAACCAAATAGATATCCTAATAATCGAGTGAATCCGCATTAGAATCTAATAACAACTTCCTTTGAAATAAACTATTCCTATTTATGACTACATTAACATGCGCAACTACCCTCTTAAAATTGAATTGTTCACAATTATTCATCACTCTAAATGTAAAACAAAGTTGAATTAAACACCTACAAACTAAAATGCCAAATGGATCAGATATCCAGACTAAGAATGGTCAAGATGGAATATCATTTGATGAAGTTACCACTTCATCAAATTATACAATGATAGAACATTTTGGAATTGGAAATGGAGGGAACTACAGAATGTAGAGAACCAATGAGAGAAGAGGAAGAAGTATACACAGATCACTTCAATGACTACACCATGGATTAACTAACAATTGGTGATAATTAAAAACTCATAACAGATCCAAGGGCCCCTATTACATTCTTTGATAAGATAATATCATCGAGAAAAGTGCAAGACAGGCCCCACACATGTGCAAGAGGAATAAAATTGAAGAAATGGAGTGCTAGATGGCGATAAAGGCTGGAAAACTCTGTCATAAAAATATTACAAATTTCATAACCATTTTATCCAAAACTGAAACTAGCATGTATCCCTCTTCATAAGATTTCCAATGGTACCGGTATCACATTGATTGGAGCTATGTGTCAAAAGTTATGAGCAAAAAATGAGCCTTTGGTTGTTTTAATAGAGTCTCCTAGTTTGACATCCCGAGCCAAATTTTTAACTAGAAAACTCATCAGCTTAACCGAGTACAACATATGTTGTAGTGGATCACCGAATTCCACCACATGTCCATTTTCTCATTAGTTATGACCTCTTGGGTTCACTAGTTCACAAAGTCTCCCTCCGCCTTCGGATCTCAAGCTTCCTAGGAGTTTAAGTGGCCTATGATTGCTCTACATGGAATAACAATGTTTTCTCTAATTCTCAAGTCTCTTTGACCACTTTCATGTTCACCATGGTATCCACCGGGACCTCGAGGTCAGTCTAATCACTTATGCCTTAGCCAATTTTGATACCATGTATTGTCATCAATAATCCACATGGACAAATGGTGATCTTCTATGTTCTCATGTTGATGGTACCTCCCAAGATCTAACCGTTAACCTATGTGACCAACCATGGCCTTTAGTATTTCCTCAAGGTTTTTGGATGTTTGGTTCCTTGAGCCTTTGGGCTTATATACTTTAAATCTCTACCTATCATTATAAATATGAGATTCTACACCACATGCCCCCTCAGAACCCTCACTTTGTGATGTCCATGCCACATTTCCCCTTAGGCACCCTCACTTTTCCCCTTTCCCATGCCTTATCAGGTTTCAATCTTGGGAAAAAGGATTAATTGTGGAGCCTTCATTCCTCTTAAAAAAAGTGACTACTCAATTTTAAAACTCAATCTATCTCCTTACGCTAGTGAATATGGGATTAATCCCCAAGTGAAAAACAAAGGTGATCACCATGTGATCATGATTTGATTGAATTTGATGATCTTTTGATTGAAGAAATACAAGGATGGGAATGTCAAGTGGTCGTATTGAGCCCAAAATGCATGATTTTAATCAAGATCTCTCATTTTTCCACCTATGTGAAACCAAAGTTGATTAATGCAAACATTTTTGATAGGTTATGAGATGGAAAGGTGCATGAAATACATGAATGATTATGATCGAATGCAAAATTTTAACTTCACATCCCTAAAATGAGATGAATAATTTTGGGTGCTAACATCGCTTTTCATGGGATGGGTACCACATGTGGGTAACTAGAGATCCCAAAAAATTCTAAAAACGTATACGAGTGCCTCCAAGAGATAACAAAGTCAATCCCAAGGTGCAAGTGTATCAACAAAACACTCAATATTCAATCCATTATGAAAACTTGTTGCAAAACCAAACTAATTAACATCCCTGAAAACCCCCAAAAATCTAGTTGTGCTAAGCACTTAATTGAAAGTGAAAGACTATACAAATATATACAAAATATACAAGGTAATAAACACTCCAACCCTCATTCAATTAACCCATTCATAAGAATAGAGAAGTATGATCCATTTGTCAGTAATGTAGAATGCCTTTCCTGTAGATTGTAACACAAAGGGTTAGTAAAACACTCCAAATTAGAACCCATAATGAATCATTTAGTTGAGTATCCCCAAATGTGAAATCAGAACCAAAAAATGAAAACCAATCAAAACAAGGTTCTTGCTAAGAAAAAAATTGATTTTCCAGTCCCTAAGCTTTGAGCCAAGATGAAAACAATCAATATCAACATGCATATCTTGAATATTTACACTCATTTTGTCATTTGTTTCAAAACTTGACTTAAAATTAATTTAGGGGAAAGGATAGTGGTTTGTAAACTTTGAAATTTTAAACATTAATATACCTACAATTTTGACCAATACCCAAACTATCACCAAAACACAAATGCATATTTTTTTATTAGACAAAAATCAACCTCTAATTCCTCACTTGAATGATCTCCTTTTTGCTCCAAATTTGTTTATTAAATTAGGATAAGAAGGGTCAATAACAAGGTTGGGACTAGAAGCATCAATATGAAAATATTCAATATCATAACCAATTGACAACTTGTTACTCTAAAATTAAATACCAAGGTCAAACACAACACTTGCATCTATGTCTTTCTCGTCAAAAAATATTGGTTTTTTAGTAGTTGCAAAAAACAAGTCATATTCAGAACCTAAGATGCATCCATAACAAAACTCATCAAAACATTGTAGTAATTCATCACATTTTGGATCTTCTAACATAGAATTAGTCAGTGGAGACTTGGGATCATTTGAATGAAGTGAAACATGGTCATGTGTATTTTTCAAAGTGTGTAACATACATTGAACACATGTTCACCTCATTGTTGATGGTTTCAACAACCTCATAATCATGATCACTATATTGTGTGGTTTCATCTAGAGAAATAAGAAGTTATAAGTCTTCTAATTTGATTGAGATAAATTCCCCCATTTCATTTTCATACTACATAAGCTCAATGTCATCATTCACAACTTTGGAAAAATAGTAATCATTGGTTTAATACATTTCATCCATGTCAATGGCAACAGCGCATTGTCTTCCCCTCCGATCTCTATTTTTTCCCTTGTCTCAAAACACATGGTTTATCAACTCTATATCATTGTCCTTAGCTTATTGGGAGTCCATATGATTTGCATTAGTGTATAAATATATTCTATAACCTCCAAGGACTACAACAATTTCCAAATGAGCAAAGTAATCAAGGTCACTGCAGCTAACTAAATCATTTTGCATACCCTTTTCTTCATTCTCCAAAGCTTGAGGCTAGGTCTTAGTATTGTCTAGGAACACTTCCTCTTTCATATCATGGTCTTCTTAATCATTATCTCTAGAGGAGACCTCGTGGCTGGAAAAACACATATTTTCATCATTGAAATTAGAGTTGTTCCATTTTGAAACATTTTCCTCACGATCTCCCTTGATGAAATTTGTAAATGCAAGGGGTTGATCACTAATTATCTCCTCACACAAATCTTGTTAAACTCAACATCATTTATTTCTATATTACTCTCCATGATGTGTTTTTTCATCTGCAACTCAAGGGCATGTAGAAAACTATCTCTAACTTCTTTTGACCAAAAACACTCATCAAAATAAAATCGATTACTAGATATAAAATCATTAGCCATTTAAAATAGATAACCAAAGGATTCATTCTCTTCTAGATAATCACTTTCAGAAATAGAGAGTGTACACAAGTCAGCAAAAGTTCCTTCCATAAAACAATCATTAGACTAAATTGATTCATTTTCCTCTCAATACACATAAAACTCATCAACCTTGACCACAATGTTGTTAGTATTCACAAATACACATTGAGACATTAAAGAATTATTTTCAATAAAATATTTTTGTCCATATCATAACCAAGTGTAACAAATTCTACATCACAAGAATCATGTTCAACATGCATTTGGAACTCAAAAGGGTCACAATAATGGTAAACATGGGGCTCCAAAGAAAATGGAGACATGTCGAAAACTCAAGCAAACAAATCATGATCATGGGATTCTATATCAGCAAGGAAATTTGAATCTCTATCACTAAAATCAAATCCCACAGTTGTAGATTGTTTCTCCAAATACTTAAAGTCATCACAAGTATTTAAAAATATTAAATCTAGACCCTCTTCACAAACATTCAATTCAAATTCATTCTCATCGACATATAATTTAGAGGCATGAGATATAGTTTCAAACTTTAAATCCAATGTGCAAGTATGATAAATTTTTAGTGGGTATTTGTCTCTTAAATAATATCTCAATTCATCATTTAATGCCTCACTATAAACAATAAGAGAAAAATATTCACTTGGTATAATGTTCTTAGGAATTTTAATCCATAATAATCTAAATTTAAGATTAAAATATTGAATTCATTCACCCTTCTCCCTCTCCATATTGTAAAAATTAATTTCTAAGAAAAGCATAATCAAATTTTTCAACATACCTTTCAGCAAAGAGATGTCAGAATTTATCCCAATAATCAATAATTTTAGCAAGAAGTTCATAATATCATTCCCGGGGCATCACCATTAAGACTTTAAATGAATAATCGACACCTTTATTATCAACCTCATAGTGTAAATAAAATTGGTAAATGTTTATAAATGTCTTTCCTTAATTTATCTCTGACTACCATTAAACTTGGGTAACACTTCTCTAATCACTTTAGAGAAAGGAGCATGCAAATCAAATAAAAAATCAATATCAACATGTCTAAATATATGATATATGAATGAAGACTTAAGTGAATGATTATTTTAACCATGAGGAGATCTTTTACTATCTTTTACTAGTGCAAGGTTGATCCACAAATTCCATAAAATTATTTATATATGTATAAGGGAAAGAGTTACCTAAACCTCCAATAGGATAATGATGGCATCCATTTCTTTATTACCACGAATCGAACACTCACCTACTGCAACCACAACTCGAGAACCATTGATATAATCTAACACAAAGCTCAAGGTACATTTCCACAACGGAGTTCACCAAGAAAAATGAGAGCACCAATTCTAAATCCTTTAGAAAAAAATCATAACACAAACCACCAACATCAAAATATTTGAGAAAAAAACAAATTTTGACGCATGCTGGTCTAAAATATCAACAAGGAGTCACCACTTCACAAGGAAGAACCAAATTTTATCTCTTTGTGCAAATCAAACAATAATCTGAAACTAAAATAGATTGCAAATTTGAAACTAAAAACCATGAATGCAAAATCAGCTTAAATTGACAAATCCCCAACAACGACATTAATTTTTTGGCTCCCAAATTTGTTATGCCCTTGAATTTAATGAAGAGAAGCTAAAGGATGAGTCAATTATAACAAGGGGGTTCTCTTCAACAAGATAGGAATGGATTTAAGACCAACAAATGTGAGAAGAAATGTCACTTCTCTACTTCTTCTAGTTCTACAAGGCCAAGGGCAGAGACCCTAGAAATTGTTATTAAAATATGAACCTAAACACACACTAGATATGGCTATAAATGTAACCTTCATAACTAAGCTGATTTGTGCAAGTGGTTTTGATAGGATATGAGATGACAAGGTTCTGAAATGCATTAATGATCATGATCAAATTCAAAATTTAACTTTAAGTCTTAAAAATGAGGTGAACAATTTTGGGCCCCAATAAAACCTTCACGGACCTAGAATCAACCCCTTTACCACAAGCAAGTGAACTCTACTACCTTGCTAAAAACCATTTCTTATACCTTTCCTTCACAGTAGATGTGCAATCATTGATATCACTCATCTCCTAATCGACTAATCAATATGCCTTAGTGTTTGATCTTATACAATTTTCATGACATGGAGTCGATCAAATCATCACCTTCATCATGAGACCCTTTAATTACTCAATCCACTTTGAACTCCTTCACTTCCTTGATGGTCATTCTCATATAGTCCCTTTTCACGGACTTCAAAATCATCAAAGCAATCTTCCTAAAAATATTCAATTTTGGGTTGATGGGTTTCAAAGATGTTGGAAATCCTTATCATATTGCTTTTGTAAAAATTTTATCAAAATTATTCCTTTTGGAATACGGGTGTAAATTGAATGGAAGTAAAGTTGGCTCAATATTTTGGGCATTTTGTGAATTCTTGCAACTATAGAAACCAATTTTGATAGGAAATTTCACACCCTTGACTTTATTTTCTCTCGCTTCTAGCATGAACAACTCCAAATTGACTAAAAAGCTTAATTAAGACCAATTTATCATTTGCGTACTGGGAAGCTTGTAAGAATGGCCTTTAAGTCCACCAAATCTGATGTAAGTGAAAGTTTAAAATTGAATGAAGTAACTTCCATACTTAATGACTGTATTTATGACATCCCTTGAAATTTTCATTGTGGTGTTGCCTTTTATTATCCTAACCATAAACATGGTGAGCACATCTGATGTGAATCCAACTGCAAGAGGTTGAAATACCTCCAAAACAGACATGAACACCTTTGCAAATAAAAAATAGGAATTTGAAAATAGATTTATTCTCATTTTGGAATCCACACTAATCTTTTACATCATTACAATCCTCCTTTTATTTCACGTCTACTCTAAAAACCCTAAAATGCCAAAAACCCTAAAATGCCAAAAATTACCTACTAAAGCAAAACAACTCGGATGGGTCCCAAAATTTGTGTGCAAATATGCCTTCATAAATTAAGGCTCATGTGAAATTTTGAATTATTCTAACAAGTAAAACAAAAATTGTTAAAGTTCTAAGACCTAGTCAAAAAAAAAATGTTTGAAGCCAATTTTAGCAACTAGATGAAGGAATCCAGGCCCAAAAATGTATTGAAATGGACACAACCTTGCATAAATAGTTGACCACATCATATTACTAATGTATATATATCATCCTATAAAATTTAAAGATGATCCAACGGTCGGAAGAAAAAGTTATGGTCTCTGCAAGTTATGCTCCCACATCATTCTCCCTGGTTGAAAAGAATTCAGCTCATGTGAATTTAGTTGACAAAATTTATCTAATTTTACAATGTCAATCTTATTCAATTCCCACTCAGGAATCCAAGTATTTTCTTCTTGTTTCAAACCTTCCCATTGTACCAAATATCTGTTGTAGTTCCCATGTCCAAAGAGTGACTCGTCTTTTAGTCCAAGACACGCATTACTCTTTCCTTTCTCTTCTTTGACATCTCGCTACTCCCAGTTTATTTCTTCCTCCTCTCGTAAAATTTTCATCATGACCGAAAACTTATACGATTCAGAAATATTAAAAACTAGTGAGATAGCAAAGTTGTCACATAGCTCCACCTTGTAGGCATTATCACTCATTTTCTTCAGAATCCTACACGGCCCAATCTTCTTATACTTGAGTTTATTATATGTCCCTTTTGGAAACTCAGTTATCCATATTTGGCGCCCGGGAAAAGTATGGGATCAGTATCAACCCTACTTAGAATGAATCATAGAAAACATGGTTAAATCTTGCAAACATGTTATATAAGGACTCAACAATGGAGTGGTGGGGCCCGTGAAAGACTAAATGACCCTGTGCAAGAAAAAAGGAAGAAACAGCTCTGTCGAGTGGATCTGTGTCTTAAATCTATTTAATGGGTTACATGTGGGCTCAAAAATAGAATAGCAGGGTCAGGGAAAGAGGAGCAATGTCATAGAGAACCCAGGAGTAAGAAAAAGAAGGAACAATGAAGATCTGAAGTCTTCGAGCTTATAACGGTTTAGAACGAGTCCTCAAAAAAGGATAAGTATAGAAGTATTGGCAGAGACTGCCATGTGTCCAAGTGGCACATTTCCAAGGGTAGATCCAAAAGCAGAGGCTCAAAAAAGTGACAGTTTGCCACATAGCCCAAGGCTCGAAAACGAAGGGAGAGGTCGTTGAAAAGTCCAAAGGCCTACGAAGGCTTATAAGTGTCAACTCAACGCTCCTTCAAAGGCAAATCTTGATTAGGCTTTCAAGCAAGCGCGGATCCTCCATGCGTCCAGTCTCAAAAAGGGGACAGAGTCGGGTTGAATAGTCAATGATAGTGACAAAGCTAGCGGAGAGTGCTAAGTGTCCAAACGAAACTAACTCAAGGATCGAATAAAGAGAGGATTTACATACGAGTGCAGGACCACTACGTGTCCGCGGTCAAGAAATATGACCCCGCCAAGCAAGGACTTAGCCAAAAACTTAGAAATTGAGCAAGCCGGCGAAGGAATCCATGTGTAAGCCCCGTGTCATTCCAAGAGCAAAATACTTAAGCCGCCCCTTGAACAAGCACCATCCCTCCACATGTCCCATATTAAAAAGGGGGCCCGTGTTTTCAAAACTCGGTTTCCCTCCATTTTTACGGACCCAATACAAACTTCAAAGGGGCATATCTTTCGACTCGGGGCTCAAAATATTGTAAATCTAACACCGTTGGAAAGATCTCGGCCTTGCCTACGCCATGAAGATTTGAAACTTTAAGTTTGGGGAGGTTAGGTAGAGAAAAATGGAGAAACATCTTCAGTCCATTAATGCAGGATCTATTTTTACCCCAACAACCAGATCGGATTCAATTTGATCCATCGTTTCCTCCTCCTTCGAGGTGCCGAATAAGAAATCGATGCAGTCAAGATAGATTTGGGGGCAGATTTTGTAGGAGGCATTAATAGCAGTGGTTGAGCTTTGACCTTTTTTCCTGCTTCTCTCTCTTTCTCCCTTCTATGTTGAATCTATAAAAGTCGAGGTGAAACTCATTGTAAAGGGTTGGACATTCTTTTGTTTTTGCAAGCTCCTGTCCTTCTAATAAGAGGTTTCATGGAGCTCGTGCCTTCTATTTAAATTGTAATACATTTTCTACCTTCTCGGCTGTTTATAATGCATTGTATCAATCTCCAGAGAAATAAAACACATTTGTGATTGGTTTTAGATCCTTTCTTGTCTCCATTGATCTCATCTAGCCTTTCATTACAAATTTGGTTATCTATGCTTGGTTATTGTATGCATTTTGTTGGTTTGTGTCTACCAACAAAATTAATGTTCATCATTCCTTCAGTGCATCACCTTGTAGCTTAGTTTTTTATTTCTTGTGTCCCTTTTATTTCTGTCTCCTTGGTAAAATTTTAGATTAGGTTTAGGAATAGGTCCTCTACAAGTTTCCATGTATGCACCTAAACAGAGGAATAGGAACCAATCTTTAACGGAGAGTTTTCCCATTTGCAAGGTCCCGCACTTTAGAGAAAACTCAATGTTATGTGAATCACACCAAATGAATCTGCCTTAGAAAAGTAGATTTGATGACTCATTTGGGGTGCTCTGATTTTGCGTTAACAAAACCTCTCCTTTCTAAGATGAACCGTCACCATATCTCCTTCTTTGAATACACTTACTCTCCTACTGGCATCTGCAGAACTGCTTTATATTGTGCATTACTCACTTTTAGCTTTTCCCTCACTTCATCCTGTAGTTGTAGAATGTATTCTGCAAATGCTTCTGCATCATCACTAGTTTTATCTTCACCTGGGTAGCACAATCAGATCTAGGACCCCCTTGGGATTCCTACCATATAAAATCTGGAAAGGATACCTCCTTTTGACCTGTTTATCGAGCTATTATATGTAAACTCAACTTGTGGTAAAGCTAAGTCCAATTGTTTTGGCTTTTCTCCAACTATACAACGTAGGAGATTTCCCAAGCTTCTGTTCACTACTTATGTTGTGTCCCTAGTTTCCTCCATAGAGTCTTCCAAAAGTGACTCAAAAATTCGTGTCCCGATTTGAAGTGATCGTTCTTGGAACTCCATGCAATCTAACCACTTCGAAAAAAATAAATCTATAACTTTGGAAGCATCATTAGTTGTTTTACAAGAAATGAAATGTGCCATCTTAGAGAATCTATCAACCAAAACAAAGATAGAATCATTCCCTTGTTGTGTGTTAGGAAGTCCTAACACAAAATCCATACTCAAATCAACCCATGGCCTTGTAGGGACAGGTAATGGCATATACAACCTAGTATTTTGTGCATGGCCCTTAGCCATTTGACACACTCTACATCTTGCTACAATCCTACTTATGTCCCTCTTTACCTTTGGCCAATAATAATTTTCTACAACAAGAGCAATTGTCTTACTTATACTAAAGTATCCAACCAACCCCCTATGCAATTCTCTTATAATATTTTCTCTCATTGAACCAGCAGGGATGCACAATTGTTTCCCCCTGAACAAATAACCATCCTGCATCAAATAATCAGAAGAACCACTACCTACTGTAGGATCCTTAATTTTTCTCACAACATCACCAAAATATGGATCACCTTCATACAATTCCTAAACTGCCTCAAACCCTACTACTTCATTTTCCATTGTGCATACAATATTTGTGCCTTGGAATAGTTTTCTCACATTGGTTTTTATATGGAGAAAAAGCTATTGATATAAAGACTTGTTAACATTACAAATCCCACAACTAATATCATGTAAGTCTTGTTTGTGGATAATTCACAACAATACATGCATGTTTCTATTATTTTGTGGCAAGTGGAAGGTTGTGGAGCAAAATATTTGTACTTGGGGTCTTTTCACCCCAACACCAACAAGTACATCTACAAAATGTAAAATGAGCCAACCAAATCAAAAATAATATCGAGATTAAGAATAGGGGTCTCTCGGTCAACGTTGTTAACTTGTTCGTAAGTTATACGACGCCAACAACCAGTCTTTACACAATTGAAAGAAACCAAAATTTTCTAGAAAGTATGGGGAAAATGGGCTTTGTTATTTTTGTTACTTTATTTTTTACAGAGTTAAGATTTCCGATTAGAAGACATTTCATTTGTTATATAAGAAGAAGAAATGAATGGAAAGTTGGAAAGAAAAAGGTGGGAATTAAATACATGCATGTCCCACACTATTCAATTTTAGGAAAATTTTAAAAGGTGATTTTTTCTCGGATTTTAAGGTCATTAAAGTACTTCCAGGATTTTTTAGGACTTTGTTACCATTTTAAAATTTACGATTTTTTTGGAGTAGGTATATATATATATATATATATATATATATATACCTACATTTGAAAACATCTCCTATAAAAACCTAGGTGATTGATTAAACTACTAACTTAGTAGTATACTACTAACTTACTTATTATTTTATTAAGGTTTTTAGGCATGGAAGGAAGTTGTTAACGCACAACATGACATATAAAGCACTAGACGAGCTTACGATCATGGTAGGTTGTTGTCGTGCGACATCAAACCTCTTGTTGTGTACGATAAGAGGTTTTTATGCATGGAAGGAAGTTGTTAACACACAACATGAGGTTGTTGATGCGTAAAAGTCCTATGTTGTTGATGCACGATGAGGTTGTTGCGATGGGTAGGAGGGAGGCTTTGCAGACACAACAAGAGATTTGCGGCAACAAGGGTCATACGCAAACGCGATAAAGATTGATGTGTTGTGTAACATCAAACCTCTTGTTATGTGACAAGTTTGTTAAAGGTTGCTTTATCACGTGACAACAAACTTAAACTTGTTGTCACACGACATTAACCTTATTATCACACGGTGAGGTTGTTGTGACGCACAACAACAAGAGGATCTACAAGTTTAACAAACTTGTTGTAGATGCAACACATGAAGATTTGTAGTCACGTGACGATAACAAGAAACCTCCTATCGTCGTGTGTCTACACGACCTGCCCTCCTACCGTGCATCACAACAACCTCACGCGCGTGCGATAGTAAGGTCATTGTCGTGCGATAATATGGTTGTTGTCATGCAACAATGACCTCGCTATCGCACGTCGGTGAGGTTGTTGCGATGCACGCAACCTTCGTAGGAGGGAAGAGGTTGTCAGACACACAATAGGATATTTGTAGTCATACTTATACAACAAGGTTCTAATGTCTTGCTATAAAAAATAAAGTAACAACAAACCTCCTATCATGCGATAAAGAAGGTTGGCGTATAACTTACGCAGTTAACGAACCTCTCGAGGGACCCTATTCTTAATAGATACTATTTTTGATTAGGTTGGTTCATTTTACATTTTGTAGATGTAAGGTGTTGGGGTGAAAAGACCCCAAGTACAAATCTTTCGCGCTCACCACAAAACAAGTTTGTTAAACTTGATATTTGATTTGTAATGCAAGATATCAAGCTTTTTCTCCATATAAAAACCAATGTGAGCAAACTACACAACAAATAGAGGTGTGTTAAACTTGTTATCATGTGACATTAACCGAAGGGTCCCACATTGCTCTTTCATGCACGACACTAGGTTTTTGTGAGAGGTGGAGGTTTAGTGCAGGTGGTCATTGAGGGACATCATCATTAGGACTATTGGTAGCCAATGTGCATGAAATCGTCGACATGAGGAATGTTAAACATAGAGTTCCATATCGAACGTATATTGAAAATGAAAGCTTATTTCGCACAAAACATTTGCACACAAACCCCGAATTGAAAATGAAAGCTTTTTCCATGTTTGTGAAAGTGCCATGTTTCGAAAGTGGTTTTGGGGATATTCACCAGAATATTCCACCTTCGATTTCCCATAGGTCTCTTAAAATGAACCTTGAGTACTTCTCTTACATTATGTTACAATAAATTTACTCAAATATGAATGAATTTATATTACTTCCCTAAAGCATGGGTATATTGTAAAATCAAGCTAATTGACAATTTCTAGGTGTTGAGGGATCAAATAAAGATTGTATCTCACTATTCATATATATTATGTCTGTACTAAACTCCAACAGAACAAGCTCTTTATTTTTATTGGTGAATGAATTTTATTATAGGCATTGGTGTATGAACAATGCTAGGGACCTACATCGACTGTGGATTTGCACTGCTCATCCCATGGCTCGGTTTGACTCCTCACTGCCAACATTGCATTTGATCTTATGTTGTATTGAACTATGTTGAGCCTTCCATGAATCACATGTTCTCTCTCCACTTTGTCTTATTTTCAACACATCCAAGTTCCACACACTACACATGGAACTATTCCAAACCAAAGGTGTGGTTAATAATTAAGTTTTTGGGGAAATGAGCTCCGTTGTGGGGAAAATTAATGTCCTTTGAAATCTTCATATCTCCTATTTCATATTCCATGTTTCGTTCATCCCTTAAACCATAAATATTTTAAAGATGTAGTCAAATGAGCTCTAGCTTGGACAAAACTTATGTCATTGGAAAGCTCTTAAGCCGTTGTTTCTAGTTGACAGATTGAGAAGACGAGTAGGTATACATAGCTTCAAGCTTTAATGGTAGAATGTTCTTCATCTACTTTGATGGTCTCAAATTTATTTATTTTACCAAAGAATTAAATATAATCACCTACCTTCTTCATTGAAAATTAATGTGATATGCATATAATAAGAAAATTGTTTGAGGCCATCCAATCAGTGGAAGCTACTAACACACGGTTGGCAACTAGTCATTTTGACGTGGCAGTTGTATGCAAATTTTCACTTTGTACAGAATTAATTCTATTGTCATCATCCTTCACTTTATTTTTTGGATAATTTGAATCCACTAAGCATTGAAAACCTCTGATAAGACTGAAAACCATTGGTGTGAAGCATGTGAACAACTGAGATTGACACGTAGTGTCAACGTCCCTACAAAAAAAATTGGGGCCATCCTATTCTTTGTCCTATAAGGTAAGCCTCAATCCAACTGGGGAAACATCTTCGATGTAATTATAATTTTAGATTTAAATTGATTTTGTTTTGCTTTTTCGAGATATGATAAATATGGGAGTGATGTTACAAGAACTGCCAAGGTTGATTCTACAACACAAGTATTTTCTGAGAAATATTTAAATAAATACAATGATTTTTTTGGCAACACATATAAAACATTGGGATTTTTTAGCATGGTAAATTTGTATGCCGAGGGATTGAAAATCGGAATAAGACATTATTTATGTGCGGCTTTGCAATGTATATTGGCAATGAAAGCCACAAGAAAAGCTTTCATGCCCATGTTGCGCCACCATAATTATTGTGTCATTCAACACACCATTCACACACCTGATACGTTTCTTTCTTCTTGAGAGACTAAAATGACAAAGAAATCCCAAGTTTTTCGTGGCATCATAGGTATGGTTTCCTTGGGGTGATTATTTTCATAGAGGAATGCACCCAGTGGAGAGTGGTGTGATGTCTACCCTTCTAATAGACAAAATTGAAACACTCATGAGTTGTGGGTGACCTATAGTTGGAGTGAATTTCAAAGAGGGTTGGTTCCCTAGTGTAACACCTAAACTAACCTCTACTCTACTACATGAACTGGGAAAAGGGAGAAAGGAAGACTAAAAACAACAAAAAGGGGGTGATACACCAGAAAGTGTGAGGATCTCAGACTTGTTTGAACCACATAGATGGGCCACATGAACCACACACACCGTACAATGGATATCTCAATGAAAAATTGTTTCAAGAGAAGGGTTTGAAGTTTGTGACAGAATAAAGAAGGGAAACAAATGGATCTAGAAGAGCAATTTGGTAAGCTCCACACTAGATCCTGCACACACACTTTGTTAAACACAATATATGACCTATAAATTAATATATAACTACATAAAGACATGGAAATTAAACTACAAATCAGGGATAAAACAATATCACGAGATAAAATCAGTTCAAAACATAATATTGCACAATATACATGTTGTAAAAAGGTAGAAATAGATCCTTTATTGATCCAAAAGGTGAACCTAGTACAAAATATGTCTCATGACCCCTTCTCTTCCACTTAAAACACTAGATAACTCTAGGATAATAAACACAAAGTGTTGAGCTTATTTTTTACAATGAATTCCATGGAGTTTTAAAGAGAAAATGAGAGAAAGAAGAGGAAGAGACACATACATGCTAGTTTGATTACTTAAATATAGAAAAACATATAAATAATGCATGTCCAAGTGGCCACTTTGCTCCAAAAATAGCAATTCTTGCTTGAAACAAGCAAATTATACATGGAACAATAATTTACACTTAAAAATAGCAAAGGCCCTCACTTGGGGATGAATAAGCACGTCCGACAATAGAAATTGGTTTCCCTTGCATGCTCCATGATAATTTTAGCCTCTTGTGCATGATCAAAATAGATTCCTTTTGCATGCTCACCCCCTATTATCCTTTGAATGGTCTAAATTTGCACTCTTTAGTGGAAAAAAAACTAAAAATAGCTTGTTTGGACATTTTATGGGGTTGTTGGTTGGGCATGTTGGCATTGCAGAGAACTCATAGAATGAGGGAATAATTCCCTTTGTTCCCTCAAAGATTTTCATAGCCGACCACTATGAATTGTGCTTGTTTTGGAGGTCAGGTCAAATGGAGAACAAAATGAACCCATGAACTATTCTATGTGTTTCATAGAAATCTGACATAGCCGATCACCATGACTTGTGATTATTTAGAGGTTACATCCAGTCGGAGAACATAGGGGACCCACAAACCATTTCATGTGTTCCATATAAAATCCGACATGACTGATAATAATTGCCCTTTTGTCCTTTCATTTGTTTTTCTACTTAGTGGGTTTTGGGGAACTTAAGGCATGACAAAATTGTTCGCTAAGTTCCCAAGGCGAGTGACTTGATTATTCAATGAAGTAGAGGAACGAAGGAACAAGAGAACAATGCCCATAGTGCCCGATTTTCCTTTGTAAAGTGGCTAAGGTGGAGATGTGGGGAACATGTGGAACAAAGGAACAATTCCACTTGTTCCTTAAAAATTTGATTTTTCCAATTTGACCCTTTTTTTGCAAAATTTGACTAACTTCCTAACAATGAGATGTTGTAAGATGGAGGATCAATGCCCAAAACATTGAAAATTTCTCATAACTTGTAAAATTTTGAAATTCCACTGATCCATGACAACACCATGACTTATCAAAACACCAAAATAGTTGGGATTGGTTTTGGATACACAATTTGGTGACCTCTAGGGGATATATGCCTGTTATATGTATATACTAGTTTCCTTGAAGTATCCATTGGGAATAGATTCATATCAAATTGCTTAAACTTCTTGAAACCAAACTACCTTTCACCCTAAAAAAAAAAAGGAACCAAAACATGTCCATTTTATGCACTTATTCAAATGATCACCATAAGGATTAGGCAATGGACACTCAATCAGTGATCATTTACACAAAAAAGGAGGGAACCCCCAATAACAACAACAAAGGAAGGAAACATCACATAAATTGGGAAATCATGCATGATCCAAATGGATGTATGCAGAGTGTTCTCAAGCACTTATTTTACAAGAAACAAACCTACAATACTCATAATCTAAACAAAGAGAAAGAAAAGTTAAACAAAACCCCATACTAGTTGGGAGAAATAACTTCCTTTCCCCACAAAGTGGGGCCATGAGATTATTTTTGCAACTAGATGATGTGGTGAAGATGTAAACATAGTTCGCACCTCTCATTTTCTCATAATGTAGGCCAAGAAAAGAATAAACACATGTACAAAATTTTTACTTGGTCTTTGTAGATGTTGGGGTTGATTTTTGGCAACTGGAAACTTTTGCTCATGCTCTGAAGTAAGCACATCTGATGAGAAATTTGTTTATGGCTCTAGGCTGGAAAAATATATGATTGGACATCCAACTTGCAAAACTAATGGACCAATTTTTCTGAGTTTCCCATTATTTTCAAAATTAGCCCCATAAACGGAGATTTTGAACACATTTCACTCTTCATAATGGGTGTATGCAAGCTGATATGAATTGTGTTCTTCTTATTTCTTTGCAAACAACCTTATTTCTATACTTGGGTCCTCATTGGGCTTTTTCTCATGCCCAAAAGAAATTTTAGTAACAAGAGAGTCTTTGTTAAGGAAGATATATGATGGGGTGGAATACTTACAAGTTCAATTGGCTCTTCTTCATCATCCAAGTCTTCTAAGTCAGATAAAACCTTTCTTTCTTCATTGTTCATGCTTGAGTAAAACTCCCTTTGGATTTAAATTTCTTTTCTAATTTCCTCCTCTTGTAACTATTTGCAAGTTTATTTGAATTTTTTTACTTCTTCCTCTACAAACAACTCAAGTTCCACACTTCGGGCCTCATTCTTATCTTCATCCTCAAGCAAAAAATTGATAACTCAAACTTGTTACCCTCATCAACATGCAACTCTAATTGATTTATTCCATTGCTTGATAACCCTTCTTCATCTTTAATCTCAAACTGATCTTCATTCAGATCTGATTTGTCTTTCTTATTTGTGGATAGCTCTTCTTGCATGGTTAGCACATTCTCATCTTCTAAATCAAAATTATGTAAATCAAAAGTTATGATAAAATTGTTTCTGTAGTAAAATTGATTTGAGAGGAACATGAGACATTAGCAAAGGGTTGCATATGAATTTGTCTTTCACACAAATTTGATGAAAGGTCTAGATTGCTGATTTGATCATTAAAAACACTTATATGATCATCCAAAATATGTTCCTTACTTTGTAATTCAAGAGATCTTAGAAAAATTTGTCTAACCTTTTCTTGATGATCATACTTATCTAAGACAAATGTATGCTTTTGTATGGGCTGTAATTCTCCCTTTTGAAGCTGATTTTTAAACTTGAAATTGCAACTAAGTCAAACCATCCTCCTTTTCTATATTTTTTTTTTTTAAAAGTAGGTAGCTATCCCAAATATTGGACCACTTCTTTAACCATACACTAAGAGTTAGTCCACTCGTCAACATAAAATTCTTAATCAGTAACAATGGAACTTACCTCAACTGATTTGGATGTATTTGGTTGATTGTTAGCTTATTGATGAAGAATTTGTTGGCTGATTTTAAAATCTTTCCACCAATTCTTGGAACTTTGAATTTTCTCTCCTTTGCTTGACTCCTCCTCAAACTGATTTTGGATATTAATTTCATTCCAAAAGGTGTTTGGAAAACTAGGGAAGGAAGGGTTTGGGCTTATGAATGATTTTGCAAAGGTTTCAAAAATGGAGAAGGTATAAGAATCTCTTGTGGAGGAGAAGGGATGACAAGGGAAGTTGTATGAAAGATAGGTAGTTGAAAATATGACTTATGTTGTGTAGGTTGAAAAGGAGGAAGGTGATGACTTCATGATGGTAGTGAAGGATTACCCCATTGATATGGTTTCTTAAAACTAGGTTTATTAACTTCCATTTCTTCAATCAACTCTACAATTTGATTCATAGTTTCATTCATTTCCTCTAGCTTCTATTGAGGACTATACCAAATGGGTAGAGGATCACCCCATAAATAAGGCTACCTACATCCATGTTGTTTAGTTTCCATGATTTGGAACTTCTCCTTCATTTCTTGCATTATTTTCTCCATATTCTGGATCCACCTTGAGACTCATCATCAGACATGAAGTTGTCTTTATTGTATGCATATACCTATTCTTGAAAAACACCATGGTTATTGGGATAACCATGTGAATTAGTGGGGTTTGGATCATGGGCATATTCATTATGATAGGGTTTATAAAACTAATTTTGAGAAGATTTTGGGAAAAAAAGGTAGAGGGGAATAATAATGCTCTTGGAACTGAGAATTCCAATGGGGATAAAAAGTCATGATTGCACAACATTATAAATGGATGAAAGGATGGAGGAAATAGTCTAAAATTGAGAAAATGGGTCTTATTTAGATTAGTGGAGTCGCAAGATGCCAAATATATGTGTTGAAACCTTTTGAAAATGATCTACTTGTAACTTTTAGCATGAAATTGCAACAATTTTCTATCAAGAAGTGTTTTGAACTTATGGAGCCACCAAATGTTGGATGAATGTGTCTGAAACACTAATACTTGCTAAGAACAACATCAAATCCTTAGCAAATTTTTTTCTTTGGTCTCATTGAGTGTGCCATAAACTCTTTTCATGGAGGAATGCACCCTTTGGGGAGTTGTGTAATGTCTCCCCTTCCAACTGACAAAATTGAAACACTCCTAGGTTGTGGGAGACCTACAATTGGAGTGTCTTTAGAGGGGTTGGTTCACATAGTGTAACACCTAAAACTAACCTCTACTCTACTTTATGAACTGGGATAAGGGGGGAAGGAAGACTGGAAATATAAAAGGGTGATACACTAGAAAGTTCAAGGATCTCACACTTGTTTGAACCACACAGATGGGCCACAGGAACCACACACACACCATACACAACTTATAATGGATATGTCAATGAAAAATTTTTTCAAAGAAGGGTTTGAAGTTGTGACAAAATAAAGAAGGGAAACAAATGGCTCAGAAGGGAAATTTGGTAAGCTCCACAACAAGATCCTGCACACACTCTATTAAACACAATCTATGACCTAAAAATTAACATATAACTACATAAAGGCATGGAAATTAAACTCGTAAATAAGGGATAAAATAATATCATGAGATAAAATCAACTTAAAACACAATATTGCATGATAAACAAGTTGTAAGAAGGTAGAAATAACTCCTTTATTGATCCAAGAGGTGAAACCAATACAAAAGATCACTCATGACCCTTGCTCTTCCACTTAGAATGTTAGATAACTCCAGGATAATGAATAGAAATTGTATAGATTATTTTTTACAATAAATTCCATGGAGTTTTATAGAGAAAAGGAGAGACAAAAGAGGAATAGGCACATACATGTAAGTATGATAAGTTCAAAATAGAAAAGAAAAGGAATAATGTATGTCCAAGCTGCCCCTTTGCTCCAGAAATAATAATTCTTGCTTGAAACAAACAATTATACAAGGAACAACAATTTACACTTAAAAATAGTAAAGGCCCTCACTTGGGAATGAATATACACATCTAGAAATACAAATTGGTCTCCCTTACATGATCCATGTTGATTTTAGCCTCATGTGCATGATAAAATAAAGTCATCTTTCATGTTCATCCTCGGCTAGCCTCCAAATGATCTAAATTTTTATATTTAAGTGGAAAAACAACTAAAAACATATCGTTTGGGCGTTTTCTGGGGTCGATGGTCAGGATTTTTGGAATTATGGAGAAGTGGTGGAACAAGGGAAAAATCTCTCAAATCCTATCATAACTGACCAATATGACTTATGCTTGTTTCATAGGTTGCATCTATTCAAAGAAAAAAGGGAACCCATAAACCGTTCCACGTGTTCCATATAAAGGTGACATAACTGACCACTGTGACTTGCGCTTGTTTCAGAGGTTGTGGCCAGTCGGAGAACAGGTAGAACCCATGAACCATTCTATGTGTTCCATATAAATCTGACATGACCGATAGTCACTCCCCTTTTACCCTTCATTTTTTTTATCACTTAGTGTGGGTTTTTGGGGAACTTGAGGCATGATGGAATTGTTCACTCAATTCCTAAGGAAACCGACTCAATTATGCGATGAAGGAGAGGAACAAGAGAATAATACCCACAATGCCAAATTTTCCTTTATAAACTGGCCAAGGTGGAGATGCATGGAACAAGTGGAATGGAGGAATAATTCCACCTATTCCTCAAAAATCCTATTTTTTTGATATGACTCAAATTTTCAAAAATTTGACTAACTCCCTGACAGTGATACTTAGCAAGATGGAGGATCAATGCCCAAAACACTAATTTTTCCCATAACTTGTAAAAATTTGAAATTCCATCGATCCATAACAACACCATGACTTGTCAAAACACCAAAATAGTTGGGGCTGGTTTTGGATAACATCGATATACATGGTAAATATTATACACACTAGATTTCCCACTAGTTGTTATCCTCTCGGGTAAAGGTGGTTGGATAGAATCGATGACATATATTGGATGAGATACAAAAATGATTACATCAAGGGTTTGGGCAAATCTCTCTATAGGGAATACAAATTTGGGGAAACTTTGATCTGACTGTGACCATTGTATCTACACTAAAAACACCAAAGGCCTATTGATTAGGATATTTGAACACCCACTTAAATTTCCGACCTCCCTCACCTTTGAACTCATAGTGGGAGACATTTTTAATTTCAATTTGGGCAGTAAATCATGCAGCTGTAAGTAAAAATGCTCAACCAAAATAACAATCTCACCTCTCCCATAGACTCTGTTTTTATATGTAGAGAATGTAAACCTCAAGGGAAAGTTAATGCTAGAGTGAGTTCTACAGTTGAATATTAATGGAGGTGCAGGTGATAGTTCTTCTGAGAGATATGCCTTTGCTTTTTCTGCATTAACTAGGAGAGCATGTCTTCGAGTTCAGATGTATCATCAAAATAGGAAATGCAACACAATTCACATCCCACACTCGATAAAAATCTCTGAAAACTAAATAATAATGGTCTCTTAGCTCTCCCCTCAACGAAAAAAATGCAGGAAGTCGGAGTAGCTAGAGAGAAAACATACTATTTTTATGCTTCAAAACCACTGACGAGACTAGAAACCATTGGTTTGAGGCACATGTACAATAATACTAACATGTATTGTCGATGTCCCTACAAAAAAGTATGGGCCATCCTAGTCTTGTCCACTATCAGATAGGGTAAGCCTCAATCCAACTCGGGCAACGCCTTTGGCATAACAAAACACATTCTTCTTTACAACATTTTTATCGAGATAATGGGTCGCCCAAATGGGATGTGCATGTAATATCGTATCATGCTCACATGTATGGGAAAACATGCTTGAATTCCTCCACATTGCATTCCTATCAAGCTTCACCTCGAGCCTTGATAGAGCCCATAATTTTAATGAGCTCATCGACTTTATGATAGGTCATAAATATATGATGTGCAAAAACTTTGCTGATAAATAATTATCAAACGTAATTTAACTATTTTTTTATTATATACAATTGCAATGTAAAAATATATAACTATTACAGGAGGGAGGAGGTAAAATAGGGTAGAAAGAAAAGGGATTTACATATCGGGAATGCAAGATCTCACCGAATCAAAGAGTAGACCAATGAGAAATGTGAGATGTGAATTGCACAAAGGCAAGACTAAGCACACACATACAAATATTAAGTTATGAAGAATAATGAGATAAAATGTAAAAAGGAAAGAATGGATCCAAATCAACTCAATGCTCCATATAATAGAATGATGCAAGTGATGTACATATAGGAGGTGAATGTGTAACCTCCTCCTAGAATAACAACAACCTCCACCTAGAATAGTGGTAACTTATAACCCCAAAATAGCAGTCAACAGAGAACTAGTCAAGGGTAGTAATTACCACTAGCTAAAATAGTGTGGTCAAGTGTACACCTAAGCAAGCATATCCCATGAGTGTAGGAAAGCTCAAGTAAATAAAAAATACAAGGAAAATTAATATCCTACACTAACACCCCCACATAATCACAACTTAGGTGGGTAGTGAAAAAGGAAAGTGGGTCCTATAAAAAAGGTCTAATGAGGTACCCACATACAATTATCATCCCCCATAGTAGAGAGAGAAAGAAGTGAGGAAAAAAATTTCCCCTAAGAAGGGTGTCAATGATCTGGTCCTCTGCATAAATAATGAAGAGAATCCACCTGCAACGAACAATGTTCTTGTCCTTGAGAAGGACAAAAAAAAAAGCACTGAAAGTCAACCCACTCCATAAAGGAAGAAGAAGCCTACAGTACTATGATATTTTCATTTATTTTATAACTGAAAGATGGCATAGGTTTGGCAAAAGTGTGCACAAAATACAATGGGAATTCCACTACAGTATATGTATCAAAGAAAGAAAATGGTGGGGGCCAAATAACCCTCACAAAGGGATCCATAAGAAGAGATGGATCATGAAACATGTCTGAAATAGTGGAAGTGAAAAATTTCCCAAGGCAAGTACTCATAACGAGAGAGACGAATGGGTTCTCCAAAATGTGTGATGGCTCAATTAGAGCATATTATTGTAATGAAACATAATTGGAATATGAAAATTGATAACTCGGGTTGGCGTCATGATACTCAACCCAATGGGGTTTCTCTATGAGAGAAATGCTTGATAAGAATGTATGAAATATCCCTTATGGGATACCACTCAAAAACACACAAATTATAGATAAATTGTAGCAAATAGAAAATTTGATTTTTGCCGTAAATACTCAACTAGGGCAGCGAACTAATTTTTATTTATTTTTCTCAAAATATTTTCCCAAAACATATGAAAATTTGCAGGAAGCTTGCTATGATAATAAAGAACCCTAGAATTTTTTTTTGGATATTTTTGGACTATATATGACTGCCATAAAATTATAGAAAACCCTAGACAACTAGAAAACCTTAAAAATCCATATCTTCTCAAATACATATGATAAAATTCTAAAATTTTGGAAATAACATCTATTAATAATATGAATGAAAACTCAATCATAAATCCTCGAAAAAGCATTCTAAAACCCTCCAAAAGCAACTGTAAAATCCCAAAATGGGTCGCTCCACTTGGAAAGAGACCAAAAACCCTCCAAAATTCCTCCAGAAGTGGCACCAAACCTGCTCTAATTGCTGCAATAAAATAGATCCGAAACCCTTGATTTTTCTCCACCAAAAACCCAAAATTCCACCAAAACCCTTCTCTAAAAACCCTAAAATTGATCTCTGAAAATCAACCCTGAATTAGTTCCAAATTGACAAGCTAGGGTGGATCTTCCACCACCAAAGAATGCCTTGCTAGCTAGGAATGGATCTCTCACCACCGAAGCTAGGGTTCCTGTGGGATCTTACTCCACAAGCTAGAAAAAGCAAACAACAATTGCTCAAAGGAAATCATAAGTGTGTATGCAAGAATGACCTCTCTTTCTCCTCCCAATCTCCTTTTATAATTTCCCCAAACAACTTGTGGCCCAAGAAACCTAAGTTGACCTTTTTTAGGAAGGAACACCAAATAATAAAGTAAATTAAAGTTACTTTTATTCCCTAAGTCGCCATAGGGACATAAGTAACCCTGAAAAAATAATCTAACATTAAAGTGTTATTAGTCACCCCCATAACAATAAAACATAATGTTTTCCCCCACCAAGCCACTTAACACCCATGCCAACACAAAAATATAATAAATGAAAAAGGTGGAATACCCAATAGCCTTTAAAGTATTTATCCCCTTGGGTATGACTAAGGCTAAGACTAAAAATTAGCCCTTAGGCCCTCTATGAAGGAAAGGGGACATTATAGTCCTCCCTTCTTGAAATTTTGTTTTCCCAAGAAAATGCAAACTAGGATGCTGTAAAATTTGCTCTCCCTCCCAAGTAGCATCCTCTAGTGGCAATCCTCTCCACCACACCAAATACTCTGTGATCACCCTACTTTTGAGCCTCCTCTGTCTCACCTCAATAATAGATTTTGGTTCCAAGACCAGCTTCCCCTCATCATCCAAAGGTGGAAACTCTGTGGAGGGTACAATATGTTGTCCAAGTGCCCTTTTAAGGCACAAAACATGAAAGACATTGTGTATCTTACTATGCTCTGGAAGCTCCAACTCATATGCAACTACCCCAACTCATCGTGCTACCTTGTATGGACCATAAAATCATGGTTTCAACTTCTCTGCACCCTTCTACTTCAGTGAGGACTATTTGTATGGCTGCAA
Organism: Taxus wallichiana var. yunnanensis; assembly: GCA_018340775.1. Classification (NCBI taxonomy): domain Eukaryota; kingdom Viridiplantae; phylum Streptophyta; class Pinopsida; order Cupressales; family Taxaceae; genus Taxus; species Taxus wallichiana. Next base: position 660,930,002 of record CM031241.1, read on the forward strand.
GCGTAGGAAGACTAAATCTCCCACCTCAAAAGACCTCTCTACCTTGTGCCTATATGCATATATATTTTGTTGATTTTTTCCTTCAAGGTTCTCCTTGAGAGCTTTTAGAATATCATGGTTCTTCAGTAACCAATCAAAACTCGGGAGCTTGACTATCCGACATAACATCATACCCATATAAAGCTCAGAAAGGAGTCATGCCAATGCTCATCTGATAGGTGGTATTATAACAATACTCACCCATGTGCAACCACCTAATCCAAGCATGTTGATGACCTGTCACATAGCTACGCAAATAGCCCTCTATCCACTTGTTAACTATCTCCATTTCCCATTAGTCTATGGATGGTAGCTCATGCCAGGGGTCAATGCATTACTTACTAGCCTAATTATATCCTACAAAAATTTCTCGTGAAGACCTTATCCCTGTCACTAACAATATTTTTAGGCAATCCATGAAGCCTAAAAACACCTGTATAGAATACCTGAGCCACATATGGTGTATCATGCCCCTTAGGCAGAGAAAATAAATGAGCATACTTAGTCAACCGATCAACTACAACGTATATGCAATCATGCCCATGTACCAAGGGGAGTCCTGTAATAAAATCCATGGATACGCTCTCCCACTTCTGCTTAGGAATAGGTAGAGGTTGAAGTAATCCTCGTTGGAAAAGAATGCTCACCTTGGTTTGTTGGCAAACCACACACTCTCTTATATGATTAATGACATCATCCTTCATCCCCTTCCATGAAAATCTCTCTCTAATATACATGTATGTCTTGAAGTATCCAGGATGCCCTACTAATGGTGTATCGTGCACTACCCGTAGGATCTTCTCCTTCATCTTGGACCCTGGTACAAGGAAAATCCTATCCTTGTAGTATATGAGATCATCCAAGACTTTGTACCTATCATCCTGTATAATACCATCCATGACCTCACATGCAAACTGATTTTTGGAATACTCAACCAGTATGTGAGCCTTCCAATTTGCTGAAATCTCAGACATAGAACTAAGCATAGAGGTAAGGTAAGGTCTCCTAGATAAAGCATTAGTAACAACATTATTCTTACCTTTGGTGTACTCTATGTCAAAGTCGTAGGTTTGTACCTTGTTCACCATCTCTGTTAGCGATCGTTGAGATCCTTTTGCCCCAAGAAGAACCTCAAGTTGTTGTGATATGTACAAACCACAAATTTGCTGCTCACAAGGTATTGTCGAATTTGGCCAAATCATGCATGATGGACAACATATCCTTGTCATAAATTGAGTACATTTTTTTCACAAGGATCAATTTTTTACTATAGGGTTGTGTATCTTGCATAAGAACTGATCCAATACCCTCTCTTGATGCATCACACTCAAGTACAAATGGGTGAGAGAAATCTGGCAATGCAAGAATGAGACATGAGCTCATCACCTCCTTGAGGTGATCAAAACATGTTGTGCTACTTTAGACCAAGCAAAAGCCCCCTTCTTGGTCAAATCTATCAATAGAGTATTCAATCGAGAGATGTTCTTCACAAATCTCCTATAGTATGTGCATAGTCCTAAGAACCCTCTCAATTGTGTCAATGTCTTGGGTGGTGGCCAATCCAAAATTGCTTGTATCTTCTCCCTATCAACCTTCACTACCCCTCCACCAATCACATATCCCAAATATAATAGCTCTTTCATGCCAAACTCACACTTAGAAGCTTTCACATATAGCGAATTAGCTTCTAATATCCCCAAGATCTCATCAAGGTGCCTCATGTGATCCTCCCAAGTCCTGCTGTAGACCAATATGTCGTCAAAGAAAACCAATACAAATTTCCACAAGTGGTGGTTGAACACATGGTTCATACAAGACTAGAAAGTCACTGGTGCATTGGACAACCCAAATGGCATCACTAAAACTCAAAGTGACCATAATGGCACCTAAAAGCTATCTTATGCACATCCTACTCTCTAACCTTGATCTAGTGGTATCCAGATCACAAATCTATTTTAGAAAAATAGATTTCCCCCTATAGCTCATCTAGCAACTCATCAATGCATGGCACTAGGATACTTATTTTTTATTGTCTTCTTGTTCAAGGCACAATAATCTATGCACATCTGCATGGTTCCATCCTTCTTCTTCACCAACACCACTGAAGAAGCAAAAGGAATGGAACTAGGTCTGATATGCCCCATCTCAATGAGCTCATGGATAGTCCTCTCAATCTCATCCTTAAACCATTTGTGATGATGGTAAGGAGTAGTAACCATAAGTCTAATGTCCTCAAGCTCGATCACATGTTCAAATCCCCTATCCGGAGGTACACCTGGAGGTATGTCACCAAAAACTACACTATGCCTATCCAATAGACCTTGGATATCCACATGATACTCCGACTACCCATCTATGACTTCTTGGTTGAAACCAAGCACTTTACTACCCAATCAACCTCATTGTTCCTGTGAATCCTCTCAATCCTCTTAGCTGTAACAACCTTGGGTGCATCTATAGATAAACCCTCAAAGTCACATTCCTCCCTTGGACTTAAACTTCAGCTCCATCATCTGAAAGTTAGTCTAGAATTCCCCAAGGGAATGGAGCCACTAAACTCTAAGCACCAAGTTGGTCTCTCCAATGCCAAAAATATAGAAATCATCGGTAACCGTATAGTTACCCATCGTGATGCTCAATTGTGGAACTCGTTGTGTGCATCTCATAGAATCTCAATTGGATATAACCATGTTTAATCCCAAAATCCTCTACATGTAATCCTCGCTTCTCCACCAATGATGCATCAATAAAGTTGTGGGTTGCCCCACTATCAATGAGTACCAATACTCACTGACCCTGTAAACCCCCTAACTCTGAATTCCTTGTACCTTAGGGTACTAGACAAAGTGGCAATAGTCTCCTGGGGAAAAGTCTCATCCTCCTACTCCACCCCTGCACTATCCAATGCCTCTCCATCTCCATCCTCCAATCCCGAGTGTCCTCCTCATCACCATCACTCTCCTCAAAAACCTCAATGAATTGGGCCTTCCCTCTACCTCTGTAATCATGTCCTAGAACCCAAGGTGTGCGAAATTGAAACATAGTTTCTTTCACCTCAACTCATCTCTGTCCTCTCTAGACATGAACAGTTTCCTTGTTGCATCTTGCCTAGTGGAGGCACCTTGGTTGTGGGCCATCGGGTCTAGATGGAGGTACCTTAGGCTATACTCGAGGTGGGAACCTCAACTTTGGAGTGGATAACTCCAAATCATGTGCTCTCCTAATAGCCTCATGCAAAGAAGAAGGCTTAAATGCCTTTACAAATCTAGCTAGAGCATCTGTCAAACCTATATGAAAAGTGAGGTCAACCTCATCTCCGAAACATCGGGTACCATGACTGATAATCTCTGAAAATATGCAATGTATTGATCTAAGGAACTTGTCTATCTCAAGTGAGTCAACTCTCTAAAATACCTATCAGGGTCCCTCCTATCAAATCTTCTCATCAACCTCTATGTGAATTCTGCATAAGTATCAATATGTATGTGCCCCTATGTAATCATTCCATGATGCCACCAGTCATGTGCATCTCCCTCAAGATGTAGGATGGAAAACTTAATTGCATCCCCCTCACGCATGGGATTCAAGTCAAATTAGGTCTTCTTCTGAATCTAGGACTATGTGGTACACTTCTTAGAACCATCAAAGTGTGGAATGAAGATTTGTCCCAATCTCCTCTATAACTTAGGTACCTGTAGCTGATGATCTCTCTTGGGTTTCTCCCAATCTTCATTCTGTAGTACTCTATGAAAGGAATATTATCCCTAAAGCCCTCGCTCAATGATTGGTACCTTTCCCAACAAGACTCCTCATCCAAATCATCTGTTGGCTACCTTACTTGTGAAACTTTTGGATCCTTCAAAAAGAAGGTTCGTGGAGTCCCAAAGGCTTGGTAGAAGAGTGGGGAGACCGCTGCCCTAGATTTTCATTTTCACCTCTTTGAGCCATGTGTCCCCTATTACTAGTTTCTCCCCTTTCTGTATGAGTATCAATCCTTCCCTGTGCTAATCTCTTAGTGAGCTGGCTCAAATAGAGATTAGTGGTTTCCTGCTGCTTCACCATGTTGGTGAATAACTGCTTCATCAAATCCACACCCATGTCATCATTGTCTTTGTCTCCCATCTTTCAACCCCACAGGCTGGAGAAACAATTGCTCTGATACCACTGAAATATCCCTTGTGGGATACCACTCAAAAACACACAAATTATAGATAAATTGTAGCAAATAGAAAATCTGATTTTTCCATAAATACTCAACTAGGGCAAGTGAACTAATTTTTATTTATTTTTCTTAAAATATTTTCCCAAAACATATGAAAATTTGTAGGAAGCTTGTTATGATAATAAAGAACCCTAGAACAATATTTTTGGAATTTTTGGATCATATATGATTGCCAGAAAATTATAGAAAACCCTAGACAACTAGAAAACCTTAAAAATCCATATCTTCTCAAATACATATGATAAAATTCTGAAATTTAACATCTATTAATAATATGTATGAAAACCCAATCGCCAGTCCTTGAAAAAGCACTCTGAAAACCCTCCAAAAATCACTGTAAAATCCCAAAATGGGTGGCTCCACCTGGAAAGAGACCAAAACCCTTCAAAATCTCAGAAGTGGTGCCAAACCTGCTCGAATCGCTGCAATAAAATAGATCCAGAAACCCTTGATTTTCTCCTCCAAAAAGCCCAAAATTCCACCAAAGCCCTTCTCTGAAAACCCTGAAATTTATCTCTTAAAATCATCCCCGAATTAGTTCCAAATTGACAAGCTAGGTGGATCTTCCACCACCGAAGAATGCCCTACTAGCTAGGAATGGATCTCTCACCACTAAAGCTAGGGTTCTGTGGGATCTTACTCCACAAGATAGAAAAATAAAACAATAGTTGCTCAAAGGAAATCATAAGTGTGTATGCAAGAATGACATCTCTTTCTCCTCCCAATCTCCTTTTATAATTTCCCCCAAACAACTTGTGGCCCAAGAAACCTAAGTTGACCTTTTCTAGGAAGGACCACCAAATAATAAAGTAACTTAAAGTTACTTTTCTTCCCCAAGTCTCCATAGGGACATAAGTGACCCCAACAAAATAATATAACATTAAAGTGTTATTATTCCCCCATAACGATAAAACATAACCCCCACCAAGCCACATAACACCCATGCCAATGCAAAAATATAACAAATAAGCAAAGATGGAATACCCAATAGCCTTTAAAGTCTTTAGTCCCTTAGGTATGACCAAGGATAAGACTAAATATTGGCCCTTAGGCCCTATGTGAAATAAAGGGGACATTACAATGTATTAGCATCACAACATGAAGTAGGAGGTGAAGACTATTTGTGAAGAGTTGTTGGAAGTCTAAGATGAAGAAACATTGGACTCAAAGTTAGAAATCGGTGTATGTGGAGTGTCGTCAACTGAGAAATCAAGATGTAATGGAACACAAGAGGAAATGGTCACATATGTCTCAGAGGAAGGCTATCTAATAGAACACTTATGCAAAGAGTGAATGGAATCATGAACATGGATGATAATGAGCTTTGTGGAGGCAATAATAGGGAGAGTGTGCTCAATAGCAAGATCCTGTTGTGAATGGTCAACATGGGACTTATAAGTAGAAACAGGTACAAAAGAACACCCATAAATGAAAGGGATGTGAGAAGAGGGGGACTCTATGGTGGCACTAGAGTGGTCTAGGAAGTGTCACTCTTAGATGGTGAAACAAGGTCGCCATATAACTATTGGATAATGGTCCAGACAATTAAAGTGCACTCAATGTGCTAAAAAAATGTAATATATCCCCAAAAATAGTAATACCAAGAAGGTCATAGACCTCATCATTGTGGTTAAACCACTCATCCTTCGTAGAGGCTCATTAGGCTCAGGAACAAGACCATGGAGGTAGGGAAACAAACCATGCATAGTGTAATGATTGATAATCCATGCCTTCCAAGACAGAAAGTTCCCAGAGTCAAGCATAAAAACAAAACAATGAAACTCCATAATCCAAAACCCCAAAATTATCCTAGATGACACTTTATAACTTAGTGCAAAAATTACAAGTCCCCATAGATTTTTGCAAGAACCCCCAAAATGTGGAACTTTATAAATTAGTGCATTTGCAATAATAAATGGAGCCTTCATGAAGAGTGCAAGAAAACATGCACTTTTGACCAAGATTTCTCTCAAATATGAGCTACTGGTACAAACAAAAAGAAGAAGGTGCCATAATCGATAAGAGAGGAAAGGTTTGGGCCTATCTTTTATCATTGTGATATATGCTCATCTTGTATAGTTTTATGGTTTTAAATTTACTCCCTCTTTGTTTCAATGTTATCTAGTGTTTTATGTTACCCCTTTTTATGACATTTGGCATCTCTTGTGGCTTGGGATTTTGTGCATGGGTTTAAGAGGGATTACAATACCTAATCATGGATTAGGTGAGCCTCATTTCCCCTCCTAAATGTCACATTTTTCCCAAACTCAAATTTGGGAAATATGTGTCAGTTAGGAAGGGTATATGGCAAACAAATGACCCCATTTTCTTTGAAAAGAAGCCCTAACCACCAATTCTATGGGTGGGTGGGATATTTTCAATTCAAATGAGGCCCATTGGCTCAAATTTCCTCTTCCCACACACTTCTAATTTATGATTTTTTTAATCTTTGAGAATGTTTTGGAATTTAGAAATCCTCATGATTGTTTTGAGACTAATTTTAATTCCCTTTTTTTATTTTTGGATGCAAATTTTGGAGGGTTGGCATTGGTTGTGGTTTGGGTGGAGGGTGACATTTGTCACCCTCCCATTTTTTTATTTGAGTGGCTTACTTCCCTTCATAATCCCTTATGTCCATGGTTAGAGGGTTCTTTTCCTTGGAAAATTGTGGGAGAGCATGTTTTTAGGGAAATTTGGAGTCTTGGTAAGTAATTGGAATGGATATGGACTTGAGTTGCAAGGTAGGATTTTGCATAATTTTACTTATTATTTTATTATGTGTTTGAAATTGTGCACATGAATTTGATTGCAAAATGGAATAATTTTAATGTTTTAAGTTTTTCTTTTGTTACTCCATCCACCCTTAAGGGGTGTGGATTTTGGAGCTTGATGGGAAGAGGGAGGAATTCCTCCTTATTCCCTTTCCATGCTTATTTGACAAGATTAAAAGCACTCTTCTTTTTTTTACCTACCTACATTTACTTGCAAGTAGGGATTGACAGTTGGTTTGGATTTTTATTCCTACCCTTAATGAAGGAAACTTGAATTTTGAAAAGACTTCATGGGGAGGGAAAGAGAGAGATAAGGGAAGTAAATTTGGAGTGATAAGGGGTGTATGTTGTATGGAGTGATAAGGAGAAACTTGTTGATTAATATTGAGTTATTTTGGCTATCTTAAAATGGGATTTTCCATCCCCTCTTCCCTTATATGAAGCATGGTGCTTCTTGGTTGTTTTTCCTTAGTTAAATTTGTTTGATTGTTGTTTTAAACCTTATTTGGAATGCGATCAAATTTTTCTTCTCCTAAGTGGGATATTGTGTATTTGGATTTACCTATGTTTTCTATTTCTATGTTTTCAAAAATATGATGTCATCGGTTGCTTATAAAAAGTGAAAAAGGTAAAAGTAAGATAAATTCTAAGAATGAGCATCTAATGAAAAAGATAAAAAAATAGAAACATGTACTAAATTTTTGGTAAATAGATAGAATCAATATTATGAAATCTAAGAAGTTGATTAAATAAATCCAAGGATGTGCTCAAAATTTATAAAACACTTAATGAAATCTAAGAAGGAGATAAAAGAAATCAAAATATGTTTAAGATGAGGATTGTAATACATTTAATAAACTATAATAAATATAATTAAAAAAATTAAATATGTGTAAATAAATATCAAATTAAATATAAGGCATGGAAAAGAAAACATAAGATTCACAATAAAGGAAGCTTAAAAAATGAATCACAATCAATACTCATCCTGGATTTCTCAAAATATGAAGCAATATCATCAATGTCATGACTAGGATACACAAATATGGAATAAATATTTTAGAGGAAGGATCAAAGGTATTGTGATTGTACTTACAAATGGGGAATGATGTGAATATGAGATGGATAGAAATGATGTAAAATCATAGTCTCCTATTGATAAAATCCATCAAGGGGAATAAAGCAAGTGAACATAAAGAGTGAGAAAAAGCAAGGTGTCACAAGGGCGTTATAAGATCCTTAACAAAGATGAGAAACTCTAATAAAAAGTATATGACTAAAGGTTTTTAGCATAAAAAAATAAGGAATCCAAAGGAGTGAGTTTTGATTATGCCAATAATGAAGTATAAAGATATATCCCAATTTCGAGTTATGATAATAAGTGATAGACAAATATGATAGTAACTATGAATCTTACTTCCCAAAATGTTTTATGTATTCCCTATGACATCACTTAAGGGGATATAGGCCATCTATGAGGATAAGTTATTTGCGTAATAAATTAGGGAACTGAATAATAGATATGAGATGTCCTACCTCATTTGAAAACCCTATTCTACCCCAAATTACCTCAAACCCTACAATGAGGCCAATCAGTAGAGTCTAAGATTTCAAGTAAAATAGGAAATGGTGCTAAATATTATTATATCACATATTTTGTGTTTTTTATTTCCTTGTAATGTTGGTAATTATTCCCTTTTATTTTTTTTCTCTGATAATATGGATTTTAACTTTTCTCCTTATTCTTTTGGCATTTACTTTTCCTCTTCCGTACGGATTTGAATGTTGATCTAGTGGATATGAAAGATGAATGAAACTAGGTAGCTTATACTTAATCACTACAAAGGATAACCTAGATATGAATATGATTATGTTCCTCTAGACCTATTATAAGGAAAGAGTGTGATCTAATCTCCACCTAACTGTGCTTCAAGTGAGAAAAGGAACTAGATAAGTAAAATCTAGAAGGATATAAGAGTGTCATACAATGATGCATAGAACTAATAGATGATCAAAAGGGAGTGTAAAGATATATAAAGGGTTTCATATCAGAGATGGAGGCTAAAAATGATGTACATAGAAGTATAGGAAATAAATATTCTTGATATGTAAAGAAAAGGAAATGTAAACCTATGATATGTCCAACACGCACATGAAAGTGATAGTCTAATGTAAAATAATGTAAATATTTTGAGTGGATAAACATCATACCAAAATATCATGAAATAAGTAAATGGTTAAAAATAAATATAACAAGATGTAAAACATGAGTATAAATGACCATAAAAGGATAAATCCTACTAAAATATTGAGTACAAAATAAATAGTAAAATTAAATTTGAAGGATGTCACAACGAGTTTTTAAGTAGGAAAAATATGATGTAAAGAAGTAGTCAAAACATGTGAACTAACCATCATGTTAAATAATGTATAATGGTACTTTTTGATTAGAGAACACTTGACAGAACTCACACAAGAAGTCCGTGTGGGAAAGCAAGCCAAGTTTAAGGGCGTGAATGGACAGGAAGAACACGCGCACGGAGGGCAAGTTCAACATTCGAGACTTAGCCTATTTTGAACATGAAGACATATTTTTAGAAGATGGTGTGCGAACAAACCAACGATGCATAGACATTCGTGCCACACATTATCTATCTTTATAGGATCATATCAAAGCATTTTGCATGGAGACGAGCTAAGAATAGGATTGTCACTTCAGTTAACTGTAAGAGGTCTATAGATAACACACTTGCACGTGTGGTTATGCCTGTAAATGGTGCATGGCTATTAATAGCATGTGGCCTATTTTTGGAATAGAGAAGCGATGAAGGGAAAGTCCCCACCCTATATATATGGTGTGAATAAGAGAGAGAGATAGAGAGATAGAGAGGTAGAGAGATATAGAGATATAAAGAGGTATATGATTGGATTATTATATCATATTCTTGCACGCATTGGTATAGAATACCATTATTGTAAGGAGATTCTTCGTGTTTATTAATAGATGGAAGTTATTTGCTGAATCTAAGTGTCATTCTGTGTGTAATCAAGTAGTGCATGTTCTTGATTCAATCATGATTATTGTTTAAACTTTCTCTTTCATAAAACTGAATATGGCATGCATTGTATAATGATGGATTAGTCATAAATCTATATGTTTATTCCTTCATCACACTAACATCCTACTACAATAACTCTAAAGAGGGGCTTGGTACCTTTGCACGCTTTGGGTGAGCACTCATTCTAGGTTGAGTGATGTGCCAATGCAACTGGGGTGTTATCTGGTAATTCTAGGTTGCATCATTGGTTCCATTATCAAGACCTCTTTTTCAGTTATTTTCAGGATGGTTCGTGATGAAGACATATCGTTTAACTCTAGCAAGTATTGAGGAGTGGATACACGATATGGAGGAAGAATATGCATGATGGTTCAGTAGTGGATCTAAATTTAATGCACACACTTGGGTAGAACAAAATTTGTATGAAAACTTATATGAGAGATTTTTCACCATCTTTCTAGTAGAATTATATGAGTGGCTGATTGTGTATACATCTAAGTGGAATTTGAGGTATCGCACACTTGTTTGGACACAAGAATAATTTCAGGCCCTTTATGATATTGACATGATCTAGACTCACACTGTGGATACGTGGTTTCATGGTGTTATAAACAATTATATTATGGAATATTCAATTTTGACGTATTCTTGCTCGGAGGTAGCTGAATTCTAGTTTTTGTGGTATCCTAGAGGAACATATCTGCAAGGCATTCCACTGGTGATCAAGATCTTGATGGTAACTTTAAACCCGGATTGTAAAATGATGGCTAACTAAACCTCACCATGTGCGAGGGTAGGAACAGTTTGGTGAAAGATGGCAGACCTAGCGGTAGAAAGGTAGAGAGAGGAAAGGTGGCTTAAGTATAATGAGGTGTGCGAGAGGGAGATAGAGACGCAACGTACCATTGCAGAAAGTATGACGTTGAGGAGAGAGATGACTTGTGAAGATTTGAAGCTCATGTAGAAGATGTGGAACTAGAGCATCAAGAAATCCTCCATCTTGGAAAGCACGACATAGATCCCCTCTTGGCCTCATGTGAAAGTGCGCCAAGAGAGACTACCTTAGCCCAGGCACGCATCTTAATCCACCGGTGACCTATCCCCTTGCACTTGGTTTTCCATAGTATCTAGTATAACAAGTAATCAACAAGAAAGTTTGGGAAGTAAGAGAGCAAGTACATCAATGGAAGAACAAAGAACTTTAATGTTATTCGAGGTGTGTTTTAGAGCACATCATCCACACGAAAGTAAGTGCACGCTGAATGTTGGGTTCACCTCTAGAAGTGGAACTACCTCATAGACTATAGGGGTTCATTATAGTACTACTATCGAAGCATAGGGGAGTACATCTACAGGTCATATTAGCTATAGGTGGAGGATCAATAGGTATAAGTGGTTCTAGTTCCGGTGGATCTAGTGGTTCTGGAGGTAAAGGAAACACATGAGGTTCTGGATCAAGTGGTTAAGGCTCACAACAACCACAAAATATTTATATGGAGATGTCTCTTTGTCTTCTAGAGTATAGAAGCATATAGGATGATGTTGAGCATGTGCACATGTGTGAAATCTTATGGCATGCAAAAGGGATCATGGATGTTGAGCGCAAGGTAATTCAATTCGCTACTACCTTGCAGGGACAAGCACACAATTGGTATAGGAAGTTTTACCCTAATCAAACTTGTGTGGATTATGTAGCGTTGAAGGATGATTTCTTAAAAGAGTTTTATATTCTAGAATTTGAGTAGAAAAGTATCACCACACTCAAAGATATCAAGTAGGGCACCATTGAGAGTGTACGTGAGTATGATGCCCACTTTAAGACACTTATATCTAATCTTTCTTATGATATTCACACCAGCCAACATGCACAATGGTTGTTGGAGGATTGATTACACCATTCGAAGAGGACTATCACATAAGACATGCACCGATCCGCGCAAAGCACTAAGCACTTTGCGTCTTTGCCGAGGCGATTGGGAGCATTGACAATGGCGTTAGTCCATTCTTGAGGAATAGATTACAGCTATGGCCAAAAATTAGAGAAGCTATTAGAAAATTCATCCCATGAAATGTGCTCAGGAATTTGGTGTATAGATTTTGAAGTAGAAGGTCACACCAAGGATAGTTTTCCTCGTAGAATAGTATGCTCATTACCGATGGACTATGAGATCTATCATTTGAATCATGATGATAGTCATTGTCCTTCATTACAACACGCGATAAGGAAGAATGCATCTTGTTACTGTAAAATTTTCCGGTCCACTATCCATGATACTAAGGATTGTTGATTGATTGGTCAGATCCAGGATGTTATAGCGTTGGGGGTGATAAGGATAAGTATAATGAGATAATTCTAAGGATAAGTATTAGGATTGGGATCATAATCAAATGTGATAAGAATGAGGAATGAGGGCCGTTTTGAGGAGGATCATAATCAAATGACATGGATATGACAAGTGGAATGAGGATGAGGCCGAGGTGGAGGAAGAAGTAAGTTTCCTCGAGGAACGTGTTATACATGTGGATCCCCTGATCATTATAGGCATGAATGTCCTCAGAATGTTACATGTTCTTTCTATGGAAAGAATTATAGCTATTAGGAGTGCTTGGAATTATATGAGCATCTTAGTAAACAACATAAGTAGGAAAACAAAGTCACAAGGATGGTTAGGATCTAACGCGTGGAGGAAAATTAGTGGATGCCCAAGATAACACCAGAACTTGAGGCCTTAACTATAAAGATTACCACACACGTTGAAGTGGCACGCACAAGAGAGGTATCATACCAGAAGCCTACGATCACCAAGGAGGAGGTTTTGCATGCAAGGTACCCAGATCCGGCTCATTAGAAGGAGGTTTATCAGGATACCATGGAAGTGCTAAGGAATCTTTAGGGTGAAATACAATACTTAAAAGAGCAGAAGAAAGCATCAAAGACAGTCCAAACTGATATCGATGATTTGAGATAAGTATGAAAAATTTTGCACCAAAAGAACCTAATCCCACTATTAGGAAGTTGGTTAAAAGGGAACACTCCGCATGCAAGTATTGAGACAGGATGATAGATCCTGCATGTAAATCTTCCCCATGATAGCATTGAATATGACAAGGAAATTACTTTGAAGATGGATTGTCACGAGCAATATTCTAATACATACAAAGTGCGGAAGTAATGTGCTTCCATTAGATGCATGGGTACAAATGGGGAGACCCCCATTGTAGCCATCATCTAATGTGTTGTTTATGGTGAACCAAACTAAGGCCACTCCCATAAGAGTTTTAAGGACACATCTATAACTATACAAGGGGCCAAGTTCACTGGGGATTTTGAGGTATTAGCACTTGCAGAAGAAGACAATTTTCCATCCTTGCTTGGACACCCTTGGTGTTATGCAAATAATGCTGACTTGAGATTCAATAAGGGGTATATCAGCTTTGAGAACAAGGAGGAAAGGGTTGTGATACCTTTGATAGATGGGAAGTCTACACCATATGTTGAGCCTCTAAGTGAGGAGGACTTAAACAAAATCTATGTATGCACTTTTAGGATCTAGAGGTCAATGAGCCATCAAAGGAAGGTATCATACAATGGGAGGATTCTCACTCTATTAGTGATACTATGAGTATTTCTTGTGAAAATTGGGCTCATGGTACATATGAACTAATAGGGCGCGAGGTGAAAAACATGGTTGTGCACAAGAAGGGACTTCATTCTATTCGATGGATAGGTGGTGCAATACCTTGGTATATAGGAGCAAAAGATCTTCCTATATTTTTGAAAGCCATGGAGGCATAGTACATAGACCTAGTCTAGGAGAAGAGACATGTTAGCATATGTCTTGTGCGGGACAACAACGCATTGGTGGGTAGTTCATAGAGATAATCTTACGGAGTGGAAGGAGATTAGAATTGCCCTATCTACCAAGTTTGTAAGAAGCAATGCACCTAAGTAGATCTATACTTATAATGGTGATCAACCTACTTAGCATCACATTCAGTAGTGTGAGAGACTCTAGACAACAGGACAGGAAACATTACCACCTTCACTGTGGGTGCATAGGTTGTATTCTACTCTACAAGGATGCGTACGTGCCTAGTATGTATATGTAGAACTACATAGAGAGTGGGAATTGGAAAAATTTGACTATAGGAATGATCCAGACCTTTGACTACTTTTCTTCCCAACCTCTAATAGAAGAGGCATTAAAATTTGTCAAGTGGTTAACCATGGGAGATAGTGCAAAGGTGGAGGAACTCATACAAGAATTAATGAGAGAGACATAATCAGGCACACATTTTGAAGAAGAAGGAGAAGACTTCATATTGTTTGATCATGCTTGTCTTGAGAAAGAAAAAGGTAAGATGGTGTACACCATGGATGATGAGGAAGTTAAAAAATGGATATTGACCATTCATGTGGGGCATGTGAGGTCTTGGATAGTGTAGATAAGAATACATGTGCATAGGATCGAAGGTTGAGCCTAAGGAGGTCATAATTGGAGACTACGGTGTCGACTCAGAGGTGGAAAAGATCATTGAGTTACTCAGGGGTTATTATAACTTATTCCCTCGAGGGTATAATGAACTTAAAGGCATGCATGAATCACTTGGGGAAATGAAGATAAATCTTAAGGATGGTGCACACCCAGTGAGAAAGATACCTTACATAATGAATCCTAATTTGCGTGAAAAGGTAAAAGAAGAAATTGATAAAATGTTGAAATATGGAATTATCAAGCCCCTTAATGAGTCAGAATGGGTTATTCCAATGGTGATCAATATCAAAAAGGATGGACGAATTAGAATATTTGTGGATTACAGGGAGATAAATGTTGCATGTGTAACAGACACATTCCCTATGCCATTTACTGAGGAAATACTAGAGGGAGTTGCAGGGCATGAAATATATTCCTTCATAGATGGGTTTTCCAAGTATCATCAGGTTAGGATTTCTCAAGAGGATCAAAAAAAGGCTACATTTACTACTGAATGGGGTAGCTTTGCCTATACTGTGATGCCTTTTGGATTGAAAAATACACCTGTTGTATTCTCACGCATAGTTGTTCAGGCATTCAAAGATTTTATTCACAACTTTTTACAGGTTTATCTAGATGATTGGACAATATATGGGCTTATGAAAGATCATTGTGACAATCTATGCTTAATGTTTGAACGATGCAAAAAATTTAGTATCTCTTTAAACATCAAAAAGTGCATTTTTTTTACACCTTTTGGAATACTATTGGGACACATAATCTGCAAGGATAGATTATTTGTTGATCCAGCTAAGGTTGCAGTCATTCTAGGCCTAGAAGTGCCTACTAGTCAAAGTGAGGTGCGCATATTTTTGGGTCATACAGGTTACTATCGGAAGTTCATTAAAGGGTATGCCAAAATTTCTGCACCCTTGGAAGAATTACTAAAAGGGAAAGGTACATTTTATTGGGGAGAACTACAACACCACACATTTAAGATATTAAAAGAAACTTACTACGCATGCCCATTCTACGTTTTCCCTCATGGGATAAACCATTTCATGTGCATTTGGACTTCGGGATGGCCATTGGTTCTATGTTATCTCAACCTGATGAAGGTATTATAGATCATCCAATTTTTTTACTAGTAGGAAGCTGATGCATGCTAAAAGGAATTATACAACTATAGAGTGCAAAGATTTGTCAATGATCTATGCATTGCACAAGTTTGAACAATATTTCTAGCAACACCATTGTGTTTTATATAGATCAAATGGCATTGAAGTATTTAGTAAAAAACCAAGATTGTAAGGGAGCATATGCAAATGGGTAATCCTATTTCAAGATTTTGACTTCACGGTTGTGGTGAAGCCGGGAAAAGTAACTATGGACTAGACCACTTGTCTAGAATTCACTCAAGAGAACAAGCACATACAATTGAAGAAACAATGCCAAATGCATAGTTATATATAAGTTACAATGTGCACCCTCAAAATTAGAAGACATAATTATCTTTCTACGAACTAGTATGGCGCGGTAACAAATGAAGGCATTAGACAATAAACATCTTACTATATGCGTGCACGACATCGTTTATGTTAATTAGTGGTGACCTCTACAATTTAGGAAGAGATGAAGTACTATGCCATTGTGTATTAGAGCATGAGCGCAAGGATATAATGGAGGAGGCGCATAGTGGTATTGTAGGTGGCCACTATGCTGGTGATGTGACTTCCCGGAAGATCCTACTCGTTGTATTATGGTGGGAGACACTGTATAAAGATTGTAAGGTGTATTGCAAGGTGTGTGACCATTGTCAACACCTAGGAAAACTAGGGCAAAGAGATGAGATGCCTTTGAGACCGATTACTAGTGTTGAACTATTTGAGAAATGGGTCATTGCCTTTGTAGGACCTATTTTGCCAGCCGCGCGTAGGACTGGATCACATTATATCATTACTTGCACATATTATCTCACACGGTGGGAAAAAGCAACACCTATGAAGAAGGATCATATGGTGGCTATAACAGCTAGGTTTCTATGGGAGAATGTTCTTACAAGATATGGATGTCCTTTAAGCTTGACAAGTGATAGGGGTACACACTTTTGAATGAGACAATCAAGATCCTATTAGATGAGTTTATGGTTGCACACCATAAAACTACACCCTATCATCCTCAGGCCAATGGAATTCTACCGAGGCTTTCAACAAGATTTTAAGCCACACTTTGAAAAAAAATTGTGATGTTGCGAGAAAGGATTGGGATGATAAATTATCAATTGTTCTTTGGGCATATAGAACAAATTATAAGAGATTGAACAAAGCCACACCATTTCAGTTGGTGGTTGACACAAAATCATTCTCCCTATAGAATTTATGTTACCTTCTTTGCACATTATGCACACTAGAGGTCTAGCTAATAAACATGATTTAGAAGAGCATATTGAGAAGATGATTCAACTGGATAAGCGACGAGCCATAGCATGATGAAGTCAGAAGTAGGAAAAGGCTAGGTAGAAAGCATGGCATGATAGAAACATAAGGGATAAGAAGTTTGAGATTGGACAAATGGTACTTCTTTATGACTCTAAGTTCTTGTGCCATCCAGGAAAGCTCAAAGTACATTGGTTGGGGTCGTATGTCATCACTCACATACTTGAATCAGGTGCTTGCCAGTTATAAGCACTTGATGGAACATGGCTACCCGATTACTTCAACGAGAGTAGGCTAAAGCCCTACTATAAATAAGTCTTCTTGGTGTTTGTAATAAGACATTATTTCCATTTAGATTAGGTTTTCAATTATGTATTTCCTTAATTGTCATTATGCTTTGTCAATTTAGTTGTTGCTCTATTGTAATAAGCGCGCTTACGCGCATGAAGCTAATTACTATGTGAGAATGTTTATGCGCAGAGGACTGCATGTACTTTTAGTGTGGGGTGGTTGTTTATATCTAGGTACAAGACAGTGGGAATTGAAAGGATAAAGGAATAAGTTTTAATGGGTGTGCTTTAAGTCAAAAGAAGATTTCTTCTCAAAAGTGACCACGAATGGAGATGAATGAAAGAACAATATAATGTGAGGTAAGCGAAGGCCATATTAGCTACCAGGAAAAGATATAGTGACACGGTACTTGGGTGCTGGAGCACACACTGAAGAGAAGTTTGTGACCTAGAGGGTAGGAAGGCGTGCGCTAGAAGGTTATAGCTAGGGCATGAAGATGTACCACATGAAATGAACAAATTTGGTCAATGAATGAGAAGATATTTGGTAGGTGAAGGAGCAATAAATACATCAAAATTTGAAAATATATATATATATATGGATGGGATGTAAATTCATTTTTATTGTTGCAACAAAGAGTATTTGAGGAAAGAGCTAAGTGCGAAGGGTCGAGTGATCATTTTAAGGTGCGAGATGTGTATACCCATTCATGCCAAACAAATCTATGTGGAAAGAAGCTTGCATCCCTGGAGGTGAAGGGTTTGAGCGAAGCAAGGTGACAAAGAGAAGTTATGGCACGAATTTTCCACCTATGGCATGATTCAATCGGGCTAGGGTTTGGTTTATGAATTACAAGAGTTAAAGAGGAGATGATTGCAAGGTAAAAATGGCACCTAAGAAGGTAGTTGCGGTAGGAGTAAAGGAAAGAAAAAGGTGGTCGTTGAGGAGGAAGAAATGGCTCCAGAAAGCAATTTTTCAGAGATGCAATATCTAGAGGGGGTTATTGTCGTCCAGGAGTAGGATTCTCACATAAGGACAAGCAAAGTAAGTGAATACAATCACCATACCATAGAGAAAAAAAAGTAACTTCACACATTGTTGAACATGAAGACAAATAAATGCATGGTGGAAGATATGTTGGTGTATGACGATGCTAGTGAGAAGCTATTGTAGAGGATGGGTTTACAAACTTTATGAGCTCCCTTATTTCAGGAAGTATGAGCCATTATACTAGTGGCTTATAAGTAGAGTGTACGAGGATTTTTTCTACTTTGCAGGGCATAGAGTCATAATTTTAGCCGTGCTCATCTCCATGGTGACAGGGTTGAAAGGAATGGGAGATGATTTACGAAATGATCTAATAGATAAAACTACAATATTGGAGACCATAAAGGATTTGGGATATAAAAAGGTTCCACGTGGTATGGACATCGATAAAATAAAGAAGTATCCAGTTGTACAAGTGGCCACACATCTCATTACAAAGCTCAATGACCAGGAAAGGTGGTCACAAGTGAACACCATGTGGTTGCACATTGCCAAAAATATGTCTAAAGGAGTAGTCTACAACATTTCATGGTATATTGCATAGACAATCGTTGAGGAAGTGCGTGTAGGAGGAAAGATCAGCTTTGGATTTTCTCGCTATCATTAGTGTTCATAGAGAGTAGAGTGCCTAATGGACCGAAGGAGAAGGTATGTGAGTAACCAATGGAATACAAATCACCTGTAGAACACTTCAAGAAGTACTTATGTGAGGGATCCATGACAGAGTAGGTTAAGCAATGGGCTGAGAAGTGGTATGATAGGCTCTGTGTGGATTTTGAGGAAGAATGATGCATCCCCAAGGACTTGCCTTTGGTGGTTGAAAAGGCAGTTCAGTTTATTGTATACCAGCATTTCTTTATAGCGCAGTTTTCCATGAAAGATGGAGCATGGAGTCCTTGGTGCAAGTTTCCATATGCATTCACTAGAAAGGTACTTCTAGGCATCAGTACATAGGTTTACAGATGTGTGGTGACTGATGTTCAACATAGATAAGGTAGATTGTGACTACCACACACTAAGGAAGAAATATGTGTATCTAGGGCGGGGTGCATATGTTGAAAGACTCATTTCTGATGTTTTGAGCACTAAACCAATAAGTTTGGTAGTGGGAGATATTGGAGCAGCACTGGTGTATCTCCAACTAAATCCAAAGATGGAGAATAACAAGTCTGTGGAAGGCAAGTTCACACTTCCAAAGGCACCAAAAGGAAAGCATACAATGGAGAACGTCCCAACGCCTAAGCCCATAGAGCCAATTGAAGTGGAGGATGAGGAGGAGGAGCACAAAGATAGTGGTGGTTTGGAGCATAGAGGTAGGATACATCCTACAAATAAGGGTGAAGCTGAGCGCGCCACTACACCACCTCAACCACAAGAGGGGGATGATGAGGACTTGAATGCAGTCCAAGGAGAGCACATATTTAAGAGGGTGTTTAGGAGAACAAGGACCCAAGGTGCTACTTCAACCACGATGCGTAGATCACCCAGACTCTCCATAGAAGGAGGAAATCACGTAAAGAAGGAGGAAATTGAAGTTAAATGAGGAGGCGGAAGAGTTAGAAGAAAGCATGCCTAATTATCCTACACTTCCAGAGAACATAGAAGAATAGGGTGAGGAATCAAAGGAAAGAGGAGAGGACGAAGAGGGACCAGAGGAGACAGCTGCAGAGATAATTTTTAGGACATGGAGACACAAATCCAAAATTTGGAAGCTAAGGTCCCTAAGCAAATAACGGTCTAGGAGAATGAGTGGAGAGCACATTCCACTAGCCATGGGGTATGCGAAGGATGCAAGTAAAATTGTTTGTGCCCACTTCCAAAGCATGATAAAACATAAGGATTTATTTGGATGGGAGCTAATGAATGAGGATATGGTGACTGTGCGCACTCAAAAGTAACTATCATGGTCAATGCACACCCATATGGATGATCTTGACTTTGATGTATGCAAAGATTCATGTGTTTGAGATGGCTGAAGAAGGCACCATAATCTAGACATATGACAGTAAATCCTACTGTCATGTTAGATGAGCAGGTCAACAATGCATTAGTGAAGGTTTCTATTGAAGTTGCAAGGAGAAACATGGACAAAGTTGTAATGATAAGAGCATTATGTGAGGAGCTCAAGACAAAGGATGCAGAGATAGCGCACATCACGCAAGAGAGGGACTTAGCACGGAAGAAGAATGAAGTATTTATTAGCATCACAAAGGAGATTGGGGACAATTCCATAAGATCTAGGCCACACTTGGAGACCAAGGTACCACAGACGTTTTCCTCAGTGATACATTATGTAGGAAATTTAGTGGACCTGATACTTGAAGATGAACCTTTGCACATGCCAACGCCAATGAATTTAGAACAAGAGGTATAATGAGAGAAAGTGTCAGTGATGCAAAAGATTGCATCATATGAAGGATCTGCAAGAACTACAATAATTATTGAATAAAGTAGATCAGGCTTTAAACATCTACACTTCCAGAGGCACTTATCAATATAAAGACCTTGGAAGAAAGTAATGAGTTCCAAAGAGCAATGAAGGAAAAAACATTGGGTTGCACAGAAAGGTTGTCGATGGTTAAGTAGAAGCATGAGGCCCTGGTAGTAGTATAAGAGCCACACAAGACTTAACTAGAAGAGCTTGGGAAGCTCATTGTGCAGAAGATGGATCTTCTAGAAGGAAGAATGACTTCAATGTCCAAGCATTGTGTTAGTTTTAAAAAATGAAAAAGGAGAGATTGTGAGGGATGAGTTGGAATCCATTACTGTGGACATTCTAGAGAAAGCAGAACAAGCACTTACTGAATGGAAGACCTTAGAGGTCGGAATAAAAGAGGAGTATCCAGAGTTGATCCTTGAAACTGATATACAGAGGAGGCTGCCTCATAAAACATTCTTTATTCATCTACATTCTTTCTTATTCTTTCCATTCAATATTCTTTACTTCAATTTTTGGAGATACCCATTGTCGGGGTGACAATGAGATTAGTGTGGGGTAATGTTGATTAGAGAACACTTGATAGAACTCACACAAGAAGTCTCGTGTGGGAAAGCGGAGTTAGGTTTAAGGCGCATGAATGGACAAGAAGAGCATGCGCATGGAGGGAAATTTCAGCATTCGGGACTTATCCTATTTTGAGCATGAAGACCTATTTTTAGAAGATGACATGTGAAACACACCAACGATGCAGGGATGTGTGCGCCACACATTATCTATCTTTAGAGGATCGGATCAAAGCATTTTACATGGAGACGAGCTAAGAATAGGATTGTCACTTCAGTTAACTGCAAGAGGTCTATAGATATAACAATTTCATGTGTGGCTATGCCTGTAAATGGCGCATGGCTATTAATAGCATGCGACCTATTTTTGGAATAGAGAAGTGGTGAAGGGCAAGTCCCCACCCTATATATATGATGTGAATCAGAGACAAAGATAGAGAGATATAGAGAGGTATAGAGAGGTATATGACTAGATTATTTCATAGGTCCATGCACGTATTGGTATAGAATGCCATTATTGTAAGGATATTCGTGTTTATTAATAGATGGAAGTTATTGGCTGAATCTAAGTGTCATTCCTGTGTGTAATCAAGTAGTGCATGTTCTTGATTCAATCATGATTATTGTTTAAACTTGTTCTTTCATAAAACTGAATATGGTATGCATTGTATAATGATGGATTAGTCATGGATCTATATGTTTATTCCTTCATCACGCTAACATCCTGCTATAACAACCCTAAAGAGGGGCCTAGTACCTTTGCGTGCTTGGGTGAGCACTCGCCTAGGTGAGTGATGTTCAGTGCGTGAATGGGGTGTTATCTAGTAATTCTAAGTGCATCGGTACTAGATTGTATAAGGTAGACAAAGTTGTTAAATTTACTAGCCTACCTAAACTATGGATTTAAGGGGTAAGAAAAATATTGAACTACCAACATGTCTAAGATAGGATTTAATTAAGTAGTGAAAAAAGTAATGAAAATAAAATAAAATGTAAGAAAGTGAAGGGTGATATAAGGATGGGATAAGTGCTTGAGATCAAAATTTATGTGTAAGATAGTTGCAATAATATCTTGTAACCTCATGAAATTGTCATTGAACATCCTAATGTTTGAGAATCATAGTTTCCTTGATGTCTTCAATGGAACGAACTATCTTCTAAAGGATCTTATGAAACACAACTACATAGAATCTACCCTAGCCCATTTCCATCATGTCACTAGAAGAATAGAGATGAAAGAGGAGGTATTTCCACCTTTGAAGGGAAGATATGAGGGTTTGATCCCTTAACTGGTCTATAATATGTATGTCAAGATGAATGGTCCCATAAGAGGCAAGAGATGAGAAGGTAATATATCAGGAGTGGGGGAAACTAAACTCTCAACTTGAGGGGGGAAGGTAACCACCAAGAATGCTACTATTTATAGATTACTTAAAAATTAACAAAGGAGTGAGAACCAAAACCATGTTGAGTAAAAATGGTAAGTTTAGAAAATAGGACGAGATGGTCATTGATACTATTCTCACGAACCTCATCATATAGCTTCTTCTTATGTTATTGATAATCTTAAAAATAATTTACATCATGTTGCATTGCCTCATGTTATGTATAGTATAGTTCAGGATTGTCTAATTAGTCAAGAGCTATAATGACATAAGGTGGGGGTAAGGGTGTGGCGGAACATGAGGGAGGATCAATGGTAATAGATTTATTCTTAGTAGCAATAATATGTCATGTCTCAGGTTTTTGCTCATAAGAAGATGGATTTTTTTAAAGGTGGTAGTAATGATATATCAAGGGCATCACCCATATGATCATCTTTCCCAGGGTTAAATTATTTAATATTTGAATCTATTTTTGAAAGGTGGATAGTATTAATGTTACACTTAAAAGATGATTGTAGAGATTCTAGAAAAGATAGAGAAGAGAATAATGAATTTTTATATTGAAGGATTTCTAAATCCATGGTTTGAAATAGCCAAACATTAATAGTTCATTAAATGCATATATGTCATCATACTAGGGAGTGGTGATGTCAATATGAAGATATTCAACAATTATTTCACTAGGTAGTGAATCGGGAAGCTCTTTAAGAGGAAGGAAAAGAAGAAGATATAGTGATTGGAATTACATGGGTCACCTTCTTGTGAGAATGAGATCATAAAGAATGTGGTAACTAAGAAATGATATCTTTAGTAAGATTTATGGTTTTGATTTTAAGGTTGAATTCATCAAGATCATGATTATTTAAGTTCGGAGATAAGGTGGTATATTCTTGATGAGTGTAGGATGTCCACTATATCCTCAAAGATAATTGATGGGATAATTGAAGTGTTGATACTCTTGAAATGGTATTTAGGGAAGTTTCTTGAGAGAAGGTATTTTATAGACATTAGATTGTTTAAATTGTTCAAAGTTCCACAAATTGGTGTCACCTTGAATCTCAATCTTGGATACAGATCCTAAGTAGGTAAATTTGACACTTTAACAAGAAAAAATGTGACTACATGCATCTGGTGTGTCCATGGTCAACGAATAAGAATTTTGTATCAAAGAGGAGAGTGTAAAATCATGAGTTTCCCCTAATAATTTAAGGAGGAATAATAATGGGGGAACTTTCCTTCAGTCATACCATTGACACATGATATACGTATATTTGAGATTATCGGTAGAGTAAGCGGTATATTTGATGAATTTTAAAGATGCGACACATGTGCTTGAGAATTTTTGACAAGGACTCACTTGAATTTCACACTATTAATATTGACATAGATGAAAATAGGAAGATCATTTTCTTAGAAGATAAGACCATTTAAAATCATAGAGTTGATAGGGATGTGAAGGAATAAAGATTGATTAGTGGTTCGATCATTTTGGACTACAAGCTCTTTACACCGTTGAAGTTTGCTCTCATACAAACCGCATAAGTGGGAGTCTTATTCCAAAGCTTGTGGTGAGGGTATATTCATTTTGAAGAGTTATTTGATGAGACAACTATGATAGGAGAAGTCTTAATTAGTTTGAAGAATCGGATTTGAATTAGGATATTTATGAGTTATCTAATTGGATCCTAATCCTCCAAGTTGGTGAAATTATAGCTGGGACATGAGGGATATTAGCTAAAATATTATTAAAAGGGACTTAAACCCTCAAGTTAGACCATGATTTTTTTCCCCAATTATATGGTATCAACTATGTTAGGATGATAATAGTTGATTCCATCATGGGTGATAGAAGAAATAATTGATTACATCATGCATGTTAGTTAAGGAAGGTCAATGATTTTAGGAGCATAAATGATTACAAATGACATCGACCTTATTAGTTGAGGAAAGCCAATGGTATTGGGAGTAGAAATAATGAACAAAAACAATGGCCCTTTTGATTGAGGATGACCAATGGAATTAGGAGAATAAAACATAAGCATACAACATTGGACCCGTAAGTAGAAGAAAATTGATGGAATTTATTTGACAAGGATTTTGAGGAATTGATAATTGATGAATTGGATCTTAGGAAGTATAGCCTATATGATATAATTGGATAACCTGATAGACCTAGAATCAAGGAGTGGAGAATGAGGTATCGATAGTGTAAATGAATCTTTTCATTCCATTCATGTTGATCACGTTGTCAAAAGGATTGATTTATGGAATATATGTAGTTTATATAGTGGTGGAAGAAGAAAAATCTTTATATTTCTCATTGTTATGATGATAAGTTTCCTTAACTTTATAATGACTAGGCAAGGGATTTGTAGAAAATTTAATATGCTTTTTAGTTTGATTCACAACATTGTGACAGCCACACCTTTTATAATGGTTATGAGACACAATAATTTACTCTAATCTCTTACGGATCATGGATTCATGGTCAAAGTTAGCACCAAGAAAAAAGAAGTAGGTGAAAGCAAGTAGAGATTTGGATTTTTTAATTTGAATGGTACCAATTGGCATGCCATAAAAAAAAGAGTTTATTATTGAGCCAATGAGGATAAGGGCAGGAAGTATATAAAAGCAAAGCATATGGCCTAGAGATATGTTGGCCTAACTCTTCCATGGAAAAGGGTTGACGGTTGTTTTCCTGAGAAGAAAAAGGAAGAATGCCTTCATTAGATTGATGAGGGTTTGAATTGACATTGTGAATGTTTCTTTGGAATGAATTTTCAGGTTTAGGAATGTCTTAGACTCCATCATCCATAGCATTGCAATTTCAAGGTTTCATTAAGATGTAAAGATTATTTGTGTTTGATGTTGAGGTTGATTTTGAGATTGTTTTGGTTGATGTTTCTCAAACGTGCGCATGAGATAATATTGCCTATTTACCTTATTAGAGGTTTCTTTTAAATTTATGGGAGAAATGAACCTAACCTTTATTGAAGGTGAGGTTGTAATGCACTAAGGAAGATTATATGAAGAGTCTAATCAATTAAATAATGTTTTTCTCCAGTGCAAAGAGTTTTCCATCGTTTGATGAAGGATTGGACATTATCATTATCACCTTGTTTAAAATTTATGAATATGTTCAAGTATTTTTAGGTAAGTCTTGAAAATGGAATCATTGATTAGAATATTAAGTAACCCCTCAAGTTAAATGATGGAGTTAGATAGTAGATAATGGTACCAATTTAAAACATCAAACCCGAGGGTCTTGGATAAGATCTCGATATCTTCATAAGGGTTATCTTTGATCCAAACCTTATATATATTATCAAAGGCTTTAATATGAATTCTAGGATTGCTTGACCCATCATAAGTGATATAAGGGGTAATACCTCCAATATCCATAGTGGTTATATAGGGAGTGAATGTTTATTTATAAATAAATTCAAGCACCTTAATGGTTATGGGAGCTTGCATAATTGGATTTCCGTAGTGATAAAATAGAGGAGGTGTGGGACAGAACTAATTATGCATATCCCACTGAATTTTTGAGGTATAGTATTTGTGCAAGTGATATTCATGTTTATTTTAAGAAATTAATTATTGGCACTAGATTTTTGTGAGCTCATTTTGTTGATGGGTTACAAGATAATGACTTATATCACTAAAAGAATAATTTATTTTAGAATTATAATTATAATTAGGATTTTAAGATAAAATTGTGTTAATACCTATTGAATGAGAGAGGTCAATATCAAAATACTTTATATCCCCAAATAACAATGTATGCTTCCATATCTATTGTGATGGCTTCATAAGATTGGTAAAAAAAAATGGGATAAACTAAGATGAATTCTCATATGCAAGGAGTATAGACATATTTGATATTTTTATGTAGAGAAATATGTGGATTCAATCAACTCAATCAATTAGCGAAGATCAACCACCAAAATAATTCCAAGTGCTATGCTTTGAGGATCCCTTACCATAGCTGATATGCCTCAAAATAAAGAAAAATCGGTCTTTTGTGGTCCAAATTGACTCTTGTTAGTAATGTACCCTATTCTTAGGGTCTAATCCATGCAATATCAACAACCAATATGATGAAAATCCAATAAAAACCTTCAAACTACTCTACATTCCCAAAATTGCCCTCAAATGTTCTCAAGAGCAATGTTGATGGTTGAAACTGATTGGGAGCAATATAGGATGCCCCAAGATAAACTAAAACTTGATTCGAGCACCCTTTGTGCCCCTTGTGCTTATTACAAAATTTTATTCATCAAATCTCACGATAACTCCCTCAATCAACACTTACTCTTCTTGTTTTGCCTTCCCTCCTAATAGCCCTGCTCCAATAGTTTTCTAGGCATAAAATTTGGTTCGGTGTGTTTTAGAACAAACTAAAATCATTTTAAGATGCCCATTTTATGATTTAGATTCCAACAAAATTTTATGTACCAATCCCAAACAAAAACCCCCTTTCACTGACCTTGTAACTTACAATTAGGCCTCTAAATTGTAGCAGTCTCTCTAATGGAAAACTATTAAGGATATCGGATAATTGGAGACTTTTCCTAAAACAAACCCTTAAAAAATGGATGTATGACCTTCCTAGATGATTTCTACAAATTTTCAAGTCTTGATAATGAGTTTTGAGCCTTCAACGAAATAAATTTGACTAAACCCTAACTATAACATTGTCACCACCTTAGAGGCTTCAAATATTTCTAAAATGCAATATACTCAGTTTCGTGACTCAAGAATTTTACTATAGTTATGTCTTTACCCTAATCAACTCCTTAATTTAAAGTATATGATAGTGATAAGTTAAACTTCATATATCATGCAAGGACTTACATGTTGGAGAGAGAAAACA
Source organism: Taxus wallichiana var. yunnanensis (assembly GCA_018340775.1). Lineage (NCBI taxonomy): Eukaryota > Viridiplantae > Streptophyta > Pinopsida > Cupressales > Taxaceae > Taxus > Taxus wallichiana. The sequence goes on from CM031241.1 coordinate 660,957,605, forward strand.
TGGTATTTGGAACCTTCAATCAAAAATTAGATTATTTTGAGTTTATTCAATTAAAATCTTCACAGTTCACTTGAGATAGAGTCTACACATTACCCTCTTGATGGATTATTAAGGAAAATATTCAATCTTCAATAGGAATTAATTTTCTCAAAATCAATATATAGACAAAAACATTCACAAACCTAATTTCCTCAAGTCTTTAATGAGCAAGCCCATAAATAGAGATTTATCCTCCAAATAATCCTTAATAAAATGATAGAAACAACAAGTAACAAGTTCCTATAAGTCATTCAAACCCAAGGTTGTTCAAGATTACAACAAAAGGATCCTTTACATTCATTTCTTATGAAGAACAACTTCAATTACAGTCTTTAGATCAGAAAATAGAGCTTTCATCCTTGATTTCTTCTCATATTCTCCATTCCTTCTCTTCCTTGTAGATCTCTCCACAAGATATTACCTTGAATGGCTCTAATAACTAATGCTTCCATGATTTTATCCCTTTTCCACCTTTAATTCCTAAACCTAACTGATTTTGTTTGTCTCTTGATACATACATCACAAGGATAAGGTCATTTACACTTTTAGATCATTTATTGACTCAAGTATTAACCTTAGGACCTAATTACAACATACCTAGACACATATACCTCACACCAAATCCATCAAGACCCATTTTAAACACTTGATAAGCCAAAATGGCTACAATTCATGTTTGAAATTTTAAAATTATATTTTGGTAGGAAACAATATTATTTAAATTTTTGAATTGCTAGATGAATCCCAGACTCTATATAATCACTCCAACTGATCTAACCTAACCCTAAAAACATGCTAGAAGAAGAGTATTTTTTTTAAGCTTCATATGGTGATGCTCTATTATCATATTTTCTTCTTCCTCCTCATACTCAAGCTCTAATTTTGAGATTGCATTTTTGGTAAAAGATTGAGTTATCATCCTATTTTTTTAACTTTATTGGCTATTTATTTAGATTTGGTGTTATCCATGTTGTATTCATAATAGAAGGGTGTATGTTTTATTGAGCAGCCATATGCTTGGTAATTATCACTATATTGAGAATTATAGAGATGATCCATGTTGGAGTGATTTAGGAAAGATTTTGAAAGTTATTTAGTGTGATTTTGAAAACATGAATAAGAAACAATCAGAAGGGTGAGAAATATTCATGTCGATTCACAAGAGTGTAATCATGGTGAAGCTAAAGGAAATATATGATCGAAGGAAACATGAATTTGAGGTTCACTAGAGTGTATGAAAATAAATAATGGCCAACAACAATTACTTTTGTCCCTTTATAATTGAGATATTTTAGACTAGGATAAAAAAATTGGACCACACTCAATATGCACTCTTATGTAGATGTGGAAGTAGGAAAGAGTTACTCCACACTCTATAGGAGGTATAGGGTTCCAAATCCTAGACATAGAATAGGGTAGTGACATCTAATAGCTCTTGATTATAAAATAACAGTAATAATAATGAAAATAAGATTGTAATCAAGGTAATGGGTAAGTGCATGGAGTTAGGGGGGAAAAAGAGGATCTTAAGTGGACACTTTTTTCTGATAAATGAGAAACTTTAACTTATATGAGTCATTTGAAATGGATACACTCAAAATTTGAAGATGTTATAAGAACATGAATTGTAGAATTTTGAGTCTAGTTTGTAAAATACTAAGTTTTATTGAAAATGGTTAAGTATAAGTGGTTCAAAGAGCTAAAATTAAAAGAGGTGCTCCTATTTTTTAAAACATAGTAGGTAGTTGGTCATGCCCCCTCTCATTTTTTTAGCATTGTTTTGTCTTTTTTAAATTTTATCTAGATGAAAGTTAGATTGTATCATCTAGATTGGGATACAATTTTTATTTTATTTTTATTGAGTATTTATTTTTTATGATATTCCTTATAAAAAACTTTGAAATTTGAGAAATAGTGGATAGCCAACCATGCCCCCTATCAACCTCAAAAATATAAAAATTTGGATTTTTTTTAATGTGTATAGAATTAGTCCTAGTTTAGGATTGTATAACTTTTATTAAATTTAGATAAGTGAAACAAAATATACACAAAGAAAGATAGACGTGTATAAATATAAAAATAGAGCTATAAAAAGACATATTTACAAAATAATAAGGATGAAAACCTTATAGTAGTTAGAAAATTTGTAAAATCATATGTTTAGAAAGAGGAAAGTTTTATTGACCTTGTAGTCATATTTTAAGAAATGTTTTGATCATTTTATGAGATTTATTGTGGTAAATACAATTTTTTACATTTTCTATCAAAAACACGATGTTTGTTATTTTGAGCAAGTTCGGGCCTCAAGCTTAGGTTTCTAAATGAACTCAAAGCCTTGGGGCCTTGTCATGGATCTTTAATTTAAAGTAATGTGGCGTGTTATAACTAGATTCAATTATAACACAATCACATTACTTTATTTGTAATCCCCTTCCCCCTCCAACATCCTTTTCTACCTATTCACATGAATTTTTCCCCACACTGTCTACTCTACTCGAAATATTAGGTACTTTCCTAAATGATTTTTAGTAGTTGAACTTTTCCCGCCCTCATTATCTATATTTTACTAATCATGAGGGATAAAATGATGTAAGGAAATGAAGAAGATTAAGAACAATACACCGGAGTAATTAGAAGTTATCGAGTAAAGACATTGATTGGATGCAAAAATTGTGTGGAGGAAAAGTGCATCTTTTTCTCGAATGCACCTAATGTTGTAGACAATGATGATGAAATACATAATGAAAATGAGGAGAATAATTATTTTGAAATGAGTATTGATAATGAATTGAATGATAATGTTGTTATGGATAAATAATTTGATATGAATAATGATATTGAACCTTTACTCGAGAATCTAAATGTTAATTTTAAAAATTACATGGAAACACCGAATGAGGAAAGTAACCTTGATAATGAATTATGAGCGAATAGAGGAGTTGCATAGGGTCAATTATGAGAAGATTCATGTATGCCTATGAAATAGCTTATGTGTCATGTATTTATGAATGAATGATTAATATAAATCTCTAAATAGGGTTTAAAGTAGAAAATTTGTTTGAGCTTAAGTATATTTCCTTGACCATTTTTTTGTTGTAATTAGTTACTTCTTCAATTTCTTTATATTACTAACCATGATGGAACCTAGATTTTTCCGTGCTTTGGGTGATCTTGCTAAAGTTCCTACTACGGCATGATAGGTTGGCGTGAATAATAGAGATAGTTATGTGTGTCAACTTCGACAACTTGTTTGCATGGTATGTATTAGTAGTACAACTAAACACACAACATTTTGGTTCCATTATTGGGTTACCATAACTATGTAAAGATGAAGTGGACAAAAGATGTTTAGACTCACATAAAATAATATTAAGTCCTGCCATCATAGTATTAAATACACCTTCACATAGAAACATACGAGCTAGAAAGATTGTTCGCCAATGACTTTGGTGAAAACTAATATCTATGATGAGTTATATGAGATATTTTTCTGAAAACTTCCTATACACCTAGATGTTTGGTTAGTAGCTTATTTTTGGGAAAGAATAAAATTTTGAGAAAGAAGCATGACTAGACTCCTATGCACATAAGAAGTCTTACATGACACGATGTAACTTGGATGCAAATGGTTAATTACTAGTGGAAAATTACACTTCCTAGCTATAACATGAATACTCAATATCTACTTTTTCTTAAATAGAAGAAGCCTAGTTTAACATATTTTAAGATTTGCATGGATCATAATTAAGGAAAATTCCATTATAAATCAATAAGTTGATGATAGACTTGGGTAATGATAATTTCCCCATGGATGGATAAACACTCCACATATGTGAACAACAAGTAAGTATAGAGAGGGTAGGATAAAATCTAGTTTGAACCATGGATTCCTTGGATGAACACACTTTAAGAATAATGTGATATGAAGAACAAAGGAAAAATAATATAGGAAAGGGAGATGATCCATATAAGAAGAAACTCCAGAACTATAGGGAAGACCAACAACAATGATTAAGGAAAGGAGAAGGAAATGGGGATGAAGATATCCAGGAAGAAGGGATAGTGTGCCATGTGATAACAATAACTTCTAAGGATGAATATGGGAAGTATAATGTAGATAGAATCTTGATCCAACCTACCATTCCTACTCATGCAACTAGACCACCACGTATACAAGATCAAGTGTTGATCAAGGCGGCAAAGTGAAAAGAACTAGATAGAGCTAAAGAAAAGGATACACTTAATATTATTTTTCCTCACATACTTCAATCATTGACACCAATACGAAAAAATGATACAATATAATCCAAATATTCTAAAAGAGTAATGATTTGGAATGATGAGTACCAATTTAACACAACAAACACAAGTCAGTGTGAATGTAAACGCACTCGTACAAAAATTTATTGGAGTTAATGTGTCAACTTCTAGTAAAATTTTTGAGGTTCCTAGATAGGCATACCATTACAAGGAAGAGTTGTGAATATTGCACAATAGGTTCTAGTGTCGAACGTATTCTATGAAATGTCTCTACACTTACCATAGTATTATGGGGTTGAAAATGTTACAGATCATGTTCACAAGTGTGAACTCATTTAGCATGTGAAAGGCATGACTTATTCATAACATAAACCAAGTCAGTTCACCACAAAAATACTTGATCACACCCATACTTGGTATAGGAAGCATGAACTGTTACAAGTTGTGGTGGATTATGATTAGTTAAAAGTAACCTTCTTAAAATAATTTGATATACCAAAATTTGAGCAACAAAGTATCTCGACACTTAAATAAATCAAATAGGAATTGATAAAGAGTGTGTGTGCTTATGATGCAAGGTTTATGACACTCATCACAAAGCTCTCATATTCATATGAGATACATCCAAATCAACATGTGCAATGGTTCATAAGAGGATTACTATGTCATTCGTGCACGCCCTCTAGCCTAAAAATTTTATAATACACACATAACATTGGAAGCTACATTACATGTCAAAAACTTTAGGAGCATCAACACATAATCCAATCCATTCATGGAGGCATAGATTACATCTATGGAAACTCAATTAGAGAAGTTGCTAACAAAAAGTTTTTAGAAACGTGTGGTGGAGTATGGTACACTGATTGTGAGATGGAGGGGCATATCAAGAATACATGCTTGTGAAGAAGTATAAAACCAATGTTATTATCCTACTAGATATGTGAAGGAAGTTATTATGCAAGAAATTTCCCTTTTATACAACGTAAAATGCAGAATAAATTATCAACCTATTGTAAAATTTGTGATTACCATACACATGATATGTCTAATTGTCAAATAATTGATCAAATTCATGAATCCAAATCGTTAGTACTAAGATAGGCTATAATGGGCAACACTATAGAAGAGCATAGATGATACGGTCAATGACAAGGTGGTTAAGGCCAAGGTGGATGTGGAGGTGGAATATTTCCACCAAGAACTTGCTACAAGTGTGGCTCACCAGACCATTATTATCGTGACTGCCTAATGTTCACAGTATGCACACATTGTTGAAAAGAGCATAAGGTTGAAGATTTTTGGATATCTATGTGTTAATGAAAGAGGAAATTGAAAAGGGTGCATGAATTATTAATATAGTTCCTCAAATGGTTGATGAATGTCATCCCAAAATTATCGTGGCACAAGATGAACCATCAGCAAAAATACAAATAACAATGTGAGGGGTTGTTTCCCATGTAAAAACATCTTATTTGAGTGACATAAGACCAATAAAAACACAACTAGGGAAATCATATCCTGATGGTAGGAAACAAAAATAAATACTTCAAGAAGAAAGATCTCTAATCAAGAGCTCCAAGGATAAATTGAGTTCCTAAAAGAAAATGTGAGATTGTGAAATGAAAAACTTGAAAATACCGAAGAAGAAAGAATTAGTATGAATGAATTTAAATAGGTTTGTAGGATTATGTACACTGAGGGAATATTATCATTATTGACTCAATGAATGTCACATAACCTTAGAAAGATGGTGCTTGAAAAATAGTTTGGGAAAACCCAAAAGATGAATGTTCACTCAAAGAAAATGGAATAATTTGAATGAGAGATAATAGTCGATGTTTGTATAGATGGGTGGAATACAAATACAAATGACATATTGTTAGATACAGGCATGAAATTCAATATCCTTACCATGGATTCTTGAAACAAAATGGGGTGACCTGTACTACACCCATCTCCACATTTTTTTTTGAAAAAAAGATGTGAGGCGTGCCTATTGTTATACTAAAGAATGATATTATTAGTATAATGGGGGTATAATTCCATAGAGACTTTGAATTCAAATCACTATCCGAGGTATAAAATTTTCTAGTGGTCCTTGAAAGACCATGGAGCTACATAAATAGCGTAGACTTCCATTTCAAGAAGTCGTATGTAGTTTCAAAAATGAATCCCAACGATTAATATTTCCTATGGACCAAAATCAGATCACACCATATGTTTAAAATGTAGAGAAGTATGAATATTTGGAACACCTATACAAAATTTAGGCTACATGGCTAGAGAATTATGAACCAACGCTAGAAGGAGAATTAAAACAGGATGAAACCCAATTAGTATCAGATATTATGAGTGCGGATTAGTAACAACTAGGTGCATGGTTCATATGAATTAATTGGAAGAGACTGCGATATAATTCAACGTTCTCCAAAGTTAGCAATTGCTTGAGCACTCAAGTATATGGGAAGGAATATCAAAAGAATGATCAATAATAATAAACAACCTATGCTGACATTTAGTGGGAGTGAATATGTGTAAGATTTCATACGTAATGTAAATTCACGTGCAATTAGAAAGGAACATGTCAATTGTCTAATATATTTGTTAAAAGGAACTATGAGAACGTGGTGGACTACTCATAGCTCATTATTGGGAACATGGGACTGAAAGGTTAAAGATGTTATGTGCATCATATTTGAATAGTAATGTTGTACGAAAATTTCCAAGTTATAGCGGTGTCACCAATTCCAAAGAACATATTCACAAATGTGAAGAACTATGGAATAGTGAGGCGCACGAGAATCATGGATGCATGTGTTCTATCACACATTATATGTATGTGAACATGCATGGTATGTTGGTTATGAAATGCGTAGAGAAACAACTTTAGGGTGCCAATTAAGGATGGGTTTATACAAACTTTCTCTTTTACCTCTTCAAAGCCTTGTTTGAATTACCCTCTTTAATGTATCAAGATGACGATAATTGGGGACGATGCAATTATGAAGAAAATATTCTTGGCACTGTACAAGGAAAAATGACTCACACTCCATAAATTTTTTGAAGATAAGTTTACTAACAATTATTCAAGCTAGGATGATAATGAAATTTGCATGCAAAGAAATTGGCACATAAAGGTAAGAGAGAGTTGTGTGAAAATTAGAAGAGGAAGTGTTTAACAATAACTTGGATGTATATATCTCTTATAGATATAGAGAAGTCATCGATAAGAAAGAATTAGGAAATCAACCATGGGAAAACACTTTAAAGGTTATCAATTTACCCTGGGGTGAATTTTGATAACAGGAACCATGAGAATGTGGTGGACTACTCATAGCTCATTATTCATGGATGGGTTAAAGGGAACACGAAAATTTCCGTTATAAGCGGTGTCACCAAGAAGAACATATTCACAAATGTAGGCTCAATTCAATATAGGGAGTGATAGAAGTGTCAAAGATAGCAAAAATTGGTTATTATTGTGGAGAGAAAGAGCTTGCAAAAATTGTCAAACTTTTACATGATTATGAAGATATATTTATAATAGGATATAAAAAAATGAACTAGTTACACCCATCATTGGGCATGATGTGGATTAATTTGGTTGAAGGATCTAATCCAGTCAGGAAAATAGCATATAGAATGAATCCTAATCTTCACGCAAAGGTAAAGCAGGAAATTAGCAACGTGTTAAGTGTAGGTGTAATTATAATAATGGAGGAATTAGAATGGGTAATTCCAATTTTTATCATTACACTGAAGGTGTGTTTATACCTTGTACTTGATCTTGATGACAATGGTGTGCTGCTTTAGCTATTTGTCATCCAAGTGCCATCAGAATAGCAACCGCCTATGTGTCATGCAAGAAGCTCTTTATGCCAACGTCCTCATGCTTGACTTGTTTATGTAGTTTATAATTCATCCCTTTCATTCCACTGTCAAGAAGCTCCTCCCAGGTGAGGTCCTTGCAATTTCATCACCATGTTGCTTGCACCTCCCATCACCTATCTTGCTCCGCACCCTTTTGCATGCACATTTCTTGTTGTATATCAGTACCATTTATTTTTTAACTTCTATGTTTATTTTCTTGCCTTCGTTTTCCCCATCTCACTCCATAGAGGAACAACCAACCTACAACTACAGGTTTTTAACTCCATCTTCTCTTATCTCTTTCAGAAAATAAGGTATAAGTTGTTTCTTGTGCTTCAAAAGATTTAAGATATTTATCTTTTAGTATTTTCTTTTTCTTTTTATGCTTGGTGGCTTGGAATTTAACCATAGCATCTTGAGGCCACTTGAGAAGATATTTCTCTGCATCTTAATGAAAATGTATCTACATTTGAAATGATATGGTAATGTGGTTGTGTCAACACCAATCCGGCACTATGATAATTCTTTACCGAGAACTCCTTGTGCTATGATTATTTACAAATGCATAGCTTTTAGTTTGGTGGATGGAATCTAGAAACAAAACAACAAACATAACACAAGAATACCATAGACTATGATAAGAAGGAATGATGATAAATCTAAAATATAAGTGTAAATTATAATAGCAACATGAAATTGTTACAATCTCACCCATGAGTTACTTCAAGTGTTACTGACTTCACTTGCCTTCCAACAATAACTATGGGAGAAACTTCACAATTACACCTATTAATGGCTTCTTTAACACACCTTCAAAATGATGGCTTCCTTTACACACTTACTCATACAATATTTCTCACTACTTCCTTATATGCTAAATGAGGGGGTGGCCTCTCTATTTATAGAACTTTCAAAGCTTATCCATCTTATCTCTAAGATAGGATAAGAAATCCACTCTGACGAATCATATTCCATACCTTAACTCTTATCTATACATGTAAGCTTATCTTTTAAGATAAGATAAACCTTATCATTTCACATGGGTTCCACATTTTTAGACTTTTTACAAATAAAATACACAAAATATTTATGACCTCACTCCTTGTCCTTATTACCAATATAATATTTCTAATTCCTAATCATGTAGACCCTACTTCTTTACTTACCCCAACTTTGACATTTTAACATTCTTTGGACCACTTACGACAAATATTTACTTTTTACCAAAACAGTCCTATTTTACTTTTGACTATTACCATACTATACATTATGGCGTCATCTTGGCAGAGCTGTTATCTTCTATCGGGACGCTACTACTAATTATACTTAACAACATCCTATTCCTAATACATACATTAATGAAATAGAAATTACGGAGAAAAATTTTAGTGTCGACATCTTCCCCTTCCTAGCTTGTGCTCCATCCTTGGAGTAGACTATTTTGGTGCTTGAAAAATCTTCAACTTGTCGTGGTTGACCCATTTCATAATGGGAGTGCCATCCAATTCCTCCAGTCGGTATGTACCATTTTCATGCTGCTTGCTATTTTGTAGGGCCCCATCCATTTTGGAAGAAATTTTCTTTGTCTTCTTTTTTTTAATATCTGGAATCATATACTAGAACCAAGTCATTCACATGAAATGGAGTCCAATGGATCTTTTGATCAAAGTATTTCTTCTGCTTCATTTTCTTCTTATAGCTTGTATCCTTCGTTATTTCCCTCATTTCCTCTAGCAAATGAAGATGTACCAACCTTTCTTTTACTGAATCACTTTCATCCATCCTTTCATTTTTCATAACTCTCACAGTGGGAATATCAAACTCAATAGGAAGAACTGGATCAATACCATAAGCCAACTGAAATGGGGAGTATCCTGTTGCTGACTTTGATGTTGCCCTATATGCCCATAATGTTGCATGAATCCTTTTATCCCACTTATGTACCTGCAAGGCTGCATCTTTTGCTAGAATTTGACACAACACAAAATTTGTTCGTTCCACTTGTCCATTTGTGCTTGGCTTGTATGTTGTTGCCTTCCTATGCTTAATAGAAAACTTATTGACTAGGGCTTCTACCACCTCATTAATGAAGTGGCTTCCTTGATATATTACAATTTCTAATGGGCAACCAAATCTGGTGACAATGCGTTCATATATGAACCTTGCCACTTCATCTATGGAAGTTGTTTTCAATGGCCTACCTTCAACTCACTTGGTTAAATAATATGTGGAAACTACAATATACTTATTTTGGTGTGGGGTAGTTGGAAGTGGACCTACAATATATATTCCCCACTTTTCAAAGGGACCAAGTAGAAGAATAGGGCATAATGGAGCTGATGAAGTCTTATGATTACCATGTGTTTTACTGAGATATCACATGTCTTGCAATAATTATAAAAATCTCTAAAAAGAGTGGGCCAGTGATAACCTACATCCAAGATCCTTCTTGTTGTAATTTGTCTAGAAAAGTTTCCTCCACATGTACCATTGTGGAATTCTTATATCAGCTCCTTCCCTTGATCACGTCCAATCGCCCTCTTGTATTATCCATCGTGTCCTACTCGAAATAATACTCCATGTAGAATAGAATATGGATGACTGGCTTGAGTAATCTTCCTCTTATTCTTTGCATTGGCACCATAAGGAAACTTGAATTCATTCAGATAATTCCAAATATCTATGTATTCACTAGGGATTGTGTCAAGGGATAACAATGCTGCATCTGGGAAATCATCATCATCACAAGATGGACCTAAACCATCATAGGCTCAAAAGAGTGCATCTACATTGACATGCTTCTTTCCTGGCCTATCTATGATATCAAATTCAAATTCTTGTAACAAAATTATCCATCTTTCTATCCTCCCTGATGGATTAGGATTATTTACAATATATTTTAGAGCCTGATGATCTATTACAACTATAAATTTCTGCCCTAGCAAGTAATTTCTAAACTTCTTTACAACAAAAATGATAGCTAGAGCCTCTTTTTCAGTTACAATATAATTTACCTCAGCACTGCTCATTTGTCTGCTCCCAAAGTAAACTGGATGTTCATTCCCATTTTCATCCTTTTGGCTCAGAGTACTTCCTAGTTTTGCATCTAAGGCATCAGTGTACATAATGAATGGCTTGCTCCAATCTGGATTCTTTAAAACAGTGAAGACACCAGGGCTTCCTTCAGTTGTTCAAAAGCTTCATGCACCTTATTTTCCGGTTCATAAGTAACATCCTTCTTCAAGAAGCTGGGTTAGTAGTAGTGCATGCAATCTTTGAGAAATTCTTGATGAACCTTCTATAGTAACCCACATGGCCTAAAAATGATCTCAACTTACTTATATTAATAGGAAATGGTAACTCTTTGATTTTGAAACTTTATTAGGATCAATACCAATACCATCTCTGGATACAACATGCCCTAACAAAACACCTTTAGAACATCCAAAGACACACTTTGTAGGGTTTAGTGAGGCTTGTGCTTCATGTAACCTTTGAAATGTTGTCTCTATCAGTGCAAGTGGTCCATCTTGCTCCCATAGATGCAAAAATCATCCGAAATACTCGATGAAGTTCCCAATGTAGGGTTCGAACACCCTATTCATCAAACGTTGGAACGCGTTCTTTGGAGCATTACACAACCCAAAAGGCATAACTCTATAAGCAAACGTTCCCAAAGGATTGGTGAACGTGGTATTCAGCCCTGATCTTTTCTGCTATACGAACTTGGTTGTATCCACTATATCCATCAAAAAACTATAACACTCTTGGCCGCCTACTTCGCCCAAGATCCGATCCGAGAATGGAAGAGGGTAATGATCTTTCTTTGTTGCCTTATTGAGCTTCCTATAATCAACACAAATGCGTAGCTTCCCATTCTTTCTTATTGAGATCACAATGGGAGAAAATCGTTCGAATTATCCACAAAGAAATATGAATCCCGCATCAAGCAACTTATTTATTTCTTCTTTTACGATCTTAGAAAAATTAGCATTCATTTTATATGGCATTTGCTTTATGGGATTAGCACCATCTACCACTCAATAGAATGTTCTACCCAACTTACTTGATGGAGTTCCTTGTAATCAAAAGTGAATATGTGTATATACCTTCATAAGAGTTGGAGGTATGATTCCTTCTCACTCTCTATCACAAACATCACCAATCTTTATTTGTTAGAGACGATCATCAATTTCTTCTTCGAGATAATTTTATGGGGTCATGAGTTGCGGTGACTGGAAGGATATCCATAACCGAAACATCAACCTCATTTTCTTCATCTTTAGTGTCCACTTCACTAGTACTAGAGTAATCAGAGGATGTCCAATCCTCAGTTTCATCACTTGAATCCACAGGTTCTACCTTATGATGCCGAGGGATCACGTTTATCTTCACCCTCTCTCTACCACGTCCAAGTGTCATGAAGCCTTCATTCTAGTAGTTTCTTGCATGAACTCTCCTTAGCCATGGTCTTCCTAACAACATTGGGTACGCAACAGTACCATTTTTCATCACCTGAAAGTCTACCACACATACAACACCCATAACAGATATTGCCACATTTGAAACTACACCTTCTAGTTTAGTTTTTCCCTTATTTAATGACCTTAACATAAGTGTTGAGGGGCGATCAATTTTTAAACCCAACATATTCATTATAGACTCGGTCATTACATTGACTACAAGACCTCCATAAATTAAGACATCATGAATTGAAATACCATTACATAATACCTCAGCTTGTGGAGCGTAGGGATCTACCTCTACCTCCAAAACAAGGACCTCAACCTCCTTCCTTCGTCGAGCATTGAGTCCACTTCACAGCTCCCACCTCTTCTTAGAAGACATAGCCAAGAGTTGACCATATGTAATATTTGCAGGCCTTTTGGACAAATCTTCTAAGATGGAGTATGGTCCTTGTCCCTGTGAAATCAGAAAATCCTACACACCCAACTTTCTTCTCCTATGGTTCTTACTAGTTTCTCCTTTTATCTTCTTAGGATCATTTCCATCTTGATTATATTTTTCTTTCTTTCTTTTTGTTACAAACACATCTACTTCATTATTTATGCTCTTATCTACTACATCAAAAGAATTCATAAAGTGCTTTTCCTTTATCATTATCTCTTGTACGGATGTAGAAGCTCTATCTCGGACAATTATACTTATAACAACCCTTTTATAACAACCATAACATACAACTTCAGAAATATTTCTTTTTGGACCTCTATCTCCTCCCTGAGAACTAAATTATTTTCCTTAAAGAAGATTAATAGTTAACTAGCCCATCTTCTTGAGCAGATCTTCATACTCAGTAGATGTACTAGGAGAAATATTTGTGCTCACCGAGAGTGGTTGTGGATTCTGGACCAAAGGTGTTGGTGTAGGCTCTACCTTAGCAACAATTTCTTTGGGCTCTTCTTCCATGCTTTCTTCTTGCCTTCTTGCAATCTCCTTTACTTGTTCAATGGTAGTTGGGCTATCATACTTCACTCGTTGTCTGATCTCTGGCTTCATCCCAAGAATGAAGTGCTTACAGAGGATATTATCCATCATTCATCAACCCATCCGCTAATCCTTCCTTCCGGATCTGGGCATCGAGCTTCCTCCTTAGCTCTAGAACACGAGCATGATAATCCCTTATCTTCTCCTTCTCTCCTTGGGATAGCTTTGTGATATCGATCATGAGATCTCGCATATTTCGTTATTCACCAAATTCTTCAAGAGAACTTTCGAGTTAATAAATCCCATGAATTTTTCACATTATCACCTAGTGTTTCAAACCATCTAAGGGCTAAACCATCCAAAAAGGTAGGAAAAATTCAGTCCATTGTTCCCTTCTTATAAGGCCATTACAAATACAAGATATTTTAAACTCTTGAATGAAAGAGGAAGCATCTTCATTAGATTGGGCTAAAAAAATAGAATCTTCCCCATTTCAAGAAGTAACCACGGTGAAATACCAACCCACAAGTACAATCAACAAGGCTTATGTGCACAAATAATTGGAAGCACTATAATAGAAAATAGAAATGACCACGGTAAACTATGGTACCATAGACTATAATAAGAAGGAATGATAATAGTCAACATGAAATTGAATCCCACCCATGAGGTACTTATTATCAAGATGCAATAATTAAAAATAATTCCTAAATTACACTATATGAAGAGATCACCTAGCATCGAAATTTATGAAGAGATCACCTAGCATCGAAAGTCCACCCAATTGATCTCAACTCATTTTGCACAGTGGAGAGTTCAGTGGTCGAGTTGATAAAGAACCCGGTGTCAAATTGATAATCATCTCAAAATCATCTCAAAGGGAGACTCTCAGTTGATAAAGAAGAGCTCAATCAAGGTCTTGTTAATGCAAAATATAGCTCGTTGAAAATTTACGAATGAAGGGAACTCTATAAGGATCTCGGTAGAGATCGATGCATGCGGAAGTGAAGACCAAGTCAGAGAGAGTCAAAGTTTGAGCTATCAATAAAGTCTCAATGAATTGGAAAGGTTCAAGCCACAGGCGGAAGCGAAGGCAGAGATAAGGAGTTCGACTCATCTTCGTGACTCGTTCATTTTGGAGATCATGTGGTGAGATTCTTTTAGGACACATTCTGCAGAGCTAGGGTGATTCAAACGCAAGCCAAGGCATCAAGAGTGCCATAAAATGAATGGAGATCATTGCGTAAATAGAGATACGTGATGGAGCCCTATCAATGGGACTCATCGAGCATGATGGATAATTCAAGGCAACTCGTTTCATGTGGATGCATTAAAGATGGTTTCTAGGATACAATTCCAGGGCTCATTGATTAATGCAAAACTGGGAGGCCTACTCGAGATAATTTTTCAATGGTAAGCTCGCAGAGACAGCAAGAATGCCGGGCCAGGGTATTAGTGAATACAGTATATATATTTTCGTTGGCGTTGTTCAGACCTTCCTCGGCCGAGCATTTGGTGCACAGGCAGTTGACATGTTGCAGTATGGCAGAAGCCTTTTTGAGCACTTCCAACAAGCAGGTCATCCAACTATGTTTTTATATCTGCTCAAAGCATCGAATGCATCCTCAAATTGGGATTTTCCTTCAAGATATTTTTATAAAAATCGATTAAGTGACAAGTGAGAGTGTTACCGGAGACTGATGAAATTTATTACAAAGATTAAATTTATTTTACGATGCAACTCATGGAAACGGATCTCATAGAGGTGGAACTAGTTTCATATCAGAATATTCATGGAGCATAATTTGCTTTGCAATTATATGAGCATCTTCAACGAGTCACTCAGAAAGTCGAGCATGTTTTTTGGGAGAAAGGAAATTCTCAAGCGTTGAAACATTTCAGCTCACCTTGAAATCAAGCTTATAGCTGATCGAAGTTGAATCTCCTTAAAATTGATCCTAGTTAGACCCAAAGGAATTGATGGTCGAGTTTACTGATATCTTGAGTGAAATCACTTATGGCATAGCGGTTCTTAGAGACATGTTGTAGATATGATAAGATGACATGAGAAAATAGGATATGGCTGAACTCATCCCGACATAGATAAAATGATATTTTTATAGCCATGAGTTCGAGGGATCACTTAGATGGACTCTGTCCTGCAATATCCATGTTTGCAGAAGCTTGAAGCTCGAATGGGTCATGAAAATCCCGCGAATGGGAAAAATTTCACTATCTTGCCAAGGTCATGCAAGGTTGCGGAAAAGCTAAGGCCGTGGTCCATGGATTGGTGTGCCAAGCCGTTACGGGGAGATTTGGAGCTATTATGCCAGGCGTGGAGATATTGGTTTGGCAAACCATGACCGAAATTCCACGCTGGGGAGATTTGGAGCAGCACCGCCAAGTGGAAATTTTAAGATGGAAAACCATGTTGTTCACTCCGCGTGGGGGAGAAATCCGGTTGAACTACCAAGCATGGAGATTTGACGATGGCAATCCATCATGAGACTTCCGCATGGGCCATGTAAACAAAACCCCGCGCAGCTTGGAGTGGTCCGAGTCTTTGGGCGAGTCACACGGAAGGTAAGTCGGAGAACGTGGGAATGAGGTAGTTGAAGTGTTTAATCGGATTGGACGTGGTTGTCTAGCCTGGCCAAAGTCGAGTATGACACAGAGATGGGCGAAGGAGGCTCTACACATTCTCGCTACCACCACGCATAACATTGCCAGTCGCGAGACGAAACTCTGCAGAAATCCCATCGAATGACACACAAGATGGAGCGTGATTGGGCGTGTTGCACAGATCATAGAAGCCTTCTTTTGAGCGCTTCCAACAGACACAGTTTTCCTCACGAGGCATTCATACTGTTTCACGAAGCAATGACAGATCTCCCGACTCCGAAGCTGACGCCTTTGCATGCAAAGATACTTCTCCTCGTAGCTCTCATACGCATTCGAGCTTGAGCATTCAATGAGATGCGAGGCAAGCTCCCACGCACAGCAAGCAGGGCATGTTGCATGCCTATCTTAAGTAGCAGAAGAAGCCTTTTTTGAAGCGCTTCCAACAAAAAAGTTGTCCAACCGTGTTGTTATATTTGATCAATATCGAATGCATCCTCAAACCCGTGGCTTATCCTTTTTCGAACTCGGATCAAATGACAACAAGCAGAAACAAATATTCACCGCTGCGTGTACGATGGATTGAGTCACGCCATTCAAGGCTTCATAAAATTTTCCCGAATCAGAGATGAAGGTTTATTATGGTGCGTAATGAAATGATTCATATTGCTCAAAGCATTTTTCTCCTAGAAACGAATTGAATGTGAAGGTCAACTCAAAATACCTGGTCGGCCGTTTTGTTTGCATCACATCCTTGTTACTTGTAAATGGTCTCTTTGAGAAACTCGAGGGCAAGTAGGCAATATTTATACCCTTCCATTATGTATGTCCAATCGCATAATAAAATATTCTTTTACCAGTTCAGAGAAAGCTTTTTTTACAATGGACGATTATATGTAGTTTCAAGCTAATTTTATCTAGCTTTATTTCTATTAGCTTTGATCCACGACTAAGGAAGAATTCATATGGTTGTTACTCGTACATTTTTTTTCCAAGGTCCTTTGGTTGCCCCAGATTGTTCAATGTATTTTTCAAGGGCTTATTTTATGTGTTGCAAATTGTAACATAAAGGATCTTTTAGTTTTTGAAAAATGAGTATATTGTTTAGCTCACAGCTACCTATGCCATACTAAGATCCCAATAGTGGCATAATTGTTGATTGGAGCCGAGATTGCCGAGTGCACTGCCAAAATACCGAAGGGCTCTTTGGCCAAAAAATCAGTCTCAAGGGTGTCTATCGACATGTTATGGGCATGAGCCTAGGTCATCATCATGGCAGCATTAGGTCTTTATTGTTAATGGCATTTTCTCATCGTTTGGAAGGTACAATTGTGCTTATTATGGCAAAGCTAAAACATTCTTACTACAAGTGTTATATGATGAGGAAGAACCGTGAGCATTGTGGTAAAACCATTCTTTTTAGAAATATTAAGGTTAAGCTCGTATTCAAGTGAGTTTGAGCCCAGGAAAGGTAAGATCGTTTGTTGGATGAAGAGCTCGGTGACTTCGCAGGGAGCTCGTGGTGATGTTTCATGAAGTTTGAACGTGGAATGCATAAATGGCTTCGAGTTAACAGAGGAAAATGATAAGAATCAAGTTTGATAGCTCACCATTCGAAGGACTCAATGCAAAAGAGCCCGATTACCAAAGCAAGGAAAGAGTTAGTGTGGGGTTCAAAATCGATTGCAACACCGAGTTAGAGGATTCGAAGCTCACCGAGTTGAGATTTGTGCAGACTCTATCCACATGGACCCCCCTCCTCTTCAAGTCAAACGGGTCAACGGGGGGGTCCCAACATTATGTTAATTAAATTAATATTTTTATTTAAATATTTTAATAATAATATTTATTATTATTATTTAAATATTTTATTTAAATATTCTTTTAATTAATTGAGAAGACTAGGTCATCAGGCAATTAATGACCCATGATGGAACCTTCTCAGGTGGTTCAACTAACTGCAATAAATACATCATGGGCCTTCATTTTAGGAATGTAATTATGACCATTTCCTCTTCTTTCTCACATATTCTTCTATAAATGTAAGTTGGAAGCTCATTTCAAAGGGTTCCAACAGTTCAGACAAGTTGGACAGTTAGATATCTCAGGTGAGTGTATACTTTTCAAGAATCCTCTCTCTTCTGCAAGTTGTTCTTGTGTGTTGAGAGAACTTTCAAGCCTCCTCTTCAAGACTGTAATGGCAACTATTGCCTCTTCTGAATGTATGATGCATTGTGCATGTTATTGAAGCAATAAAAGTGTGTTTTGTGACTAATCTCGGTCCTTTCATCCTTTTATGCTTCTTTGTGCCTTTCTCATACTTGCAGGTACACTGTGCAAGTTTAAGTTTCTATTGCATGTTCTTGGAGTTTTGTGCTTATCGAGTGGTGGAGTATTGCATGCAGTTGAGTTGTGGTGTCTGTTCACCCTTCTTGAGTTCATCCTTCTTCACTGGGAAACTGGTATATTTCTGCTCGATAAAGTTTAACAAAGGGAACGCGTGTCTCTTAGTTTGTGGTATCATGTACTTCTCTCTAAGTTGCAGAGGTGAAGTTGACCTGTGGTGCACACACCCTCTTCAAATTAACCCTTCCTGAGTCTGAAGACACCCTTTATTTGGTGCATCACCATCCCTAGTATAGTTTCATTTCTGTAAATCTCTTTCCCTAAAACCCCATGAAAATGTTAGCATAGGACTAGATAATCATTTTTGTTACACTAGGAGTAGTACAACACTTAGTTTAGGAAGAGGAAGCCGGCCTTCTCCGGAGGTTCACCTCGAGCCCAAGTCCCACAGCTTGAGAGGTGATCCCATGTGTCCCAATCACACCGAACGTCCTATTCACATCCTGGCCATTCGGAGGGTGCAGTGATTTGGCGACAACAGTTTTTGGCACGCCCGGTGGGACATCACAGAGTTAGAGTTCCATCTTTAAGGAGGTTCTCATTAGGTGTCTCTCAAATAGAAATCTTAAGCGTGCGACCACACCGTGCGACCACACACAAGTTTTTGGCACGCCCGGTGGGAGAGAGTTGGTACTTCTCTTCTCACTTACTGGTGACTCTATATCTCTCGGATTCCAAATCAAGCAAGAACTTATGCGAAGAATTCAGACAAGAGCTTCTTCAAAGAAAGGAAAGTATCAGCATATCGAACTTTCCTTGTCTCCTCCAAAGAGAAGAAGAAGAGGCATTTCCACATCCCCAGTTGCAGATTTACCTAGTAGGGGTCATTCAACTCCTCCTTACGGAAGATTTCCTCCACCCAGGAACAATCAACCTTTCGTTGCTATGGCGAGGAACCAAGTTTTTCCCCCTTTCAATGCAAGCAGTCCTCTTATGTTGGCTCAACGTGACCCGATACCTATTGCGGCACTCAAAAGTTTACCCTTCTACATGGGGGAAACTCACGTTACTCCAGTGGAGCATATCTTTGATGTAGCCAAAGATCTCAGGCAAGACATAATATCACCGAAGACAACGTCATAGCTTAGACTTGCTACCTCTTTCAAGGGAAAAGCGCTTCAATGGTTTCATGGGTTAGGTGTTGGCACTATAACCACTTGGGACGAGTTGGGAGAAAAGCTATGTAAACAATTTGAAGACAAAAGTGATCACCTATCACTTTTGGAACAACTTACTACCATAAAGAGAGCTTCCCAAGAATACATGAGTGATTTCAACTTCCGATTCCATAGACTTGGAATAGGATTCCGGTGCTCGTAAAGCCTTCTGCACATAATGCATTCTTGTACTATTTATGAGCCTTGAATAGCGATGTAGCAGTTATGATCCAGTCCATGGGAGGGACTACACTTCCTGATGCTTACGAAGTTGCCATAAGTGCAGAGAATTCTTTGATTCAGGCTGGAAAGATAGCTCCACGACCACCAATGCCCTTTTCTCCAGATCTTACGAATCATCAGCCTATCATTGCTCCTATTCCAATAGACTCCAAGAAACCATCTCAATCTTCCCCTGCCTCTTCAAATGACCTATTTGAAGTCAAGTCACTACTGCAAAATTTTGGAAATGAGCTCGTTGCACTCAAAAGGCAACAATTTCAATACAATCGTCCGTATCAGCCACAAAATCAGCAGTATCAAGCTAACCGTCCTCCTTTTCAAGGAAACAATCAGCCTCGAAATCAAACTACAAGTCAAGTTGCAAATGTCAAGCCCTTGAACTTTCAGAACCCTCTTGCAGCTAGCTCATCTAGAGCTATAGTACCTGTTCAAAATAATCTAGTTCAAGACTACGAATGGTGTTATCCTTGCTCTCAACCTCACAATCAAAATCTTTGTCCCAATGGGGTTCTTAGCCAGGCCCTTATGGTTCAAAGTGTATCTCGCCCTTCGAGTTAACAAACAATTCATCTACGCAAAGAAGCAAAGCAGATCAACCGCAGCACCTGAAGAATCCGCTTTGCTAAACTGGCAAGCAGAAGATTTTTGTGGATTGAATATAGATTCTTCATCAGTGGCAGCAAACACTCATTCCAAAAAGAGAGCAATGGAGCCTCAACCTCTCGAAGCTGATCTAGCATCCACTTCTCAACCTGGGTTTCAAATGGCAGTTGATAAAAATGCGGGAAAGAAATCACTAAACACCGGCTAGCCACACCGCAGGGAAAGATGGTTCTCCAGGCATCACGGTACCCAACAAACATTTTCCAAAGGAGGACCCCAATGCCCAAAAAAGTGTCATCAAAGTTGGAGCAATTCCCTTCAGCATAGTAGAACAAATGAAGAAAACCAATCTGAGCGTTACCATGTGGGACGCACTCTCGATCCCTTCCCAAAGAAACCTGTTGCGAGAAGCTCTGAACAGTTTTAGTACAACCAGCGGATCACCAAGCCATGGAGTGACAAATGCTACAAATTTGTGTCAACCGGAAGGGAAAATCATTCCTACGGCAAACAAACCACCGCCATTCTACATTTCCCTGATCATTGGTGACCACCTGGTACATAATTGCATGATCGATTCTGGTGCCAGTAGCTCTGTCATGCCGAAACAAATTACAGATGTACTAGGCATACAATATGCGCCAGTTGCAAGAGGGGTTGTTCAACTGGATGGCACACAATTGTTAAGATTGTTGGGGTTATCAAAGGACTTCAACTTACCATTCATGCATGCCCAAGTTTGTCATTCACCCAAGACATATCGGTCATCGATCTCCCTCCCCTCTTTGCCATCTGCCTATCACGGGATTTCACCGCCAAGATGGGTGGTTACCTATCAGCCGATTGGTCGCATATGATTCTCAGGACTCGATATGGAACCAAAGTAACTATAAGGGCAGAACCAATCTGCCATAATCATGTAGAACCCTACACTGCTAGTCCCATAAATGGAAATTACACCATCGGTGATCCCGAAGAGGAAGATGCCGATCATGAACCAACCACCCTTGTTGAAGAAGTCCCTGATACTTTGCTAGATGAAGTAAGTAGAGATCATCAATACGATCCCTACGCTGATGTATTGGTAGAAGAAGAAGCTGGTTTGCTGGTCTTGGAAGAAACAGGATTAGGTACTTACTGTATCCATGAAGAAGATACGATCATACCACAACTTGTCAAAACACCAAGTGATTCTAAAGGATTGTGGCAATTGTTCTTCGATGGCTCAAGAAGTAAGAATGGATCCGTGTGGTGTTATGTTAATTTCTCCAGAGGGAGATAAGTACTTCTCATCTTTCGGTTGCATAGTCAGCTTCAGCTTGCACCAACAATGTTGCTGAATACGAGGCTCTTGTGCAAGGAATTCAGCTAGCCCAAAGGAAGGGAATCAAGGCCCTAACTATTTTTGGAGATAGTGAGTTAGTTGTTCATCAAGTTTCGGCACGTAGTGCATCCAAAAATGATCTTTTAAGATCATACAAGAACCAAGTCTGGGACCTGATTGAAGATTTTGAAGCTTTTGGAATCCATGCAATCCCTAGAATCAAAATCAAGATGCAGATAGGCTTGCTACAATTGGTTCACAATACAACATACCAGTTGATATCATGAAAGAAGGGCAGAAATTTGTTAAAATGGTGGTTCGACCAGCAGTCCCTGATAATGTGAGTAGTTGGCAAGTGTTTGATAGTGACAAACAAATTGTCCTCTTCCTACAAGAAGAGGCGGAGTTTGCTACAAAGAATCAAGATAAGTTGCAGGAGTCATATGGTGAGCAAATTATCCAATTGAAAAGCAACAAGTTACCAAAAGGTTTAGTCACTTTGGAATCCATTTTCAATTCAGATGACCAAGCCACAAGACAAAGCCCTAACATGGTGGTCAGAGAAGAATATTTTGAGGAAGTTGAAGTATCAAATGAAAAATTTCTTAAGATCGGAAAAGTGTGTACTTCTGAAGAGAAAGAAGCTTTCATCAAACTTTGTCAAGAGTATCATGACATCTTTGCATGGAGCTATAAAGATCTGCGTGGTTTTGATCCAGGTCTAGCACAACATACCATCGAACTGGATCCTAATGCTAAGCCAGTTCGTCAAAAAAGAGACCAATTAATCCCAAAATTGAGCCACTAATGAGAAAGGAGCTAACCAAGCTCATCGAGGCCTTGTATAATTTTTCCCATCAAGCATTCCTCATGGGTAGCCAATTTGGTGCCCGTGAGGAAGAAGAACGGAGAGATCCGGTTATGTAGATTTCAGGGATTTGAATCGTGCATCATTAAAAGACCATTATCCTCTTCCATCGATGGAGCAGATCCTTCAAACGGTGGCAGGAGCTCAAAGATTTTCTTTGCTCGATGGATATTCAGGTTACAATCAAATCCTAGTCCAAGAATCGACCAATTCAAAACGGCTTTCACTACCAAGTGGGGCACGTATGCCTACAATAAAATGCCATTCGGATTGTCCAATGCCGGGGCTACTTTCCAAAGAGCCATGGACATGGCATTTAAGGGACTAATCAACGATATTATTTTAGTTTACCTTGATGATATAACTGTATACTCTAAGCATGCAGAAGATCACATCACGCATCTAAGGAAAGTTTTCCAAAGGTGTAGGGAATTTGGGGTTTCACTTAACCCCAAGAAATGTATTTTCAGCAAAGTACGAGGGAAAATTGTTGGGGCATGTGGTTTCAGCAGAAGGATTATCAATCGATCCAGCCAGATTCATTCAATTATGTCCTTATCTCTCCCAAGTCACAAGAAGGGCCTCCAGAGTTTTCTGGGAACCATAAATTTCATGCGGAGATTCATCCCTCAATTCGCGACATTGGCTAAACCACTGATAGCCATGCTAAAGAAAAACATGCCATTCTCATGGACAAAGGAAGGACGAGAAAGCTTTGAAGCCATCAAAACAGCCATTTCTCAAGCTCCCATGCTTGTGAACCCCAGGTTTGACAAAGATTTTATCCTTTATGCTTTTGCAGGTCAAGAGAGCATTTCAGGGATCCTCACCCAACAAAACAACAACCTGATGGAGCAACCAATCACTTTCTTCAGTCAATCCCTCAAAGACTACGAGTTCAAATACTCATTCATTGAAAATCAAGTCTTTGCGGTTATTCGAGCTTTGAAGAAATTCAAGCACATGTTGTCCAACAACAAGATTCATCTGATGGTGTCTCATCCAGGTGTCAAGGAGTTTTTGCTGAACAAAGAAATGAACGAAAAGCATGCTGGATGGATCACAAAGGTAATGGAGTATGACGTGCACATCAAAGTCACTAAACTTGTCAGAGGTAAGGGTTTATGTCAGCAACTTGCAACAGACATGGAATCAAAAAGTAATGAGGACGTGACACTCCTAAATACTGATGAGGATGTTGATCAAGCTGACTGGTTATCCAAAATGAAGAATTTCATCTTCTCAGGAGCATACCCGACAAACATGGATAAAAACCAAAGGTGAACTTTCCGTCTTCAATCTATCCCATATGTTTTGGTAGATAGCATTCTCTTTCGAAAAGATTTGAACGGCATCCTCCTTCGGTGCATAGGACCAGAACAGGTTAGTAAGATACTAGAAGAATTTCATAATGGCCTATCTGGAGGACATTATTCCGCACGAACAACAGCTACCAAGATCATGCGAGCTGGCTACTATTGGCCAGATTTATTCAAGGATGCCCATCTTTGGGTAAGGAAATGCAAAGAATGTGCCTTTTTCACAGGTAAGCAGAAGCTGGCAGCTCTTCCATTGCATCCAATTCAAGTGGATCAACCCTTTGTTCAATGGGGGTTGGACTTCATTGGAATGATTAATCCTCCATCTAGTGACGGACATAAGTGGGTCCTTACCGCAACAGACTATTTTACTCGATGGACAGAGGTGGTAGCATTAAAAGAGAGCAATGAAAAGGTAGTTCTAGATTTTTTGGAAGGTATAATGACGAGGTTCGGTGTTCCGTTTACAGTCATTTCAGACAATGCGCTGGCTTTTCTTGGTATGAAATTGAGTGAATGGGCTGTTAAAAATGGGGTATACCTCAAAACTTCATCCAATTACTATCCTCAAGGAAACGGATTGGCTGAGTCTAGCAACAAAAACCTCATAAGGATTATTAAGCGCACAATGGAGACTAACAAGAGGACTTGGCATACACAGCTTAAGACTGCCTTATGGGCAGATCGGATCACACCTAAAAGGGCCATCGGAAATTCTCCTTTCGTTCTTGTATATGGAAGAGAGGCAAAACTCCCACTCTCATTGGAGTTACCTTCTTTGGAGTTAGCTCATCAACTTGAAGTTATAGAGAGTGATCCTCTGACAGTAAGGTTTGCTGAACTCATGGAGTTAGAGGAAGTACGAGACAAGGCTATGAAAACTTTGGAGCAGCATCAGGCTCAAGTTAAGAAATCTTTTGACAAGAAGGTGTCCGACAGGCATTTTCAAGAGGGAGATTTAGTTCTCAAATGGGATGAAGACAGGGCCAAACCAGGAAAGCATGCCAAGTTTGACGCTCTTTGGAGTGGGCCATACATCATCACAAGTTGCAAAGAGGCAAATTCATTTCATCTATCTAGGCTCAATGGAGAAGAACTGCCCATTCATGTGAATGGGATACATCTCAAAGCTTGTTTTTGAGAAGCGTTCCACCCCCTGTACAGTTAAATTAGGTGTTTTCCTCCAAGTGCTTATGCACATTGTTGTGTGTTGTTGTTTTTTTTTTCCTTGTTGTTGTGTTTTGTGTTGTTCTGCACATTGTTTCATCATTGGAAGGTGTCAAGGAGAAGAAAGGTTCAAGGTTTCCATAACAGTTCAAAATCTGCTTCATTCAAATTTTTGCAATGTTCCATGGATGTCAAGCATTCAACAGATTCAGTATACTTCATGCTTAGCATTCCAAGGAGGTCCAGGATATCGGCAATGCTCAAGGATATTCCGGGATGTGTCAAAGAAAATCATACTACTTTCAGGATTCCAACATAGACTCCATGCCCAATGGATGACTTAAGGCTACTGGAATCATGCTTAGTAGGCAATCATCCCCGAGAGGTCGCCAAAAATGTTATCCAATTTTGCACACCTGGCAAGATTGGACAAGGGGGTCCTGTCATGTTCAAAATGAAATAATAGTCCCAGGAACCCACCTTCGGTTATTATCAAGATGCAATAATTAAAAATAATTCCTAAATTGCATATGAAGAGATCACCTAGCATCGAAAGGCACCCAGTTGATCTCAACTCAGTGGAGAGTTCAGGGTCGAGTTGATAAAGAACCCGGTGTCAAATTGATAATCATCTCAAAAATCATCTCAGTGGAGACTCTCAGTTGTAAGAGCTCAACAAGGTCTTGTTAATGCAAAATATAGCTCGTTGAAAATTGACGAATGAAGGGAACTCTATAAGGATCTCGGTAGAGATCGATGCATGCGGAAGTGAAGGCCAAGTCAGGGAGAGTCAAAGTTTGAGCTATCAATAAAGTCTCAATGAATTGGAAAGGTTCAAGCCACAGGCGGAAGCGAAGGCAGAGATAAGGAGTTCGACTCATCTTCGTGACTCGTTCATTTTGGAGATCATGTGGTGAGCTTCTTTTAGGACACATTCTGCAGAGCTAGGGTGATTCAAACGCAAGCCAAGGCATCAAGAGTGCCATAAAATGAATGGAGATCATTGCGTAAACAGAGATACGTGATGGAGCCCTATCAATGGGACTCATCAAGCATGATGGATAATTCAAGGCAACTCATTTCATGTGGATGCATTAAAGATGGTTTCTAGGATACAATTCCAGGGCTCATTGATTAATGCAAAACTGGGAGGCCTACTTGAGATAATTTTTCAATGGTAAGCTCACAGAGACAGCAAGAATGCCGGGCCAGGGTATTAGTGAATACAGTATATATATTTTCGCTGGCGTTGTTCAGACCTTCCTCGGCCGAGCATTTGGTGCACAGGCAGTTGACATGTTGCGGTATGGCAGAAGCCTTTTTTAGCACTTCCAGCAAGCAGGTCACCCAACTATGTTTTTATCTGTTCAGCATCGAATGCATCCTCAAATTCGGGATTTTTCCTTCAAGATATTTTTATAAAAATCGATTAAGTGACAGTAAGGGTGTTACCGGGAGACTTGATTAAATTTATTTTACGATGCAACTCATGGAAACGGATCTCATAGAGGTGGAACTGTTTCATATCAGAATATTCATGGAGCATAATTTGCTTTGCAATTATATGAGCATCTTCAACGAGTCACTCAGAAAGTCGAGCATGTTTTTTGGGAGAAAGGAAATAGCTCAGCGTTGAAACATTTGAGCTCACTGAGAGATCAAGCTTATAGCTCAGACTGAAGTTCAGTTAAAATATTGATCCTAGTTAGACCCAAAGGAATTGATGGTCGAGTTTACTGATATCTTGAGTGAAATCACTTACGGCATAGCGGTTCTTAGAGACATGTTGTAGATATGATAAGATGACATGAGAAAATAGGATATGGCTGAACTCAGCCCGACAGATAAAATGATATTTTTATAGCCATGAGTTCGAGGGATCACTTAGATGGACTCTGTCCTGCAATATCCATGTTTGCAGAAGCTTGAAGCTCGAATGGGTCATGAAAATCCCGCGAATGGGAAAAATTTCACTATCTTGCCAAGGTTGCGTGGCAAAGCTAAGGCCGGGGCCCGTGGATTGGTGTGGCCGAGCCGTTACGGGGAGATTTGGAGCTATTATGCCAGGCGTGGAGATATTGGTTTGGCAAACCATGACCGAAATTCCACGCGGGGGAGATTTGGAGCAGCACCGCCAAGTGGAAATTTTAAGATGGAGGAAGCCGTACAACACTTAGTTTAGGAAGAGGAAGCCGTCCTTCTCGGGAGGTTCACCTCGAGCCCAAGTCTCACAGCTTGAGAGGTGATCCCATGTGTCCCAATCACACCGAACGTCCTATTCACATCCTAGCCATTCGGGGGTGCGGTGATTTGGCGACAACACCATCTTATCTCTAAGATAGGATAAGAAATCCACTATGATGAATCATATTCCATACCTTAACTCTTATCTATACATGTAAGCTTATCTTTTAAGATAAGATAAACCTTATCATTTCACATGGGTTCCACATTTTTAGACTTTTTACAAATAAAATACACAAAATATTTATGACCTCACTCCTTGTCCTTATTACCAATATAATATTTCTAATTCCTAATCATGTAGACCCTACTTCTCTACTTACCCCAACTTTGACATTTTAACATTACCGGACCACTTACGACAAATATTTACTTTTTACCACAACATTCCTATTGTACTTTTGACTATTACCGTACTATACATTATTGGCGTAAATATTGGCAGCGCCATTATCTTCTATCGGATGCTACTACTAATTATACTTAACAACATCCTATTCCTAATACATACATTAATGAAATAGAAATTACAGAGGAAAATTTTAGTGTCGGCGGTTGGCATTCACTAAAACAACAATCAAATGCTTAGTTGATGAGAGATCACAACATAGGATTTCAACAAAAAACTTCCACAACCAAAAAAAGAATGGAGTACACAACACACACTTTCTTTCATTAAATCTTGTAAAAAAATTGCAAGTACATATCTTATCTTCTAGACTGATTTTGGTATGGGAGAATATCAGAAAATGAACACACCATTATGCAAGATAGTTCCAAAATCTAGCAAAAACATTCCTTGGATGTCATGTTTTGAAGAGAAATAATTTTCTTATTTATTTGTATTGTTAAAGGAAAATACACAAGCTAGGTAAGGAACTATTCTTAAACCCTAAGCCGGATGTGCTCTAAATAAATCTATAGAGTTTACCAAAATATAAATTCCAACTTATCAACAAAATTGTTTCGATCACCTCGAGTTTTTGAGTTTCCTTTTTTAAAACCTCCATTCGAACCAAACCATGTTGTTTAGATGTACATAAATCTTCTTTGAAATAATCTTCTAGGTTGAATATTTATGCTACAGTTTTGGCTCCTGAATTGTTTTCCCATTTGTCAAATCATATTGGTTGTTATAATTTCCATGGCGGGCATGTTCTCTCAACTAGGGGTCAGATAATTTATCTTTCTTGCATGTCTCCCTTACACCGAGTTCTCAATCTCTACTTGAATTCCCCTGCCATGTGCTCCACTGGAGTGACTCGAGTCATATTACAACTTGGTCACAAAACCAACAATACAACTTGCTTACAAAACGAACATTACAAATTTCGTTAAGGCTCTTTCCTCGAGGAAAGAAGGTAGGTGTCGCCTATGAACATATGGTGTTCTCGCTTGCTTATAATGTGACTAATGTAATTGAAAAAATTGTTTTTGAAAATGTATTTTAAAGTATTCATTTAAAAAAGAAACAAATATTACTTTATTAAAAACCATTAAACAATGATATAGATTACAATTAATTGTTTTTATATTATTCAGTTGTTGAATGACATTAGAACTTTAGTACAAACTTATGTAGTAGGGTAAATTAGTAGGATAATTTGGTTCTTTCCCATACAAAAACAAGGGGGACGACGCATTGAGACCCATTTTTGCATCCTTCTCTAATTTCCCACTAACAAAGTGTCACAACCACCATAGGAAACTAAAACTACTCGGTTGATGTATAGTACTCTTGATGGGTAGGTGCACTTTGCCTCTAGCACTACCAAGTTGTTCATTCCACGACTTTGACTTCATGCCACATCTTGCTTTATGTATTCATATGTTTATATTAACATGCTCCCAACATAGCTATGCATGCATAGTTGCTTTATAGCCTACATTACATATATTGTATTGACATTCCTTGTACTATTTATTTCCTCTTATATCATTGTTTTTCTTACATGCTATAGATATCAGCCCTACATGGCCGCTATGATCAATGCACACCTCTAGATGGCCTACGCTCAGACTA
The DNA here is from genome assembly GCA_018340775.1 of Taxus wallichiana var. yunnanensis. Taxonomy (NCBI): domain Eukaryota; kingdom Viridiplantae; phylum Streptophyta; class Pinopsida; order Cupressales; family Taxaceae; genus Taxus; species Taxus wallichiana. Next base: position 660,987,195 of record CM031241.1, read on the forward strand.
AAGATGCACTAAATTAGAGATACAACCATAGTTATGCCAAGCACAAAGACAACCTAAATGCAACACACCACAACAAATAAGCAATACATGGAACCACCATGGCCCAACTTTACCCCCTCCCATCTGGTAGTGACCCCATTAGTTTATGTAACATTCATAAAATATTTTACAATCAGATGAGTTTTAATCTGTTTTAAATTTGGCTATAACAGTGTAATGGACCAAGCTCGTTCTATCTATAATTTATCTCTTTATTTTTTATGCCAACCAAAGCACCTACTCTTATCATGTTATTGTATGGTTACCTAGATTGTTATTGTTTATTACAATCACTATAATTTTTGGAATATCTATTTATATAATAAGCTATTGAAGAATGTTTTCTATAATCTAATTTCACAATAAACATTTACCTTAATAGGTTGGAAACATAACATTAAGGAAAAAATCATTTGCAAGTTGCGGAGAACAAGAAAACCATAACAACACTGTGCGCATGGATACAAGATCCATATTTTGGAACAAGCTCCATATCTACGTATAAATATTTGAAGCAAATCAATACTTAATACTTCTACCAAAATGGAACAATATAAAAACACTTACATAGTGCATCGAAGTGCATGATGATAATATTATCATAATGTTAGGTGTTGATTAATCCTCCTGTCACTTCGGTTGAACACAAGAAGTGGACTCCAGAGATAAGTGATTATGCTACTAAAATTGAAAGTTCTATAACCATGAGGACTCATCACATGGTACAACAAGATGAAAAAAATTACATCCCAGTCCATAAATTAATTTTTATATCAGCACTCCAATAAAGTGGCATGTGAATTGAAATTTTTTAGTGTAACAATACCCATTATTTGACATGTCAGTCAAAAATTTCAAGTGTAACAATACACATCATTGGACACGTTTCTCAAAATAACGAGTTTAACAATACACATAATTTTTAACTAGACTCCCAACAAAGTGATATGTCAATCCAACACAACGTTAAGATACCAAAATTTATAAATGAGACTCCAACAAAGTGGCATGCCATTTCAATAGAACATTATAATACCTAAAATTTATGAGTGGACTCCAACCAAGCGGCATGTCAATCCAATTAATACTCAAAATTTACAAGTGGAATCTGAGACATAAGTGATCATAGAATTGAAAGTGTTATATGCATAAGGAATCATAATGGGTACAATGATCCTTCAATGAGCCAATCCAACAGTGTTACAATACCCAAAATTTTATTCAGTTATAATTCTTAAAATTTAGAGGCATAAATCTATGAGTTACAATTCCACAAAATTCATAACAATTAATTATTGACATTTTGAGAAGCTTCATTGGCTTTCTTCCTTACCTGGAAATTCAAGATTTTGTGTGAGAGCCAAGATGCACCTAACACCCTTATAACAACTTCCACATACGATGTTCCTTAGGGGTCTGAACATAGTTTCTCTAGGACTACAAAGACAACAATGCATTATTTCTGGTAAATGACATGGGTTCTATTTTATTAAATTAGAAGTGCCAAAAATGGCATCGGTCATCCACTTCAATGAAAAGGTCGGGAATGTGAGATGGAATTTGAATTCAGTTGAATGTTCACATTGTACTAAATAGTTGAATGCATTTTTAATCTTTGACCTTAGAATTATTGAAAGAATATCAAAAAGGGTATATTATAATTATAATAATATAGACTATATATTATATGTAAAAAATTATTATTATAACTATATATTAATAATAATTTTATAATACTATATATAATTATTTTGTTATAGCTTTAGAGTTACAAAATACTATACTTGAAATATAACACAAATACCACAATACCGAATAAAAAATAACACCTATTGCTCACTCTCAAATACTAAGATCACAATAGCCTAAATGTATGCCTTTCTTTCACCAGCTACTAACCTCTTCCCACGTACGATGCTCCTTGTCTCATATTCAATTGTAACAATATTGGTTTACATAATCGTTCCCCACACTCTAATGATTATAGATCCCTCCAATAATTTATGTATAACTAATCTAATTGCAGATGGCTATTTGTGACTTGTCTTCTTTTACAATTTTTTTCCCGCTGCTTAGTGTTACTCAATCCAACAAAAAAAAATTGTAATTTAGATGCATATTTGTGCTAACTTCTATATAAATACTTCCACTGAAGGAACTCCTATACTCCTACCCAATGCCCAAAAACCAAAAATCCAAAATCTCCAACAAAATCCCTCACAACCACCTCCCCCACATATAAGAATACCTCCACCTACGCCACTACCGGCATAGTCTTGCTCTACCTAAGAGTGACCACTAGTTATAAATAAATATGAGTGCATCATAATTTGTGTGGACTACAAGAATCTAAATTTTGTTTGTGTTATCGATCCATTCCCAATACCTTTCACTAAAGAAATTCTACTATAAAGGGTCATAGGAAGAGAGATTTACACATTCACCAATGGATTTTAGGGTACCAATGGGTCAAAATCGAGGAAGAAGACTAGTCAAAAACTACCTTTTATGATAGAATGGGGATCGTTTTTACACTATAATGTCATTTGAATGAAAAAGCATGTTAGTAGATTTCTCACACATAGTAGTAACAACCTTCAAGACTTCATTCTTAAGTTCCTTTAAGTATATCTAGATGACTGTATAGTCTATATATTGTTAAAGGACCATTGCGATAATATGTACCTTATTATTGAATATTGTCATAATTTGTAGATTTGTTTTAATCTAAAAATGTGTCTTCGTGACACCATTTGGCACACTACTAGGGCACATAATATGTAAGGATGGTTTTTGGTTGAACAAACTAAAATTACAATTATGGTTCATCTGGAAGTGTCAAAAACACAAAGAGAATTCCACGCTTTCTTAGGACATTACAGATACTATATGAAATTCATAAAGGACTATGTCAAAAATAATGGTGCCCTAAGAGAAACTATTGTGCAAGATATGGGATTTTGAATGGGGAATGAACAATTAGAAGCATTTAAAAAGTTTAAAGAAAATTTAACACAAGCTCTCATATTGTAATTCCTAAATTGGAGCACACCTTTCCATGTATATGTAGATGCATTAGGAACCACGGTTGGAATAGTCTTCACATAACCTAAGAAGGAACCTTGGATCATCTAATCTATTTTGCAAGTAGAAAAATCACGCACATAGAGAAGAACTATATAATCATGGAATACGAAGGATTGCCAATGATGTATGTGCTACAGAAATTTACACATATTTATTGACAAATGTATTTGTATTCTTCATGAGTCACATGGCATTAAAACATTTGGTTAATAAGGTGATACTGCATAGGAGGATATATAGATGAATAATTATGTTTCAAGAATTATAATTTTAGTTTTTGTCAAATTAGGAAAAAACAATGCATGTCTTGGTCATCTATCACACATAACTACATAAGAACAAAGGCCATACAAGAAGATATTTATGCCAACGTCCTCATGATTGACCTGTTTATGTAACTTTTAATTCATCCCTTCCATTCCACTTCCAGCAAGCTCCTCCTAGGTGAGGACCTTACGATTTCAGCATCGTGTTACTTGCACCTCCCATCACCTATCTTACTCGCACCCTTTTGCATGAATTTCTGTTGCATATTAGTACCATTTGTTTTTTTAACTTCTATTTTTATTTTCTTTCCTTGGTTTTCCCAACTCACTCCGTAGAGGAACAACCAACCTAAAACTACAAGTTTTTAACTCCATCTTCTCTTATCTCTTTTAGCAAATCAGGTATAAGTTGTTTCTTGTGCTTCAAAAGATCTAAGATATTTATCTTTTGGTATTTTATTTTTCTTTTTCTGCATGGTGGCTTGGAATTTAACCATAGCATCTTGAGGCCACTTGAGAATATATTTCTCTACATCTTAATGAAAATGTATCTGCATTTGAAATGATATGGTGATGTGGTTGGCATTCACTAAAACAACAATCAACTGCTTAGCTGATGAGAGATCACAACATAGGATTTCAACAGAAAACTTCCACAACCAAAAAAAGAATGGAGTACACAACACATTGTTCCTTTCATTAAATCTCATAAAAAAATTGCAAGTACATATCTTATCTTCTAGATTGATCTTGGTATGGGAGAAGATCGAAAACGAACACACCATTATGCAAGATAGTTCAAACATCTAGCAAAAAAATTCCTTGGATGTCATGTTTTGAAGAGAAATCATTTTTGTTATTTAGTTGTATTGCTAAAGGAAAATACACAAGTTAGGTAAGGAACTATTATTAAACCCTAAGCAAGATGTGCTCTAAATAAATCTATAGGGTTTACCAAAATATAAATTCCAACTTATCAACAAAGTTGTATCGATCACCTCGAGTTTGTGAGTTTCCTTTTTTAAAACATCCATTCAAACCAAACCATGTTGTTTCAATGTACATAAATATTCTTTGAAACAATCTGCTAGGTCGAATATTTATGCAACATTTTTGGCTCCTGAATTGTTTTCCCATTTGCCAAATCATATTGGTTGTTCTATTTTCCATGGTGGGCATATTCTCTCAAATAGGGGTCAGATAATTTATTTTTCTTGCATGCCTCCCCTACACCAGTTGTCAATCTCTACTTGAATGCCCCTGCCATGTGCTCCACCTGGAGTGACTCGAGTCATATTACAACTTGGTCACAAAACCAACAATACAACTTGCTTACAAAACAAACATCACAAATTTCGTTAAGGCTCTTTCCTTGGGGAAAGAAGGTAGGTGTCGCTTATGAACATATGGTGTTCTCACTTTCTTATAATGTGACTGAATTTTTTTTTTGTGACAATGTATTTTAAAGTATTCATTTAAAAAAAGAAACAAATATTACTCTATTAAAAAACAATTAAACAATGATATAGATTACAACCTGATTGTTTCTATATTATTCGATTGTTGAATGACATTAGAACTTTAGTAAAAATTATGTAGTGTGGTAAATTATTAGGATAATTTGGTTCGTTCCCATACAAAAAATAAGGGGGACGATGCGTGTAGACCCATTTTTTTGCATCCTTCTCTACTTTCCCACTAACAGTGTCACAACCATCATAGGAAACTAAAAATACTCAGTTGATGTATAACACTCTTGATGGGAAGGTGCACTTTACCTCTAGCACTACCAAGTTTCTCATTCCACCACTTTGACTTCATGCCACATCTTGCTTTATGTATTCATATTTTATATTAACATGCTCTCAACATAGTTATTCATACATAATTTCTTTATAACCTACATTTTATATATTGTATTGACATTCCTTGTACTATTTATTTCCTCTTATATCATTATTTTTCTTACATGCTATATATATCGACCCTACATGGACACTATGATCAATGCACACCTCCGGATGGCCTACACTAAGACTAAAGATGCACTATATTAGAGATACAACCATAGTTATGCCAAGCACAAAGACAACCTAAATGCAAGATGCTACAAAAACAAGCAATATATGGAACCGCCATGGCCCAACTTTACCCCCTCCCACCTAGTAGTGACCCCGTTACTTTCTGTAACATTCATAAAATATTTTACAATCGATGATTTCTAGTCTATTTTAAATTTGGATATAATAGTGTAATGGACCAAGATCATTCTATCTATAATTTATCCCTTTTTTCATACCAACCAAAACACCTACTCTTATCATGTTATTGTATGGTTACCTGGATTGTTATTGTTTATTACAATCACTATAATTTTTGGAATATCTATTTATTAAATAATTTATTGAAGAATATCTTATACAAGCTAATTTTGAAATAAACACTTACCTTAATAGGTTGGAAACATAATATTAAGGATAAAAGCATTTGTAAGTTGTGGAGAACAAGAAAACCATAACAACACTGTGAGCATGGATACAAGATCCATATTTTGGAACAAGCTCCATATCTGTATAAATATCTTGAAGCAAATCAATACTTAATCCTTCTACCAAAATGGAACAATATAAAAAACACTTACATAGTCCGTCGAAGAACATGATGATAATATTATCATCATGTTAGGTGTTGATTAATCCTCCTGGTCACTTCTGGTTGAACACAAGAAGTGGACTCCGGAGACAAGTGATCATGCTACTAAAACTAAAAGTTCTATAACCATGAGGACTCATCACATAGTACAACAATACAAAAAAAATTTGCATCCCAGTCCATAAATTAATATTTATATCATCACTCCAATAAAGTGGCATGTGAATTGAAATTTACGAGTGTAACAATACCCATTATTTGACATGTCAGTCAAAACTTTCAAGTGTAACAATACACATCATTGGACATGTTTCTCAAAATAATGAGTTTAACAATACACATAATTTTTAACTAGACTCCCAACAAAGTGATATGTCAATCCAACACAGCGTTAAGATACCAAAATTTATAAATGGGACTCCAACAAAGTGGCATTCCATTTCGATAGAACATTACAATACCTAAAATTTATGAGTGGACTCCAACCAAGTGGCATGTCAATCCAATTAATACTCAAAATTTACAAGTGGAATTTGATACATAAGTGATCATAGAACTGAAAGTGTTATATGCATAAGGAATAATAATGGGTACAATGACTCCTTCAATAAGCCAATCCAATAGTGTTACGATACCCAAAATTATATTTAGTTATAATTCTTAAAATTCAGAGGCATAAATCTATGAGTTACAATTCCACAAAATTCATAACAATTAATTACTGACATTTTGAGAAGCTTCATTGGCTTTCTTCCTTACATTAGAAATTCTAGATTTTGTGTGAGAGCCAAGATGCACCTAGCACCCTTATAAAAACTTCCACATACAATGTTCCTTAGGGGTTTGAACATAGTTTCTCTAGGACTGCAAAGACAACAATGCATTATTTCTATTAAATGACATGGGTTCTATTTTATTAAATTAGAAGTGCCAAAAATGGCATCGGTCATCCACTTCAATGAAAAGGTCGGGAATGTGAGATGAAATTTGAATTCAGTTGAATGTTCACATTATACAGAATAGTTGAATGCATTTTTTAATATTTGACCTTAGAATTATTGAATGATTATCAAAAAGGGTATATTATAATTATAATAATATAGACTATATATTATATGTAAAAATTATATTATTATAACTATATATTAATAATAATATTATTATAATACTATATATAATTATTTTGTTACAACTTTAGAGTTACAAAATACTATACTTGAAATAGAACACAAATACCACAATACCGAATACAAAATAGCACCTATTGCTCACGCTCAAAGACTAAGATCACAATAGCCTAAATGTATGCCTTTCTTTCACCAGCTACTAACCTCTTCCCACATACGATGCTTCTTTTCTCATATTCAATTGTAACAATATTTATTTACATAGTCATTCCCCGCACTTTGATGATTATAGCTCCCTCCAATAATTTATGTATAACTAATCTCATTATAGATGGTTATTTGTGGCTTGCCTGCTTTTACAATTTGTTTTGCCAGCTGCTTAGTGTTACTCAATCCAACCAAAAAAATTGTAATTTAGATGCATATTTGTGTTGACTTCTATATAAATACTTCCACTAAAGTAAGTCTTATACTCCTACCTAATGTCCAAAAACTAGAACTCCAAAATCTCCAACAAAACCCTACACAACCACCTCCCCCACATACAAGACTACCTCCACCTACGCCACTACCGCGTAGACTTTCTCCACCCAAGAGCGACCACTAGTTATAAATAAATATGAGTGCATCATAATTTGTGTGGACTACAAGAATCTAAATTTTGTGTGTGTTATCGATCCATTCCCAATACCTTTCACCGAAGAAATTCTATAAAGGGTCATAGAAGAGAGATTTACACATTCAGCAATGGATTTTCAGGGTACCAATGGTTCAAAATCGAGGAAGAAGATTGGTCAAAAACTACCTTTATGATAGAATGGGGATTATGTTTTTACACTATAATGTCATTTGGATTGAAAAACATGTCAAGTAGATTTCTCACACATATTAGTAACAACCTTCGAAGACTTCATTCTTAAGTTCCTTCAAGTATATCTAGATGACTTTATAGTTTATATATTGTTAAAGGAACATTGCAATAATATGTACCTTATTATTGAATATTGTCATAATTTGTAGATTTTTTTAATCTAAAAAATATGTCTTCATGAAACCATTTGGCACATTACTAGAGCACATAATATGTAATGATGGTTTATTGGTTAACCGAACTAAAATTACAATTATGGTTCATCTGGAAGTGTCAAAAACACAAAGAGAATTCCATGCTTTCCTAGGACATTACAGATACTATAGGAAATTCATAAAGGACTATTTCAAAAATAGTGGTTCCCTAGGAGAAACTATTGTGCAAGATATGAGATTTTGAATGGGGAATGAACAATTAGAAGCATTTAAAAAGTTTAAAGAAAATTTGACACGAGCTCTCATATTGTAATTCCTAAATTGGAGCATGCCTTTCCATGTACATGTAGATGCATTAGGAACCATAGTTGGAGTAGTCTTCACATAGCCTAAGAAGGAACCTTGGATCATCCAATCTATTTTGCAAGTAGAAAAATCATGCACATAGAGAATAACTATACATTCATGGAACACGAAGGATTTCCAATGATGTATGTGCTACAAAAATTTACACATATTTATTGACAAATGTATTTGTATTCTTCATGAGTCACGTGGCATTAAAAACTTGGTTAATAAGGCGATACTACATAGGAGGATATATAGATGAATAATTATGTTTCAAGAATTATAATTTTCAGTTTTTGTCAAACTAGAAAAAAATAATGCAGTCTTGGTCATCTATCACACATAATTACATAAGAACAAGTGAATTCAATCAAAGAAGACATGTAGGATGTACAACTATTTCAAATACAAATCAATTTAGATGAACTAGGGGAAATAGTACTCTTCCTGTAGAATGGGGTCACACAAGAAAAATACACTACTACCAAAGAAAAAAGCTCATTTTAAAATTTATGCCATATCAATTGATAAATAAACACCTATATAAAATGGGGCATGATGAAATATTATGGATTTTTGTCATGGATAATGAGTGATAATATATTCTACAAAAATCACATGATGAAATTCAAAGAGGATATTACGTCGAAAAAGCTATGGCGTAAACAAATCTTTCATACTGATTATGGTGGAAAAGCTTGTTTAAATATGTTTAATAATATGTGAAAGCATGCAACCAATGCCAAAGGGTAAAACCTAGTAAGCGTGATCATATTCAGTTGACACCAATTATTTCTCAAGATCCATTCATAAAATGGATGATGGATTTTTTGGACCAATCAATCCCAAAGATTACACGAATAACATATCCACAATATATAATTACAAAAATAACTACATAAGTAGATGGGTAGAGACATCCCCCAAAAAATATTACACAATAGCAACTACAACAATATTTATTTGGGAGAACATCATCAATCACTATGGATATCCATTAATCCTTATAATGGATAGAGGGACACATTTTCTAAATGATACTATCATAATCTTGTTGCATGATTTTATGGTTTACACCATAAAACAACTCCTTATCACCCACAAGCCAATGGAATGGTTGAGGCATTCAACAAAACATTAAGCAACACTCTAACAAAGATTTGTAATGCCAATAAAAAAGACTGGGATGAAAAATTTTCAGTGGTACTATGGACATATAGAACAATATACAAGTGATTGAATAAAGAAACACTAATTCAAATTATGTTTCAAATAGAAATAGTCTTGTCGATATAATTTCTTGTACCACCACTATGCATCATACAAATTGTAAATTTGGATGACAAGGCTTCAATTACGTAGTGCCTAACAAATTTATTATAACCAAATGAAAGACGAATACATTCATGATGGAATCTAAACATAGAAAAAGCAAGGAAAAAGGCATGGCATGATCACAATATCAAAAATAAGACATTCATATTCGGTGTGAAAGTTATTTTGTATGATTTAAAATATGTGTGCCATCCAAAAAAAGTAAAGACATGTTAGTTATGTCCTTATGACATAGTTACAATTTTGTTGACTAGGGAATGTAAGTTAATGGTGTTAGAATATGGAACACTGAGAGGGGGGTGAATCAGTGTTCAATTCAAATTTTAAAATCAATTATATCAATTACTTAACCAGAGTTGTAAATCAAAAGAGAAAAAGTAACCACACACACATAGAAGACAAATATTTTTGAGTGGGAAACCCAATTTGGGAAAAAACACACTAAAACATAACATTATAAGCCAAAGGTTACAAAATTTTTGTTGAGATGCAACCTAAATTTTTGAGGCTCTGACAACCCCAAATATACACTCAAGTTGCAACTTGGTGTTGGAAGAAATAACTCCCTAAATGATTTAATCAGCAAGCACTAACCTTATGTAAGCTACTACCTGCAAGGAAGCAACAACTCCCAGATTATCCTGAGTTGTAACTCAATTTGAACAAAAAGATCTAATCACACTTCAATTTGATCGAGAACATCTGATAATGACCCTAGATTTACTATCTCTTGTGCAAGAATCCACCTCTATTGTCTTGAATTCTTCTAATCACTTTGAAATGAAAATTTGATCCTCAATTTCAATAAAATCACTTTCTTAGGTAAATCATTATTATGTCTTGATATCACAACTTTGTTTTAGGTCTTACAATGTCATTTTTTCAAGTATCACTTACTGCCTTTGTCTTACTTGTTCCCTGATGTAGTCCACTATCTTAGGCCTGATCATACATTGATTTCAAGGTTTGTGGGACTGTTATGAAATTCTAATCACTGGTATGTATTGATTTATATTGGTTTGAGACTATCTATATTGCTTTTACACACCTCTCTTTGTACTTCTTAATTTTATCTCGGTTTACACATTTTTCAAAATGGTATACTCATTTATCATTGTCAACTCTCAATCTCTATTTGAGTTCCTTGCCAACTCTATTTTTCACACACTTATATAAGAAAAAATATTTCTTTTTACTAACTCACATTTCAAACATATTACTCAACTCCTTTAATTCAATCTCTGCAACTTCACATAACGTTTTCAACTTGAAATATCATCAAACTCTTCAACTTTCACCTAGTGACTCAAGGATTCAAGCATTTAAATCAAGAAAAAAGAGTGTCCTTTGCACTTCTTCTTCAAGATAAGAGGATATTGAAGGGGTTTAATGTTGATATTAACTCATTATCTTCTTTGAGCTCATTCAAATTCAAACTTAGGGGCTTTGAAATAGTCTTCACTTACTTAACTCATGAGCCAACTTCATAATTGTTGCATTTCACTGGTCTTCAGACCAAACGTTAGCTAATTTACATATAAATAATGAAATTACACTAAGTATTGAATCCTCGTCATCATTATTAATGTCCAAGACATTTGTCTACTAGATGAACCGTTACCTTTCATTTGAGGAAAATTTACTTGAAGACAACTCTGCATTCACTTGAGTGATAGAACACAATTGACAATCTTGAAATTTTCATTGTTTGAATATTTATTCTAATTAAAATCATCCTTTACATTCATTCATGCATAATATTGTCTGAATAACATTCTCAAATGATTCAATATGTGTTTTCCAACCAAATTTTGTTGAAAACAACATATGAGCTTCAAAACAACTTTTCAACAACAAAATGAGTTATGTCAAATACACTTCCTCACAACATCAAAAGATTTTGTCAAATAAATATCTTTCTATACACGATGAAAACATTTAAAAATTCTTCCATCATGTTCATAGTATCCTTGTAGAGAATTATACTAAAAATTTTGAACTTTGGACAATTGAAAGTGGAGATTCAATCAAAAAGATTTTGAAAACCCTATAATCAAGGTTGCGAGCATAGTGATAGCCCTTGAGACCCAATAAAAAAGGATTTCTTATACCAATCTCAATGAAATTTGAAAATTTCAAATGTTTTAGGATTATGGGATCCTTCCTCATCTTTTCCAAATAACTTCCAAGTCTAAAACATCCAAAAACACTCCCAGCATGAAGAAAACCGAGTGTACAGTGTGAAAGCAATCTTGACAGGGTTTATATAGGAAGATTTCATGCTTAATTTTAAATGAAAGTAAAAATTCAACTATATGTGTCTTTATCAGAACTAATATCCATATTTTTAAACATTTTTCAAGTGTGGAACATTCAAAATCATTCCCAAAAACCAAAAAGGCAATGCACAATGGAGTTCATGCATGTTTTCATAGTTTCTGATGATGTTCTTTGCTCTTCTTACACTTTGACTCAAGTTTTCACATTTGAGACACTTCATGTTTCCAAAGAACATCTCAGAAGGACAAGAATAATCATGTTCAATATATTGAGAGATTTTTTTCAAGAAGAAGGAAATTAGAGAAGTGCATGAAAGCATCTTTTTGTGCACAACATCACAAAGCATTATAGAACCAAGAAGTTTGATCAATGGGACTCATAACAAAGACTTGTCAAATTCTCTAAAAATTCAAAGCTTTCCTCTAGAAGGTATTTATAACTACTTTCAATCACAATACAACCTTTGAACAATAACCCATACTATACCTTTCAACTCACATGATTGAACCTGAATGTTCTTGCAAGGACCAAGAAGGATCCTCTAGAATGATCATGCTTGAAGTTCATGCTTACAACCATTATGGCATGAATCATACCTTAATGATCTGTGAACATATCCACCACTTAAAAAACTTGACAAGAGAACCAAAAATGAGTCATTTCAACTCAATACTTCAAGAAACAACCATGAGAAGAGAAGTAGCCTGCCAGTAGAATGTTCATATATTCTTTAAAACTTGTCCAATTCGCCTAAATTTTTTTGCAATATCTCAATCTTGGAGTCCTATAAAAAATTACTTCTATGATTTATCTAAAGGATTCAATATATTTTTTCTTGAGTGCTAATAATCCAAACACTTTTTATTCAATTTCTAAAAAGCCTATTTTAGAAAAGCTAACATAGCTTCCACATACCTTCTCAGAATCTAATGAAAATTTTCCTGGAGCACCACAACTCACACTAATACATGGTCCATAAGCCCACTTACCACAAATATTCTTGTATTATTTTATTCCATCTCATTTACCTCTATTTGCACTACTAGTTCTCAAGGCCAACTTCTGTGCAATTTTGAAATTTGACTCTTGGGGATAAACTGAGCCTTATTTTTTCTCACACATGATGTAGACATTATTCCAAATATTATTACATGATTTTATGAACATTTCATGACCTGCACCAACTCTTCACACCTCATCAGGTACCAAAAACATGCCTAAATGGCCCAATTTGAACTATGCAACTTCTTCCAAATGACCTAATACACCCTGTGAGACCTCTTGCTTATGCTTGCAACACTATTTCTGACCTGTAGACCCTCTAAAACAAGCACACCAATATGTAATTTTTATTCAGAGACTAACCACTGCCAATATTAACTTGTATCTATTTGAAACCAACCTGAAACATGTGAAGCTACCGAAACCTCCTTGAACCACTAAGCACCATTGAGTGCCACCTGATATGCATGCTCTTGTACTTTCCCTTTTCTATCAATGTCATGTGACATCAATGGTAATAACAACTAATGTAATAGGGTGCAATAAAAGGACCTCGATGGAAAACATTTTTAGGTTACTTTAATTACGGTGAGGTTGAAACCCTACTACCACTAAAGTGACCTTTGTAATACAATAAGGCATATTCCATTAGAGTATTATTTATTTCAATTTATATATGTAGATTTATTTATTGAATGTAATAAGCACACAATACTTGTGCATTTTTTTATGCATTATTTTGTCTTTATATTACTCCAATGTTCTATACATAAGGCACTAATTATATCAAGTTCATGAATTAAAGTGTGTGAATGACCATGCATTTTTTTATTCTTGGGGAATTTGGTGCTAAGAAGACACATAGATGAAAAAATTAGGTAGCAGAATTTACATGAACGTGAAAAATGTTCCTTCCAAAAATGAAATAAGGGGAACATAATAAATCCACCTACGAAATAGAGAGAGAAGAATTGAAACAAAAATTGAATGAAAATATGATCCAAAAAAGGGATAGCGGAGCACATGGAAAAATTTAAATTAGAAGGGAATAGTGTATTACAAAGAGCTACATGAAAAGAAAGCGGGAGGGAGAATGGAGTGCACAAGGAAAAGTGATGTAACCTAAGAATGTATGCCACTTGACATAGCTTGATATGTGAAGGAAAAACAAAGGGGAGTATCAAAGACTATTAAATTCATAGTGCACATTTAGGGGACATTGAGTCCAACAAAAGACAAAAATAAATGAACAATCAACCACTTGGATTTCATTGCATTTTGTGGAGTAATTACTCACACATGGGAAGGTTAATAAATGTAACATTTATGACCTTTTTCGAAAGAGTATAAATAGGGGTAATTCATTTGGGAATTACCTTGGAAGTCAAAATGAAGAGATCTAGGAGAAAATAAAGAGAGAACGAGAAAATTTATCAAACACATTCTAAACTTTAAAAACCAATCAACATTGAAGGAGAACTAAATCATTTGTAGTGAACGAAGTTTGGAAAAGTGAAAGGGAGGATTGAAAGTGACTTTTCATTAAGAAAAATATAACCCTCTATTGTGATTAATGTGGAGGTTGAGCTCTATAAGAAGAATGAGGAACTTTGGGGCCATAAATTGTCCTAGAGTAAATCAAATAGGGTTTTGATCTAGGCGCAAGATAAAATATTGGTAATAAAAGGCATGAATAAAAGGTGTGCGTAAGAATCAAGCACCTCATGCGATACTAGTTCAAATATTGCTTGAAATTCAACATTTGAAGAAGGTTTAGGTAATGTAATTATAAATGAAACATCAAGTAGTGAGGAGGAAGTGTTTATAGAAGAGGAATAAGTGAAAATAATTTAGGCAAGGACAAGCTCTTCCACACCCTTCAAAAATGATAAGAAAATAATGACTTCAAGCTAACAATCCAAGAAGGACCAAAGCTCTAGCATCATACACTTAAAATTTGACACAAGGTACCCGAAGAAGAAATAGAAGTAGGAAAGTGGTAGAGCCAAGCAATTATAAGAAATATGTTTGACTATAACCACCTCGTGTATGCGTTATATGGGGTAATAGCTAAGGATTTGGTGTGTGCAATAGATAAGAATGATAACATAGGAAACATCATCTATGATGATATCACTAAGAAGACACTCAATAAAGTGTGGGTTATGTATCTATATGAGCTTCCTTTTTTTCAAAAAACTAGTGGATCTATTTCAATATCTAATCTCACAAGTACGCGAGGGTTATTTTTTATTTTACAAGTCAACGCATAAGAATCACCCACCACCTGATTAGCGAGGATATGGGGTTGATCAATACTAACCAATATTTAGCACAAGCCCTAGAGAATGAAAAAAAAAGGTTCATAGAGTTGGGGACCTCCTAAACTAAAAGAGAGGAAGGAAATTATTCCCCATTCTAGACATCAAATACCTTAGAACAAGATTCGTAGCGAGCTAATAAGATTTATACATAGTTGCACAAGAAAACACAATAATTTGTTCTTTCATATGGAATACATTGATTATAACAAGCATACACTTATATAGGAGTTTCTTTCTCCTAAAAAATAGGGGAGCTATAAATGCTCCTATAACCAATCCTCCTAAATACGTGAGTGGTTTCAACCACCACTATTCACATATAACCATACTAACCAAAACAATATAATAAACATTATTGTTATAAAACAATAATGTAACAAACAACTTAAATGGGTTGTTATTACTAATAACTCACCCACAAATAATTACATTTACCACTATATAATTATTATCAACCCATATAATGTAAGCACTAAACCTTACATTCCTAACATTCCCCCTTAGTGAGAACATGGTAGAAAAACATTCACACTCTCAACTCTAGTATGCTCACATATGTGCATGCCCATCTTTACGGCTCATGGTCTTGATATAAATGAAGGGAGATCTATTCAACCTTCCATGGTTTTCAATAGGTTTACCATAAACCTGGATGTGAACAAGTCCCATCAATTGTTCATTTAAAGTGGTTTTATGGATCTCCACAAACCTTTTCAAGATCCATAAACTGCAGAACACATTGGTGTTTTTCTCTCTACTATTTTTTACATCATGGGATTACATCAAAAATGAAGCTCGTGTATTACAAATGTGAATAATAATATTATATTTTTCTTATTTTCTAGCACATAAAACTGAAACATGATATAATATAAAACACACAATTGAAAAATGTGACAGACTTCATTGTGCGGCCCCGTCACTTACTACTTGTTAGTGAGAGGATGTTTCATGTCCTCCATCCTCCTTTGTCTCGATCCTCCAACTTATCATTTCTTAACTCGAGTTAAATATGTATTTGAAGATCAATTGAGAAAATACTCCCCCCACCATGTGAAACAAGAAATTGATAGGATGTTAACTACCACGAAAATGTATTTATAAGGAATTTTTATTATTATTATTTTTATAATATTTTGATTTGATTATTCACTGAACTAGACAACTTTTACAACGACACAATATTACTATTCATTAACAAGATAATAAAATGTGATTTTGATAATTTTTAATTGAACACCAATGTTATACAAGTGATTATAACGATAGGAATTTGACGACACACAAGTAACAATTTTTACGATAACTTTATTTCAAAAGAATGTAATGAACCTTTTTATTGTTTATATTATGACTCAACTATAAGTGAAATTTACATATGTAAAATAAATTAGGATGATGAAATGACAATAAAAATCTTACTTTTCAGCCATTTTACGAAATATGACAAGTTTACAAAATAACTTTCACAATTTTTACATAAACAAACTTTAATATGATGATATATAGATGTATTATATATAACCACTAAACAACAAAATATATTTAACCTTTAAAAACTTTGATAACTTGACTTTGGGACACATACACTTACAAAATGGTAGACTCTTAAATTTAATGAACACAAATGCATGGTGGAGTTAATGAAAATAACCCAAGATTGCAAATTCTACATTTGTATGTTGTAAGTTACCTCCACACATACATAATGTATGTCATATGCATGTGGAGATGGTTGTAAGACATGTGAGGTAGGAAATCATATCAAGACTTCATATGATTATCTATAAATGCTCACTTTGATAGTAGATAATGCAAAATATATGGTTACACCAAGGACATAAAATTATAATACATCTAACAAGTTGTGACGTGTCGATCAAGTTAGAACAGACTACACGCTTGGTAAATTTGGTGTGTATAGAACTTTCTTCCTCTCCAACAAATGCGCTCTTAATGAATATTACTTAGAATTCTAATGACAAAGCATGATAATTAAAGCTCAAAAATTACATGTATTAATCTTACTGCCCTCAAAAGCTCATAAACTCCATAATCAGAACTAGGTGCATAACCTGAAAGTGTCAATAGTTGATGTGCAAATATTTTATTGTGTTATGCTTGTCATATGATTCTTTATTGAGCATTGATGCTTTTAATATATATAATGATACAATTCCTTAGCCGATCAAGATGTATTTCTTCTACTAAAAACAAAGTACTAATCTGCGAGCAAAAGACTATCATTCATTGTATGTGTAAAGATAAATTTATACTAAAATATTTTACTTGTTATGTACTTTGATCAAGTCAGAAGGGAACACCTAGTCAATGAAATACAATCAAGAACAGGAAGAATTTTAAATGTAGACACCTAATTATTTTCATCATGTTCCATACATCATTCCCACAAAAATTCATGAAAAATTAATTGATATTAATCAATTAATTAACCTCCATTATCACCTAATCAAATCCTACACCTCACCTTTCCACATCACCATCCACGTCACTCTCCATATCATCATCCACATCACATACTACATCAATTTTCCATTACCAAATTAAATATTCATATTCATTTTCCATGTCCCCCACTTCCGAATTAAATATTATTATCCATTTTCCAAGTCTTCATATGAATTTTCTATGTCTCCCATTACTAAATTAAACATTATTATCCATTTTCTAAGTCTCTCACTTCTGAATTAAAAATTATTATCAAATTTCTAAGTATTCCATGACCTAATTAAATATTATTATCCATTTCCAAGTCTTCGTATTTATTTTCTAAGTCTTTCATTACCTAATTAAATGTTATCATATTTTTATTTTCTATTCAATTTTCATTCCCACTAATTAAATGTTATTATCCATTTTTAAAGTCTTTATATTTAATTTTCATGTCTCCCATTTTCAAATTAAATATTATTATCTTTTTCTAAGTCTTCCATTACCTAATTAAATATTATTATCCATTTTCCAAGTCTTTGTATATGCATTTCCATGTCCCCCACTATCGAATTAAAAATTCTAATTTAATCCCCATTTTCAAAGTGCATGACTATTTTCAAATCTTGATTAATTAAGTTACCTTAATTAATCTCATCCCAAAAAACTATAAATAAGAGCCTTGCCCCTCACCCAATAAGAAGGAATCCATGAGTTAAGAAAGACTCCATTGTGCTCTTTTGTTATTCCAAATTTAGAGCCCTTATAATGCTTGTATGAGTTCATATATTGTCTTGTTCTTAAATCATCTCCCTTCAATATCAAACAAAGTACAAAGCTAAGTTATCATATCAATCATGCAGTAAAGGTCCACCACATTAGAGCAACTACATCATCGCCATCTTCGGGTCCCGTTTCATTTTCCCGATCCAAGGTGTATGGAAAAGGTTTGGAGGTAATATTGTTATGTTTACATTTTAAGCATTTCCTTTGTATTATTTCCATATTTTTACTTTACACATTCTAACATGCTTAGTGGGAGGTCCACAAATTCTAGTCATATTTCACAAAACTAATATCATTTTCATGTTTTTATTGGTGTTCGGAGGTTATTGACAAATTTTTAGGTCATTCTATGAGCTGGATTGGGAGAAATCTTCAAAAATTAGACATTTTTTTACCATTTTCTGACATTTTGATTTTGCAATTATAGGTTAATTCATCATAGCCTTCTTTGTGCTAGCGTAGCTCATAATCTATGCTAGCACATTTTATATTTCTAATCCTTTGCAGGTTTGTGTTATTGTTGAAGTCTATGTGTTAGTGTTCCACTTCTTGCATTTATGTAAACATTCCATGTATTTATGTCATGTGTTTATGCTTCCCTCTTATTGTCTATGTTGTCTTTCTTCAGATGTCACACTAGTGTTGAAGTCCTTGCACTAGTGTTCAACTACTTTTGTTTCTACAACATCTCTATGCATTTTTTTATATGTGTTTATGTCTATATTATTACGTTTTTGTTATATTTTTTGCTCAAGTGTTCTTCAGAGGTGTATTTTCATAGTATTTCAAGTGTGTTTCCATGGTTTTAAAGTGTGTTTCCATGCCTATTCTTTGCACTAACATTTTGTACAAAATATTATTTTTGCAAATTTACATAATATTGACATTTCCTTATATGTTATTTTCTTTCATTTTTTGACACTATTATGCAGGTTAATTCATACAAAACATATATAACCTTTATAGTTTCTCCTTTCATATTATTCACTTTCATGAAAAAAATTTCTATGCTCTTCTCTCGCGCCCTATAGGTGATCTTGAGAATAAAATATGGTTGAGATCATTCTATCATTTGTTTCAATAGTTGTCCCATTTCATTTCCTCGTGTCATTTTTTTATTTCACATTTTCACAATCAAAATCCATGTATGCTCTTATCTTGCACCTTTGGGAGATCTTGAGAATCATAAATGGTCAAGATTCTTTGCATCATTTTTTTCCTAACTTTATTTTTGTATGGTTGCTAACCAAAAAAACTACTAATCATTTTCATGTAGGACAACTTCACTTAAATGTTAAGATCCTAATTCATCATGATAATGATACTCAAGTTTGTTGTTTATGAATTTCTAGCCATTAATCCACAAGTTCCTTGATATGTTAATTCTTAATCAACAAGTATGATCACCTCGATCTAATATTCATAAATTTTCAATAAACACAATGCACTTAATCACCGGTTGTATCCTCCATCTTCCTAAGTCCACTCACAACAAACTCTTTTGATACTCCTTTTTCACATGTGCAACTCCCATAATTTCCAAACTATCATAGGTTCCTCACCAAAGCACTACCGACCATTAATTCCCCTGCATGCCCAACTCAAGTATTGTATAACCACATAAAAGACCTTTCGAAATAGCCATCCCTCAACCTGATATTGGATTTCACTCCCATGTGTCTATTTTGGACTACAAAAGTTATTCTATCAATCTACCCCCATAGTGCCAATTATCATCACCCAACTGATCACCTTAACCGAATAAATAAACCTTGCTTTAATTAATACTAGCATGATCACATACCACCTCCTGACAAGGCAACCTATGATCATTGTATGATTTTTGTCTTAGACTTGTTTCTTGTTTCCATATTTTGCAACTAATAGCATGTCATTTTATTGGTTTAGCTTATCTCAACTATCAAATTGCATCCTTCCCATGACCATTCTAGGTGCAAATCATCTACACATATTACCATTAGAACCTGTAGCAACCCACCCCCATCTTAAGCCTTGTCAAGATGATATTTATCTCATATTACGCTACTTGGTCTTTGCATCCACCCCTTTTGTCTCAGTCATTGTCACACAATTAAATGTCCTCAATGAGAATCTATACTTTTCTCTTAATTATACGGTTTCCTAAGAACAACCTAGATGATAAGATTGAATTTTGATATCCATTCTGTGTATATAACATTTTAATGTACATTTTTGTTTCTTTTACATTAGTTGTGATTAACCTTTTTATTGCTAATCCATCTTGGTGTTGTATGTATTTTTTTATCTAACTCACATTTTTAAATCTTGCTCAAGCATATTTTTCAAGTTACAATTTGACGAGTTTCCACAATTACATGTGTCTAAGATTCTAAAAGCAATGAAAAACACAAAACCTCACTCTACAAACTCCAATTACACATTTATTTTACACATTGTGGTTTCTTATAAATTAATAATAAGTTATATTTCAATTATGTAGTTATATTTTCAATTTTGTAGTTAGATTTCCAATTCCACATTTTACTTTCCTTGTTGTGCACAATCACAAAGCATAAACCTTTTTTGTGGTGTTATGTATATGTGATGCCTATGGATCACACTTATGGGTAAAGCCATCATGATTGAACTATTTCATCCATCACCTAACACAACCTCATAACGATGTTTGGGCATCATCCCTATAAACCATCGAGGGATTTATAAGGACATGCATACACTTCCATTCCTTCATTTTCTTTCCACCTCAATCATTGATCAAGTGATTCCCTTTCATGTAATTCTTAGGTTCCATGTACCATTTTGATCTCATACACACCAATGTTTCTTTCACGTACATATGTTTATATGAGAGGGTGAGATTCTTCCACGTACTGACAAGTATATCAAAAGGGCACATATATAGAGAGGTCTAGTATATTGGTCTAATAATATATAGAAAGGTGCATCTTTGTGGAGTAATAAGAGCCTTCTCATCCACCTTTGTAGTATGCTACATTACATTATAGTGTAAATATTTTATTTTATTTTACAATGTGAATTTCTGTTTGTTCTAGTTTTGTTAAAGTTTCCAAATAAAAAACAAAACACAAAAAAAATCAAAGGAAAACCAAACATTCATGACACCCAAAACCAGGCTTCACTCAAAACAAATTAATGAAGGGGAAACCCTTTTGATAATCCATTTGGTTGCCTACTTGACCTATCAAAAACCCATCATGACAATGATGAGCTAGTTGATCAAAGTGACTACAAAAACCCCAAAATACTCATAGGATTAGACCCACACGTGTAGATCACTTCATCTACCAAAATCCTAATGATATCCTTCAAAAACTTGTAGATTTAGAGGGAAAACTTCCTTCATATTCCAACCCCAAAAACTACATAACTTTATTGAACACGCCAAACCACCGCCTTCGTAGTCAACCACGTCTTGAATCAACTAGTGAAAATTCACACATCCCTAAGACTTCTCACACGATATAACCACACCCTTCCCACCACAATCATGATTATACATTGCATAACTAAATCTAATAGTTCAACAAATAGTTAGCTACTCTTGCTTCATAATTCATCTTTGAAAAGTTCAAAACATCACCCAAAAATCTATCAATGTCTAAACAAGTCCCTAAAATCACCATATCCAAATTTATCCACACCCTCAATCTTTGATTCATAGTATCCATTCGCCCAAGAATACAAGCCATAAAGGACACCCTTCAAGGACTACAAGCTAAAATATGTAGTCAACATAAACGATATAAGTGTGAAGAGTTATGCCCATATCATTTTTATCCTGACATGTTGTGAGTCCCCTTCCCACCATACTTTGAATTACCTAAGTTTAAACATTATAAATCAAAGGGTGGTGACCCATGTGAACACATCAAAGAGTTTTTTATGGCCTACTAAAAGTATATTACAATGACAACTACTTGATTAACTCTTTCCATGTAGTCTAAGTGGACAAACTTTGGAATGATTTCTACACCTACCTAAAGGCTCTGTCTCATATTTCATGTACTTGTATGAACATTTTTTACAAAATTTATCCTTCAACATTGACTCTAATGTCACTATGATGGATCTTTACAACACCAAACATAAAAATAATGAAACCTTTTATGCATTTCTCTAAAGATGGTGAGGAATTAAAAGATGTTGATCGAGGGATCATTTTTAAAAAGTTCCCTAAACATCCTTAAATGGTTTCAGTGCAGAATATCATCTCGAGAGCTTTCCAACGACTATGAGAACGCGACAAACGGACATCGGGAGCTCTAGATATGTTCGGTCAAAGTTCGAGACAATGGGAAAGTCAACTATGGTCAATTGGTCAATATTGGACCAATTTTGTGACACATGGCTCGCCACCACTCGTCGAATTCACTCAATTTTCCTATCAGGAGATGACAAGTGGACTACATGATGACTGAGTTAATTAATTTCGATACCCCATGGTATGGGTCGAAATTTTATTTATTTGGTAAGTCCACTTACACACCATTCCAAATGCCAAACCACTATATATTAATGTTTATACATTAGTATTAAAACTTCACTTACCCACATAAACCAACCGACCACACATAACAGCCAACATGCTAGGTTATGTCCACGTGGTAAAGGCATGCAATGTCATGCGTGGAAGATTCCACGTGAGGAGAGGGAGGTGAAGCGGTGTTGTGGGAGGCAAATGCCATACGTGGAAGCTTCCACATGGAGAAGGAGGTGAAGCGGTGATAGGGGGTGGATAAGCTCACATGGTCCTTTGACCACTATCCTTGCATGGAGAAAGGCTTAATAAAGCCTAAGACATTATCCCCCACACCAAAATATGGGACCTTATCCAAATGCAGCTCCATTTGGGATTTAATCCCATTAAACATGCAAACCAAATTTTTGGAATATTTGATCCCATTCATTTTACGGGATGAGGCTTATAATAGCCTTAAGATAAATTATATTCCATGTTTTCAAGGGCCCTAAAATTGTATAAATAGGGTACCTAGTTCATTGTAATGGACACACAAAATAAAGAGAAGCTCATTCCTAAAGCGCTGGAGGCGAAGTCCGAGCCAAGAGGAGAATGAGAAATTGTTGTTGTGTGAAGACCTAAATTATTTTAGGCATTATTATTTTGATTATTATTGACCTATTATTTGTTAGGCAATAATAAATTAAATTATTGTGGCTAGGAGTTATTCAAACTACCTAGTCGGCCCATAGCGCCAAAGTAATTATTGTGAAGCCTGGTATATCGACCGGAGAGCCATAGGGCATTGTATTAGCGTCTGGAAGGCTGATCGAGAACTGAAGGTTTTCGAATAGTGGAGTTGGAGCCATCAAGCTTGCCAAAGATGCCAGGAAGGTGGGAGTCAGGTGCTATTTTTCACCCTTGTCGTTTGAAGGTCTGGTTATTCTTCTAAGCAAGTTTAAATAGTTTCCATTAGGTTTTCTTGTGAAAGTACTATTGTAACTTACAAGTTTTGACTAGTGGAACGGTTCGACCACGAACCCAGAGACGTAGGAAATTGCCGAACTCCGTAATCAATATTTTTGCAATTTTCTTTAATGTCTTGCATTTATTTTAAATTGATTACTTAAAATGAGTAAATCATCGGTAAATAATTAAAGCCTATAAGGGTCTGAGATTAGGTAGTAATAATCTGATTATTTTTGGATCATGTTTGGTATCGAGTTTGGTTAAGCTCCTTACTTGTTTTTCAGTAAATCTGATTAACAAAGTGATTGTTTCAAGATTGGTGTAGTTGGTTCAATTTGTGTGAACAGGGTACAAGTGCACTATGGGAAAGATGTCTAAATAGGAAAAGCTCGAGGAAATTGAAGCTTATAATCACCAGATCCAAGAAGATAATTCTCTCCTGTGATTAATGTATTACTCCCTGGAAGAGGAGAATGCTCGTTTGAAATCCGAACTACAAACCAAGGATGAGCTCTTGGCAAGGTTGTAGTGTGGTGATCAGAGGAAGGAAATACCTCCAACTTCAGATGGAGAGGCCATGGCAGATGATTACAATGTAAGTTATTCACCACAGGAATCTTCTTCTTCCACCCATTCGGTTTCGGATTCAGGTAATGAAGTCT
Organism: Taxus wallichiana var. yunnanensis; assembly: GCA_018340775.1. Taxonomy (NCBI): domain Eukaryota; kingdom Viridiplantae; phylum Streptophyta; class Pinopsida; order Cupressales; family Taxaceae; genus Taxus; species Taxus wallichiana. Next base: position 661,012,032 of record CM031241.1, read on the forward strand.
TTGTTTTGTTTGAAAAGCATACTAGAGGCATTGGATCCAAGTTACTAGATAAAATGGGATTTGATGGAAGAGGCCTTGGTAAAAATGGCCAATGTATTGCTAACCCAATACAGGTCAAGGATCGTCCTCGTTTTGCAGGTTTGGATTATCCTAGTGTGGGAATGGAAATTGGAGAATGCTCCAAGAACGCGACGAGACAAGCTTTCCGAAAGCAAAGTGAATACCCCACTAGTCCTCAAGAAGATTCTCGAGTAGGAAAGTTGTGCTTCTTCAATCAAGCAGGCAGGTTGTGGTAAGAGAAATCAGCGAAGAGGTAATGAGATTCCACCTCCAGTTTCTTACCATAATCATAAGCATAATAAAAATTTTGATCCACTTTTTCAGCTTAAGAAGTACGGTTATGATTTTCAGAAGATGTGGAATTCCTTTCCATGTATTTTTTTTGGATTGCATAATCATTCGGTGGCGGATCTTTGGAAGAGGACATTGATGAAGAAGTTGATGCCATTCGTCAAGAACAAGGCAAACCAGAAAGACCAATCTCATCATGTAGAGTCGAGAAATGGCAAAAAGAGTTCCTCATCCCAGAAGAAGGAGATTAAGAGGAATTTTTGTGCTCATTTCGGAGGAATGGGCATCGGATGGAAAATTGCTGAAACCGCATCCATCTCGCCATCGAGTAATGGCAAGCCAAAGATGGAATGGATGCCTTGCGAAAGGCAAGGAAGTTTCTACTCCACCACCGGTTGACAAGTCAACCCAGGACGTGTAATCCTGAAAGTGAAAGTCCTTTAAAATGGGTAAGTCAACAATTTTTTAATTATATATTACATAATTCAGATTGATGAATCGTATGCGGTATTAAGTTGGAGATCAGATTCGTGAGGAAATGTTGAGAGAAAGGTTTACAATACTCGGTGGATTTTCTTACTTAGAAAATTTGATTAATGCTCCAAAAATATCTCCTAATCAGTTGGTGAGTACATGTTACATCTTGGATATAGGAAATAACTCATATAAAGCTTGGAGATTGATCTGCCATTTGTGCGAGACAATAGAGTTCACGAGAGATCAGCTCGGAACTTCATTCCGTGTAGAGGCATGTGTGAGTGCGGCGAGAATGGTAGTTGAATCATCATTGGCATTGACGTCAAAGTCGAACTTCATTCGTGTAGAGGCATTGTGACCATGCGCACAGTGGTACCGATATTGTATGTCAATAAGAGGAGCTCAAAAAGGATCAGCTTGAAATGTCATTCGGTGTCAAGGCATTATGACCACACATACGAATGGTAGCTGATCAACAGACTTAGCATCATGCATTGGAGGCTCGAGGTCTTGAAAGAGGCTTAGCATCATGCATCGGAGGCGTTGAGGTCTGTAACAGACTTAGCATCATGCATTAGAGGCTCAAGGTCTTGAAAAGGCTTAGCATCATGCATCGGAGGCGTTGAGGTCTGTAACAAACTTAGCATCATGCATTGGAGGCTTGAGGTCTTGAAAGAGGCTTAGCATCATGCATCGGAGGCGTTGAGGTCTGTAAGAGACTTAGCATCATGCATCGGAGGCTCGAGGTCTTGAAAGAGGCTTAGCATCATGCATCGGAGGCGTTGAGGTCTGAAAAGGGACAAGTCATTATCCATCATTGACATCGGATCAATCAAAGCTCTACGTAACATGGAGTTCCTTCAAACCAGTTTGGATTATGTGGAATCAACATTGGGATTAGGAGCTGTGTTATAGAGTAAAAGAAGATCCTTGTTGTCTAGATATCAATAAGCTTATCACCGCACAGAAGGAGCGTTGAGGTTTCATTCAGAAACTTAGCACCATGAAGTGGAGGCATGGAGGTCTTCTTTAGATATTAGAGTGGTGCAGTAGAAGCGTCATGGGCCCATAACCCACAAGTCCCAGGATTGGAGCAGAGTTTTTGAAGTGAGAAGGTTGGAGGAGAAGACCCCAGGGTCTACTACAAAGAGCACTTACGAGGTGGCAAAGCAAAGTTTTTGATTCAGACAAGTATGGAAGCTTTTTGGGACAAAAGCTTTTCTCATGGGGAGGTGTGATCGGGGGATCATTTTCAAAAGTTCCCTAAACATCCTTAAATTGTGTCGGGCAAAAGATCATCTCGAGAGATTTCCAATGACTATGAGAACGCAACAAACGGACATCGGGAGCTCTAGATATGTTCGGTCAAAGTTCAGACAATGGGAAAGTCAACTCTGGTCAACTAGTCAATATTGGACCAATCGCACTATGACATGTGGCTTGCCACCACTCATCAAATTCGCTTGATTTTCCTATCGGGAGACGGCAAATGGACTACATGATGACCGAGTTAATTAATTTCGATACCCCATGGTATGGGTCGAAATTTTATTTATTTGGTAAGTCCACTTACACACCATTCCAAATGCCAAACCACTATATATTAATGTTTATACATTAGTATTAAAACTTCACTTACCCACATAAAACAACTGACCACACATAACAACCAACATGCTAGGTTATGTCCACATGGTAAAGGCATGCAATTTCATGCGTGGAAGATTCCACGTGAGGAGAGGGAGGTGAAGCGGTGTTGTGGGAGGAAAATGCCATATGTGGAAGCTTCCACGTGGAGAAGGAGGTGAAGTGGTGATAGGGGGTGGATAAGCTCACATGGTCCTTTGACCACTATCCTTGCATGGAGAAAGGCTTAATAAAGCCTAAGACATTATCCCCCACTGCCAAAATATGGGACCTTATCCAAATGCGGCTCCATTTGGGATTTAATCCCATTAAACATGCAAACCGGATTTTTTGGAATATTTGATCCCATTCATTTTACGGGATGAGGCTTATAATAGCCTTAAGATAAATTATATTCCATATTTTCAAGGGCCCTAAAATTGTATAAATAGGGTACCTAGTTCATTGTAATGGACACACAAAAAAGAGAAGCTCATTCCTAGAGCGCTGGAGGCGAAGTCCAAGCCAAGAGGAGAATGAGAAATTGTTGTTGTGTGAAGACCTAAATTATTTTAGGCATTATTATTTTGATTATTATTGACCTATTATTTGTTAGGCAATAATAAATTAAATTATTGTGGCTAGGAGTTATTCAAACTACCTAGTCGGCCCATAGCACCACAGTAAATTATTGTGAAGCCTGGTATATCGACCGGAGAGCCATAGGGCGTTGTATTAGCGTCTGGAAGGCCGATCGAGAACCGAAGGTTTCCGAATAGTGGAGCTGGAGCCATCAAGCTTGCCGAATATGCCAGGAAGGTGGGAGTCGGGTGCTATTTTTCACCCTTGTCGTCTGAAGGTCTGGTTATTCTTCTAAGCAAGTTTAAATAGTTTCCATTAGGTTTTCTTGTGAAAGTACTATTGTAACTTACAAGTTTTGACTAGTGGAACAGTTCGACCATGAACCCGGAGACATAGGTAATTTCGAACTCCGTAATCAATATTTGTGCAATTATCTTTAATTTCTTGCATTTATTTTAAATTGATTACTTAAAAGGAGTAAATCATCGGCAAATAATTAAATCCTATAAGGGTCTGAGATCAGGTAGTAATAATCTAATTATTTTCGGATCAGATGTTTCCCTCGTACCCTCCCTGAAAAACAACTCATTATTATTTTTGTTGTTAACCTAAATTCCAAAATCGCATTTCATCTATAAATGCATTGTGTCACCTCCTTTGAGGATGCCATTTAAAAGGTAACACATATTGATAAATCCCTTATCACTAAAGGCATCATCAAGTTGTACCCTCGCAATTATCACCAAGATTATAAACCCTTTAACAAGCCAAGATTTCTCAACAAAAATAAAAATTTCATTAGAGATGGTGTTAATGAATCCAAACATGTTCACATCATCCAACCACCACCCCCAATCAAACTGCCAAATGGACAACACAAATGAGATTTCAAGAAACCAAAATTTACACCTCTTGAGGAATCTTTATCATCCAGATTTTTAGCTTAGAAGAAGCAAGTATGATAGTATCCCCATCACAAAACCAATAAATGAAACTCGCCCAAACCTAATTGATATTGAGAAAATGAATATTGTTATTTCTATGGCATCGAAGGTCATTCCAGGATAGATTTATAAGATTAAAAACTATATCCAAGATTTGATCGATCATGGAGATATTAAGATTGAGGGGAATAGTCCTCTTAAATCCCCAAACATAAATATTGGAATCTACTGTAACCCTTTTTCCTAAACATGATCAAGCTAATACGCTACCTAATAAGGGTCAAATCTCTCAATCAACTACTACCAAACACATATATTTTTTTAACCTCATTAGTTGTATTCTTCTCATTAACAATCATGTTGCCACCATAAAAATCAAAACCACTTATTGTGTTGTCACAACTCGGTGAAACCTAGTTAGTGTCATACCTACTCCATCACCCACCATAGAAGGCCAATATGATCTCCTCAAGCAACTCAAAAAAATCCTTACACAGATTTCCATTTTTCACCTTCTTAAAACCTCTACTATATATAAAGATATCCTTCAACATGTCTTACAAGACATGTGAGTACCAAATAATATTAACCTTGTATAGTTCCAAGACATGATAGGATACTTATCTTCAAATCAGTATATTTCCTTTAGCCCCATTGACATCCCTCCTTCCCATTCCTCTAATAATTACCCATTATATATTGAAGCATTCGTTGCTAACTCAAAAATTAAATGGGTATTCATATATAATGGTTATGGTTTGAATATTTGTAGTCTACATATCATTAAGTGTTTGGGGCACTCTAAGGAATCATTATCAGCAAACACTATCACTATGAAGGCACATGACAATGTAAAATGAGAATCAACAAGAGCAATATCCTTTATTATCGCAATTGGGCTTGTCACTCACTTAACACTATTCTATGTTATTAATCTTGACCTACCTTATAATTTTCTCCTTGGCCACCCATGGATCCATGCCATGCAAGCCGATCCATCTAATTACCATTAATGTATCAAATTCCTACATGATAAGCAAGAGGTCATGGTGTTAACTGATCCTCACCTCTTTCAATACAATAACATGTTACACAACCCATCTCCATAAATATACTCATGTCCACTCTCGGAAACAGCTCAATCCTTTCCATCTACATCCTCCTCTCGCATTCACCCAAATGACCTTCCTTCCACCTCCAATCACCCATAAAATACTCATGTCAAAATCATCAATATTGGAATTGGTGAATATGAAATTCAAAATTCCTTCCATATAGAAAACCTTCCACCCTCACTCCATAGCTATTGCAGGCCTAATATGTGAAAATAAAAGAAGATAGTTCAATATCCACTTGGTAACTCTGTTTTCCTCCATGGTGGACTACTATAAAATGAACATGTTCATAATTCTTGAGCATCTTGGTTGTACATCGACAATTTTTCTTCTTGTTATGATTTAGAGGAATACCCATTGGTCCCAAAATTATGAAACCTATGAGTTATAAAGGAAAACGACTAGGAACAACTAAAAAGGATCACTTGAACCCATCTCCATTTTTTATAAATCTTCCCACTATGGTCTAGGATTCAAACCATTCGATTATCTACCCATTTCTATCAATGATGTTACTTTTGATAGTGAGGAATCTTCTTCTAACATCAAACCAAGAACTCCTTGTAGCCTCTACAAATATCTTGCCACCATTAACTTATTCCAGGAAAGTGTTATCATCACCATCACATTAGACTTGCAACATCCCGCACTCATTTACTAGGACCAACATGACAACATAATGTTATCCATATTTCACCCCCTAGGAAAAATATTGAATCAGAAATGCCCCTGCATAGAAAGAACCTGAGAAATCATGCTTGGATCTTGCAAACAGGTCTCTAAAAGACTCAACAATGGAGTGGCGGGGGCTGAGAAAGACTAAATGACTTTATGCAAGAAGAAATGGCTCTGCCGAGCTATTTCTATGTCTTAAATCCATTTTGTAAGTTACAGGTACACTCAACAATGGAATAGCAAGGTTAGAGAAGATGGGGCAATGCCGCAGAGGAGATAGGAGCAAGAAGGGAAAAAAATGGTGAAGATTCAAAGTTTTTGGGCTCGAAATAGTTCAGGAGAGAGTCCAAAATCGACTAAGTATGGAGGGGTCAGTGAGAGAGCCACGTGTTAGCACAACGCTTGTCCAAAGATGAATATAAAAAGAGAGGCTTGAATAAGTGTTGCATCTCCATCTGTCCTAGGCCAAAATGGAGGCAAGTTCAAATGGTCAACAAAGTCAAAAGGATATGTCGGGTCTAAAAATTGGCTAAGTATAAATGCAAGCGGAGGTCGCCAAGTGTCAGCTTGACGCATCTCCAAGAGTTAGTCCAAAGGAAGAGACCCAAATGAGCACGAGCTTGCCACGTAGCCTAGAGTTTGAAAGGATAAGAGGGACCATTGAAAAGTCCAAAGACCTGCGGAGGCTACCAAGTGTCAACTCAACGCTCCTCCAAAGGCAAATCTTGATCGGGTTTTCAAGCGCGCGCGAAGAGCCTCCACGTGTCCAGTCTCAAAAAGGGGACAAATTTGGTTGAATAGTCAATGCATGGGGTAGGCCAGCGGAGGCTGCCAAGTGTCTAAATGGTGCTCACTCAAAGGTCAAATAAAGAGAGGATCTCCAGACAAGCTCCACACCACCGTGTGTCCTTGGTCAAGAGATATGACCCCGCCAAGCAAAGGACTTAGCCAAAAAATGTAGAAATTGGAGAGACTAGCGAGAGGAAGCCACGTTTCAGCCCCACACCATTCTAAGAGAAAAGTACAGAGGCTGCCCTCAGTCAAGCACCTACCCTCCATGTGTCCCATTTTTAAAAGAGGCCCATTTTTCAAACTATTTTTCCTGCACATTTGTACGGACCCGATACGAACTTTGAAGGGGCATATATTTCGACTTAGGGCTCAAAATATTACAAATCTGACACCGTTGAAAACATCTCGACACCCTCTACACCATAGAAATATAAAAATCATTTTTTGCAGGCCCTAGTAGGTGAAAAATGGAGAAATTTCTTCGGGCCATTAATACAGGATCTATTTTTCTCAACAACCAGATCAGATTCGATATAATCTGCCATTTCCTCCTTCGAGGCACCGAATAAGAATTTGATGAAGTCAAGAAAGATTTGGGGAAGATTTTATGGGAGGCATTAAATAGTGATGGTTGAGCCTGGAGAGTTTTTCCCACTCCTCTCTTTTTCTCCCCTCTATATTGAATCCATAAAGGAAGGCTCGGGGCTCATTGTAAGGTTGTTGTTCATTCTTCTTCTCTTGCCTCCCCTTCTTTCTTCCTCAAGGTCAAAAATGGAGTTTGAACCTCCTCCCCTACTCTATATATGGCATTTTTTTCCTTTTGCTCGTAAATTATGTTTTTGCAAACTCAAGCAATAAAAGACATGTTTTGTGATGCATTTTTCCATCCTTTCTCATTTTTGGTTGTTTCTTCTTGCCTCTTCTTCATCTGCAGGTACTTGTAAATGTTTTGATGTTCATTTGTAGATCCGGGAGCTGTTTTTGATGGGTTTGAAACATTTTCTATGTGAATATGATCTTTTCCTGTGATGTATTTGTCCATCCTCTCCATTCCTCACCTCTCTTCATTTTAGGCAACCTGAGGCTAGATGATCGTAGTTCTCCTTCTTTGGTGTATCACTTTGTTTTAGTGTAGGCTCTATTTTTATTGTTTTCTTTCTCTCCTTGTCTCCTTGGATAGTTAGATTAGGATTAGATTATCTTTCTGCACTAGAATAGCTTGTGGCAAGTAGTTTAGGAAAGAGGAACTAGCCTTCTCTCGGAGATTTTTCCTATTTACAAATTCCCACACTTTGAGGAAAGCTCAATGTTATATGGATCACACAAATGAATATGCCTTATAAAATTAGATCTAACGACTCATTTGGGGGTGCTGTGATTTTTCACTAACAATTTTGACACACCCATTGGGACCAAGAGGTCTTCACTTCATTGCAACAAGATTGATGTGCACTTTTTGTAAATCTCCATCTTACTTAGAAGCCTTAATTTGCACATCTTGCAACTCCATCTATTTTACAACCTATTCTTTGAGTTACAAACTTATTATTTCCATCCATTTTCATCCATTATTCTTTCCATCTCTTTCATTCTTGTCCATTCCATGAAGTTGTGCAATCATGAATTCATTTCCTTCTTGGAACTCACACTTAGTAAGCAGAGAAATCCACCTCCAATATGTCTTACAACTCCTTCAAATCGGCATTTTGAGCAAAGTCAAAATCAATATATCTCCCCTATGAGTAGTAGTGCCAAAATTAGGTTGGCTATGGAGCTTTCTAAGAGTAGGGGTATGCAAACAATGAAGACAATCAAATGTAAGATGTTGGTGGAGAAGATCTAAAAAAATGGAGGTTGGCATGATTCATTCAAGGGGCATAACACAAATGAAGGCATTCAAGATTGGTTTTAGGGAACCTTGTCCATGGGAAGGCCCTTTTCTAAGACATTACAACCCTCAGGAGAAGCTTGAATTTATGGTTGAAGTGTTGCCTCAGCTTACACAGTGGATTGAGGACATTGAAGCATATGAGAAAATTTTGAATCAACCTTGTCAATGGGTAAGTCAATCACCAGCTCCCTATCCTTCATTTTCTCTTTCTCAATATTTATCATTCCAATAGAGGCAAGAGTAAAGCTTCTCATCTATTTCCTCAAGGGTTGATTTCTATTCTCCATCTCCTAGTCTTTCACCTCATCTCAATTCTTCTACCCTTTTCCCTTCCAAACAATCATCTACTCCAAAGAAACAAGAAATTCCACCTCCCTCCACACCATAAACAATTGCAAAACTGGTTGAACCCCAACCTATCACCCCTCTTGCTTTCCCAAGTCCATGTTGGGAAGAGTCCCAAGAAACTAGTCAAGGATAGCAATAAGAAGAGGAGCCCAATAGAGAAGAAATGAATGATAATTTGAAGAGTTGGGATGCCAAATTTGGGTTTACAAATATTCCCTTGATGGTCAAGCCAATAGAGGAGGTTAAGGTTAAAGAACAAGTGGTGGTTGAAGATGAGTTTTTGCAAAGAAGAAGAAGAACAAGAACAAAGGAAGAGAATCAACAGTCTAATTAGGGCACTTTGCCTAAAGAAGATGTTGATCTAATCCAAGCTTCACAACTAGTTAAAGAGGAGGAACAATCAGCCCCAAGCCCCATTGAAGAGGAGCAAATGGGAGAGAGAAAATCAGATTTGAAGCCACTCAATGAAGAAAGCATCATTTAAGAATTTTCTTTCATTTCAAGGACTGATTGATTGATGAACCCATGATCGAGGAGAACCATATAGTTTTAGAGGCTCTAAGTGAGGATCCATACCATAGAGGAACCTCCAGTTCTTCCTCCCACTTCATCTCCTTCAATCTCTAATGTTATGGAGGAGTTTTATATTTCAAACTTCATGTTTGAGGATAAGGAGAACCATGGTGATAAAATTACAGATCAGGAGGACATCATGGAGGAGGTAGAGCACATGCAGCAGGATAACAAGGAGACAGATTCTGCATCGACTTGGAGGATTTTTTAATTAAGAGGAGCCTGAGGAGATAACATCATTTTCTCCTCCATCTTCCACCCTCCAAGCACATGAACTGCTGCCATGAAGGAGAATATTCAAGTGCAATAACCTTAACTTCATAATGGATCTCTGGGACCAAGGTTGGAATACCATGATCTTCCATGTTTTACAGAGGAAGAGAAAATATAGGCAGAGGATGTCATCATATCTCTCACACCATCCATCTATGAAGGTCAACAAGAAGGCTCCATTCTTAGAGTTAAAATTCAAAGCAATGGGCACATCTAAAGGATCATACCTTTCCCAATCAGGTACTTTTCTTCATTAGAGCAAAGGGAGAAGCCAAAACTAGTCATGCCTACTTTAGGGCATGAGGGTGAGCATAAAAGTACCAAGGGTCATCATCAACACCTTCAAGAGTCCAATGCCAATCATCTTGGGGAGGTATTTCCCATTAATATTGATACCTTGATGATTTGGGTGCAAGACAAGCTTGTAGTTAGTTTTTCACTCATACAGGAAGCTATATTTAGTGTAGAATCATTTACATGGTTTCCTCTCTCTCAAGAAAGGAAGCTACTTCTCCCTACTAGTTATAGAATTTGTTTAGCATTCTTGCTCTCTTATTAGTTTAGGAATAGGAGTAGGCTTTGTTTTCAGGTGAAAAGAAGTGCATGTGCACACTCTGCATGTCTCATTTGAGGCATGTATGATTTGTTCTTTGTATATAAGTTTTGTTTGTATTGCTTCAAAGGGGCATGAGGCTAGGATCTTAACTATTCAAGGTGGGAAGACTCACATTTGCCTGTAGTAGATGCAAATTCCAAAAAGAAACAAATGCATAGAAACTAAAGTTGTTTCAAGACATTCCATTCGAGGATAGATTGAAGCCCCGGGTCAAAACAATTTTCTTCTCTCAGAAACTCCATTTCCAAGATTTTCTTATGAAAATTGGGAGTGTAGACTTATGGGTAGGCTCAGGGTCAGAAAAAACATAGAAAAGGTATGCGATCGGGCTCACGGTGGCTTAGAGATCAAGTCTTCAAAGTTCATATCAGTTTCATGTTTATTAGGCAAACTCCTGCCCAATGCCCAAGGCCATGGTATTTTTATCGCAGGAAGATAGGCCACGTGAGTCACCAAATTGTTATCCATATTTCCCCCTAGGAAAAATATTAAATCAGCCACCCCCATAGAAAGAACCTAAGAAATCATGCTTGATCTTACAAACAAGGTCATAGAAAGACTCAACAATGGAGTGGCGGGGGTGAGATAGACTAAACGACTCTATACAAGAAGAAATGGCTCTATCGAGCCATTTTTATGTCTTAAATCCATTTTACAAGTTATAGGTACACTCAACAATGGAATAGTAGGGTCAGAGAAGATGAGGCAATATGTCACGAGAGGATCCCGGGAGCAAGAAGGGGAAATAATGGTGAAGATTCAAATTTTTTTGGGCTTGAAACAGTTTAGGAAAGAGTCCAAAATTGACTAAGTATGGAGGGGTCGGTGGAGAGAGCCACGTGTCAGCACAACATTTCTCCAAAGATGAATCCAAAAATAGAGGCTCGAACAAGTGCCACATCTCCACATGTCCCAGGCTGAAATGGAGGTAGGGTCAAATGGTCAACATAGTGAAAAGGTGGACAAGTCAGGTCTAAAAATTGGCTAAGTATAAAATGCAAGTGGAGGTCGCCAAGTGTCAGCTTGGCGCATCTCCAAGAGTTATTCCAAAGGTGGAGACCCAAATGAGCGTGAGCTCGCCACGTAGTCTAGAGTCCGAAAGGATAAGAGGGACCATTGAAAAGTCCAAAGACCTTTGGAGGCTACCATGTTTCAACTTGACACTCCTCCAAAGGCAAATCTTGATCGGGTTTTCAAGCGCGCGCAGAGCCTCCATGTGTCCAGTCTCAAAAAGGGGATAGGGTTTGTTGAATAGAAAATGTAGAGGGAAAATCGATGGAGGCTGCTAAGTGTCCAAATGGCACTCACTCAAAGGTCAAATAAAGAGAGGATCTCCAGATAAGCATCGGACTACCGCGTGTCCCCTGGTCAAGAGATATACCCCATCAAGTAAAGGACTTAGCCAAAAATTAGAAATCAAACAAAGGTTGGTGGAGGAAGCCACGTGTCAACCCCACACCATTCCAAGACTAAAGTACAAAGGCCACCCTCAGACAAGTGCCTACCCTCCATGTGTTCCCATTTTTAAAAGAGGCCCATTTTTCAAATTGTTTTTCTTGCCCATTTGTATGGACCCGATACAAACTTTGAAGGGGTGTATCTTTCAACTCAGGGCTCAAAATATTACAAATCTAACACCATTGAAAATGTCTCAACACCCTCTATGCCATTGAAATATAAAAAATAATTTTTTGTAGACCTTGGTAGGTGAAAAATGGAGAAACATCTTTGGGCCATTAATATAGGATCTATTTTTCTCAATAACCAAATCAGATTCGATCTAATCTGTCGTTTCCTCCTTCGAGGCACCGAATAAGGATTTGATGAAGTCAAGATAGATTTGGGGAAGATTTTATGGGAGGCATTAAATATTAGTGGTTGAGCACGGATATTTTTCCCCTCCTCTATCTTTCTCACCTCTGTACTGAATCCATAAAGGAAAGCTCGGGGCTCATTGTAAGGTTGTTGTTCATTCTTCTTCTCTGACTCCCCTTCTTTTCTTCCTTAGGGTCAAAAATGAAGTTTGAACCTCCTCCCCTACTCTATATATGGAATTTTTTGCCTCTTGCTTGTAAATGATGTTTTGTGCAAACTCTAAAGCAATAAAAGACATGTTTTGTGATGCATTTTTCCATCCTTGCTTGTTTTTGGTTGTTTCTTCTTGCCTCTCTTCATTGTAGGGTACCTGTGCATGTTTTGATGTTCATTTGCAGATCTTGGGAGCTATGTTTGATGGGTTTGAAATTTTTTCTATGTGAATCTGATCTTTGGCCTATGATGCAGTTGTCCATCCTCTCCATTTCTCACCTCTCTTCATTTCAGGAAGTCTGGTTAGATGATCAATAGTTCTCCTTCTCTGGTGTATCACCATTTTAGTGTAGGCTCTATTTTTCTTATTTTCTTTCTCTCCATGTCTCCTTGGATAGTTAGATTAGATTAGATTAGCTTGCCTACACTAGAATAGCTCATGGAAGGTAGTTTAGGAAGAGGAACCAACCTTCTCTAGAGAGTTTTCCTATTTACAAAGTCCCTCACACTTCGAGGAAAACTCAATGTTATACGGATCACACCAAATGATTTTCCTTAGAAAATAAGATCTAATGAATCATTTGGGGGTGCTGTGATTTTGCACTAACAGTTTTGGCACACCTGGTGGGACCAAGAAGTCTTCACTTCTTTGCAACAAGATTGATGTGCACTTGTTGTAAATCTCCAGCTTACTTAGAAGCTTTAGTTTGCACATCTGGCGACTCCATATGGTTTACAACCTATTCTCTAAATTGCAGACCTATTCTTTCCATCCATTTCCACTCATTTTCATCCATTCTTCTTTCCATATCTTTCATTATTTTCCATTCCATGAAGTTGTGCAATCATGACTTCATTTCCTTCTTGGAACTCACACTTGCAGCAGCAGAGCAATCCACCTCCAATATGTTTTACAACTCCTTCAAATCAGCATTTTGAGCAAAGGAAAAATCAGTATGTCTACCCCTATGAGCAGTAATGCCAAAATCAGTTTGGATATGGAGCTTTCCAAGAGCAGGGGTATGCAAACAATGAAGACAATCAAATGCAAGATGTTGGTCTGTTGGAGAAGATCCAAAAAATGGAGGTTGGCATGGTTCAATCAAGGGGCATAGCACAAATGAAGGCATTCAAGATTGGTTTTAGGGCACCTTTTCCATGGGAAGGCCCTTTTCCAAGACATTACAGCCCTCAAGAGAAGATTGACTTTATGGTTGAAGTGTTGCCTCAACGTACATAGTGGATTGAGGACATTGAAGCATATGAGAAAATTTGAATCAACCTTGTCAATGGGTAAGTCAATCACCAACTCCCTGTCCTTCATTTTCTCTTTCTCAATCTTTATCATTCCAATAGAGGCAAGAGTCAAGCTTCCCATCTGTTGCCCCAAGGGTTGATTTCTCTTCTCCATCTCCTAGTCTTCCACCTCATCTTAGTTCTTCTGCCCTTTTCCCTTCCAAATAGTCATCTCCTCCAAACAAATAGGAAATTCCACCTCCCTCCACACCACAAACAATTCAAAATTGGTTGAACCCCAACCTATCACCCCTCTTTCTTTCCCAAGTCCATGTTGGGAAGAGTCCCAAGAAACTAGTCAAGGATAAAAACAAGAAGAGGAGCCCAACAGAGAAGAAATGAAAACAATCTGAAGAGTTGGGCTACCAAATTTGGGTTTACAAAGATTCCCTTTATGGTCAAGCCAATAGAGGAGGTCAAGGTTGAAGAACCAGTGGTGGTTGAAGCTGAGTTTGTAGTAGAACAAGAAGAACAAGAACAAGAGGAAGAGAATCAGTAGTCTATTTATGGCACTTTACCTGAAGAAGATGTTGATCTAATCCAAGTTTCACAACTAGTTAAAGAGGAGGAAAAATCAGCCCCAAGTCCCATTGAAGAGGAGTAGATGGGAGAGATAACATCAGAGTTGAAGCCACTTAATGAAGAAAGCATCATTGAATATTTTTTGCTTTCATTTCAAGGACCTGATTTGATTGATGAACCCATGATGGAGGAGGACCATATAGTTTCAGAGGCTCTAAGTGAGGATCAAGCCATAGAGGAACCTTCAGTTCTTCCTCCCACTTCATCTCCTTCAATATCTAATGTTGAGGAGGAGTTTGATCTTTCAAACTTCATGTTTGAGGATAAGGAGAACCATGGTGATCAAATTACAGATCAAGAGGACATCATGGAGGAGGTAGAGCACATGCAGCAGGATAACAAGGAGACAAATTGTCTATCTAACTTGGAGGATTGTTTTAATGAAGAGGAGCCTGAGGAGATAACATCATTTTCTCCTCCATCTTCCACCTTCCAAGCACATGAACCTGCTACCATGAAGGATAATATTCAAGTGCAACAACTTGCACTTCATAATGGCTCTCTGGGACCAAGGTTGGAAGACCATGATCTTCCATGTTTTACAGAGGAAGAGAAAAGATAGGCAAAGGATTTCATCATCTCTCTCACACCATCCATCTATGAGGGTCAACAAGAAGGCTCCATTCTTGGATTTAAAATTTAGAGCAATGGGCACATTCAAAGGATCATACCTTGATCAATCAGGTACTTGGCTTCATTAGAGCCAAGAGGAGAAGCAAAACTATCATGCCTACTTTAGGGCATGAGGGTGAGCATCAAAGTACCAAGGTCATCATCAACACCTTTAGGAGTCAATGCCAATCATCTTGGGAGGTATTTCCCATTAATGTTGATACCTTGATGATTTGGGTGGAGGACAGGCTTGTAGTTAGTTTTTCACTCATACAAGAAGCTATATTTAGTGTCAAATCATTTACATGGTTACCTCTCTCGAGAAAGGGAAGCTACTTCTCCCTACTAGTTACAAAATTTGTTTAGCATTCTTGCTCTCTTATTAGTTTAGGAATAGGAGTAGGCTTTGTTTTCAGTAGAAGAAGTGCATGTGCACACTCTGCATGTCTCATTTGAGGCATGTATGATTTGGTCTTTGTATATAAGTTTTGTTTGTATTGCTTCAAAGGGGCATGAGGCTAGGATCTTAACTATTTAAGGTAGGAAGACTCACATTTTCCTGTAGTAGTTGTAAATTCCAAAAAGAAACAAATGCATAGAAACTAAAGTCATTTCAAGACATTCCATTCGAGGGACAAATTGAAGCCCCAGGTCAAAACAATTTTCTACTCTCAGAAACTTCATTTCCAAGATTTTCTTATGAAAATTGGGAGTGCAAACTTATGGGCAAGGTCAGGGTCATAAAAAACATAGAAAAGGTATGCAGTCAGGCTCGCAGTGGCTCATAGATCAAGTCTTCGAATTTCATATCAGTTTCATGTTTATCAGGTAGACTCCATGCCCAATGGATGCTTCAAGGCCACTAGTCTTTTTAGCTAGTAGGAAGATACCCCTGTGAGTCACCAAATTGTTATCCATATTTCACCCCTCAGGAAAAATATTAAATTAGCCACGCCCCCACATAGAAAGAACCTAAGAAATCATGCTTGGATCTTACAAACAGGTCGTAGAAAGACTCAACAATGGAGTGACGGGGGCTGAGAAAGACTAAATGACTCTATGCAAGAAGAAATGGATCTGTTGAGTCATTTCTATGTCTTAAATCCATTTTGCAAGTTATAGGTAGACTTAACAATGGAATAAAGCATGGTCGAGAGAAGATGGGACAAGACTACAGAGGATCTAGGAGAAAGAAGGGGAAATAATTGTGAAGATTCAAAGTTTTTCGAGCTCAAAACAATTTAGGAAAGAGTCCAAAATTGACTAAGTATGGAGGGTCGGAGAGAGAGTCACGTGTCGGCCACGACACTTTTCCAAAGATGAATCCAAAAAGAGAGGCTCTTGAACAAGTGCCGCATCTCCACATGTCCCGAGCCAAAATGGAGGTAAGGTCAAATGGTCACATGAGTCAAAAGGTGGACAAGTTGGGTCTAAAAAATTAGGTAAGTATAAAATGCAAGTGGAGGTCGCCAAGTGTCAGCTTGGTGCATCTCCAAGAGTTAGTCCAAAGGTGGAGACCCAAATGAGTGCAAGCTCACCATGTAGCCAAAGTCCAAAAGGATAAGAGGGACTGTTGAAAAGTCCAAAGACCTGTGAAGGCTCCCAAGTGTCAACTCGACCCTCCTCCAAAGACAAATCTTGATCGAGTTTTCAAGCACACGCAGAGCCTCCACATGTCCAGTCTCAAAAAGGGGACAGATTCGGTTGAATAGTCAATGCATGGGGCAAACCGGAAAGAGGCTACCATGTGTCCAAATGGTGCTCACTCAAAGGTCAAATAAAGAGAGGATCTCCAGATAAGCATCGGACCGCCGCATGTCCCTGGACAAGAGATATGACCCCGCCAAGCAAAGGACTTAGCCAAAAACATAAAAAATTGAATAGGACAACGGAGGAAGCCACATGTCATCCCCGCACCATTCCAAGAGCAAAGTAAAAGGCTACCCTTAGACAAGCACCTGCGCCTCCACGTGTCCCATTTTTAAAAGAGGCCCATTTTTCAAATTGTTTTTCCCACCCATTTGTATATGGACCCAATACAAACTTCAAAGGGGCATATCTTTCGACTCAGGGCTCGAAATATTACAAATCGACACCGTTGAAAATTTCTCGATGCCCTCTACACCATAGAAATATAAAAAATATTTTTATAGGCCACTAGTAGGTGAAAAATGGAGAAATTTCTTTGAGCCATTAATGCAAGATCTATTTTTCTCAACAACCAGATCAATTCGATCTAATATGTCGTTTCCTCCTTCGAGGCATCGAATAAGGATTTGATGAAGTCAAGACAGATTTGGGGTAGATTTTATGGGAGGAATTAAATAGTGGTGGTTGATCCTGGAGGTTTTTTTCCCACTCCTCTCTCTTTCTCCCCTTTGTATTGAATCCATAAAGGAAGGCTCGAGGCTCATTGTAAGGTTGTTGTTCATTCTTCTTCTCTGCCTCCCCTTCTTTTCTTCCTCAGGGTTGAAAATGGAGTTCAAACCTCCTCCCCTACTCTATACATGGTTTTTTACCTCTTTCTCATAAATGATGTTCTATGCAAACTCTGAAGCAATGTTTTGTGATGCATTTGTCCATCCTTGCTCGTTTTTGGTTGTTTCTTCTTGCCTCTCTTCATTGCAGGGTACTTGTGCATGTTTTGATGTTCATTTGCAGATCTAGGAACCGTGTTTGATGGGTTTGAGATGTTTTCTATGTGAATCTGATCTTTGGCTTGTGATGCAGTTGTCCATCCTCTCCATTGTTCACCTCTCTTTGATTTAGGAAGCCTGGTTAGATTATCGCAATTCTCCTTCTCTGGTATATCACTATTTTAGTGTAGGCTCTATTTTTTATTGTTTTCTTTCTCTCCATTTCTCCTTGGATAGTTAGATTAGGATTATATTAGCTTTCCTGCACTAGAATAGCTTATGGCAGGTAGTTTAGGAAAGAGGAACCATCCTTCTCTGGAGAGTTTTCCTATTTACAAAGTCCCACACTTTGAGGAAAACACAATGTTATGTGGATCACACCAAATGACTCTACCTTAGAAAAGTAGATCTAACGACTCATTTGGGGTGGTTTGATTTTACTAACACATACCATTAGATATCTTTCAGAATGATGAGGCCATCAATGAATTCTTGAGAGCTTGGCATGGTATCCCACCAAGGGATCACTAGAAAGGATTTGAGATTGAATTAGATTCTACAACCTACTTTGGAGAAGAGGTTGTGGTCCTTAGTCATACAAATCAAAAAAATCAAAAAAAAAAAAAAAAAAATCACTGCCTCTAGTGAAAACCCTTTTGATGTGCTACGTGACACAAAAAATCAAAAAGGACAATAGAATGATGTGTCTCTTGGTGAAAACCTCTATAAGGCTCTAGTGGACAAGGACCTCAACCTCCCTCCTACTTATTTTCATATGCAAGATGGATCAAAGGTATTAATAGAAGAAACCATTGATGTCAATATTGGTTCAAAATATAGTCCTAAAATTATTTAACTCGGGGATACTCTTAGTGCTCAAGAACAGAAGACCTTTGTCACACTCCTCCATGATTGTTCAAATGTATTTTTCTTAGACTTATGCTATCATTCCTAGATTATACCCATCATTAGTAGTGTATTAGTTAGTTATACATAAAGATGTTGCGTCAGTCAATAAAAAATTCATAAAATGAATCCCAAAGTGGCCTTATTTGTAAGGAATAACTACATAAGCTTTTAGATGTTGGCTTTATCTAATAAAATAACTACCCATATTAGATTTACAACATTGATCCATGTTCATAAGAAAACATCAGGAATCATATTTTATACATACATCAAAGATCTCAATGAGGCTTTTCCCAAAGATGACTTCCCTTTGCCCAATAATGACATGATAATCGATTCTACTGCAGGCATGAAATGTTATCTCTTATGGATGGATTTTCGGGGTATAATAAAATTAAAATTACATCCGATAATTAGCATAATACTTATTTCACTACACCTCAAGCACCTTTCGCTATCAATTCATGCCATTCGAGACGTAAGAATTTCGATGCTACATATCAATGTGCCATGATTTTTATATTACAATATATGCTTCATAACATAATTGAAGACTACATGGATGACATATTGGGAAATTCACACACTCAAGAAGGTCACCCCACCATTTTATTCAAAATATTTGAATTCCTACGATAATACCAAGTCAAGTAAATCCAAAAAGTGTGTATTTGGTGTCACATTTGAAACTCTTCTAGGCTTCATTATATCTAAATGAGGTATTGATGTTAACCCTTCCAAGGTCACTGTTATCATAAACATGCCTCCTCAAAATATATCTCAACTCCGTAATCTCCAAGGAAATATACAATCCATACGTATTTTTATATCTCGGTTGGATGATAAATGTCATATGTTTACACATCTACTCAAAAAAACATAGCATTCCAATGGACAACAAAATGTCAACAAGTTTTTGATAGTCTCAAGAAATGTCTAGAAAGCCCACTAGTGTTGGTCCCTCCTACTCTAGGAGAACCCCTTATTTTGTATATATCATCCACACAAGTTTTTATAGGAGCACTCCTTACTCAACATTATTGTCAAGGAAAGAAAATATTTGTCTGCTATCTCAGTTGTGCTCTAATATCATATGTGCTCAACTACACTCAAATTGAAAAGGAGTGTTTAGCAATGTCCACCACCTTTCAAAATCTTAGACATTATGTGTTAGACCATAAAAAAATCTCATAGCGAGTAGATCCTCTCAAATATATTTTATCCAAACAAATTCTCACAAATAGAATGGCTAACTAGTTAGTTATGTTGAGTGAATTCAACATTAAATATGTAAATAAAAAATCCATTAAGGGGAAAGTTATTACAGATCAGCTAGCTAAAGCACCATTAACAAAAACATAATATTTGAGTATGGACTTTCCCAACGAGTCCATTATGAAAGTCACAAAATCACCCACGTGGAAACTATATTTTGATGGTTGTTTTACTACACATGATTCAAGGCAGGAATCCTTCTCATCACCTCATATGGTGATCTCATCCCAAAATATTTTTGCATTTGATTCCTATGCATGAATAACATATTAGAATATGAGGTAATTATATCAGGACTTAAATTGTCCATACAATGGGATATAAAACATATAACAATATTTGGTGATTCTCAACTCATCATTAATCAAGTTAATGGTGACTATAATGTTAAGGGTGACAAGTTGATCCCTTATAAGAAAATGGTTTGATACCTAAAAATTTACATCATCACCATCACCTTTGAGTGGTTTGTTCATATACACAACAAGTCAATAAATTTCATGGCAACCATTGGTTCCTTGTTGGGCATACCAAAGTAGAATGACAAGTATCAATTCTTGGTTGAGCACCTAATTATTCCATCCTATGATGTACATGATTCTTCTATGGTATGTGCAATTGTTGGTCCCACTTCCCCTTGGTACTAATATATCTAAATTATCTCCATGACCACAAAATCCCATTTAACCTTTCCTATAACCAATAAAAATCCTGCATTCAACATGTTCCCATCACACCATCCGTATTGGTATCCTCTATCATAGGGCTACGAAGGATCCTTGTTCAATGTTTAAATTAGATGAATTGGTACTCCTTATGTAAGAATTACATGCCAAAAATTTTGGTACACACATTGGTGGAATGGTCCTTACGAAGAAGTTACTTCGTGTTGGCTACTATTGGCCCACCATAGAAACTGTATTTTGTCACTTTGTCCACAATAATATCCCTTGTCAAAAACATAGTAACCTTATCCATACACCTTCGCAAGCGTTATAACCCATCACTAATCCTTGGCCCTTCTCATAATGGGGTATCGATCTCATTAGAAAAATCAACCCTACTTCCGTTGAAGGCCATAAACACATCATTATTGTTATTGACTATTTCACTAAATGGGTGGAGGTTATGCACCTTACCTATGTCACCAACAAATAGATCTCCAAATTTATCATTAACCATACCATATGTCGCTATGGTATCCCATCTGCCCTCATATCTAATAATGGTAAGTCTTTCAAAAATAAATGATTCAAGGCCTTATTCAAAACCAAGTTTTCCACACCATATTACCCTTAAGGAAATGGCAAGAAAAAGCCTCAAAATAAAACCCTTGTTCACATCTTTGAAAATGTTGTGGATAACTCTAGCAAGAACTGGCACTTAAAAATATATCACACTCTCTGGGCTTTATGTACTTCCATTCACACACCCACAGGGACAACCCTATATTACCTTTTTTATGGCTCTGAAGCCATCATTCCAATTGAGATCGAGCTTTCTTCCCTTTCGCATCTTCCTCAATGAATTAATTATTGATGAAGATTAATGTGTCACTCACCTCAATGAGTTATAATTTCTAGATGAAAAGCATCATGTTGATGAAATAATTTTTCATGTTGTAAATTATTGGTATCCACCAATGGTCATGGGGATAATCCCTTCCTTATTGTGTATCCAGAGGCTCCCATTATTGAATGTAAACTAACTAAAATTTGTGGGTGGCCATTAGGTTAGGGATCACATAGGAATACTCCACTAAACTTGTGGAAAAGTTCTTATATAAGGTACAAGGGGGGAATTTTCAGTAAGGAGAGGTAAATGGGAGTTAGGTAAATAAGGAGAGAGAGAGAGAGAGAGAGAGAGAGTTAATGTTGTGAGTAGGATTATAGAGTTCACATATAATAACTAGAGTAGGTCCACATTCAATTAGAAGAACACAACAATTCAAACAATGATAAGACTAAAAATCATAGACACATAATTCCATTGATTCATTTATCAAAGGCACAAACACCTTTCTTGGTTTTACAAGATTATCATGTATACAAAGTTGGAAAGTAGAGAGAGAGAGAGAGTAGAGGAACATAAGCAAAGGAATAGAAGAATTACAGCTTTTATTGCTTGATGTAGTAGTGGTAAATCTCAACAACATACAATCAATCAATAATTTCCAACCCCTTGGAATGGAGAATTCATTCCAATTTATAGCATACAAAAATGTCTCTTCATCTACCCCCACATGAATTTTCACCTATCCCCATCACTTGTGACCTTTCATATTCCTAAGAGGTGAGTATTTTTCTTATTGATGAAAAAGGACTCTTAAAATGTTTAATTCAGGGTCACTTAAGTGAATAGGATGAAATATAAAAAAATACATTCTTAATGAAAAATTAGAAGATGGAGAGATAAAAAGGGGAGAGGGAGAGAGGAGTGTTGACTAATCTGATGAAGATGAAGTTTTGCTTGATGAAGAACTAGCCATTCATGATCTTTGAGGGAGAGTTCCTAGAATGAGCTCATCTTCTTTGAATTCTCTACTAAACCAAACTACCACAGGTGATATCTTTTCTTCTTCTGGAATATGGATGTGGTTTAACACTTTGATCCATGTCTTGGAAACATCATTAATAGCCTCGCATTGATTAAACCATTCCTTGTGATCTCTTGCAATGTTAGAAATGGATCCTCTGGTGCTAGAAAGGGACTCAGAGTATCCTTGTTAAAGGAGAGAGGATCACTTACCTCATTTTTGCTAACTCTTAGAAAGAACTGATGATTTCCTCTGATGATGAATTCTCAATGAATGGAATGGATCCAAGTTTCTGAACATAAGTGTTGACAACATCTAAAATATTGAAGTCATTTTGTTCACTAGAGTTGAGTTCAGATATGGCATATTTTATCATGTCATATCTAGCATTCATAGTGTGGATCTAAATAGGGGACAAGTTCCCAGTAACAAATGTGAACACATTCCTACTCACGAGAGTGTGGAGGTTGAGGAAACTCATATTGAACACAAGGAGGAACACCTCATCCTAATGCATCTTATCTTTTTTAATCTCTTCCCTTATTTTCTTCACTTCTTAAACAATGGCAAGATCATACTTGAATGAAGAGAAAACCTCTGGGAGAAAATCCTTTCATTTTTCAAGAATCTTCTCAATCCATTTTTCAATAGTCTTCCCTTGTATTATATGCTCTTGTGCCCTCTTGATCATCTCACGGTATAGACTATTAGTTGGATAAATATCTTCCACAAGAGGAGGAAGCATTATAGTGAGCTCTAATAAAGGTTAAATGTAAATAGTGAGAATTCTCACATGCTCCTCTAATTTCTCAATTGTTCATTTGTATTCTTGGTTTTGAGTGAACATGTGGGTAGCAAATTCCTTGAATAAATGAGCATCACCTTCATGTGTAGCTTGACCCAAAGAGATGTGGGTCAACTTATAGTCCTCCTGAACCATTTCCTCTACATGTTTTGTAAATTTTGGTTGGTGTTGGGGTTAAACCATATAATAGTGTTGCACAAATCTATAATCAAATAAAGCATACAAGAAATGAATGCAGAAATAACTAGAAGATGAAATAAACAAGAGAAAGATTACACCAGATTTAACATGGTGCATCAATGTGGGCTATGTCCACCAAGAAATGGCCAATATTATTATTCAATTCTTTACAGAGGAAATACAATGAAGATCTGTTGTCTTCCAACACCTCACAGGGTGTTCAATGCTTTTCCCTCACTCAGCTACTCTTTCTTGCTCACCAAGAAAACTTACATGCAAACAATTGTTATTTTTCTTCTCTTCTTCTTACTTACCCTCATACAATGCATACATGCATATATATCTATTTTAGGTAACTTAACTATGCTTTTACAATTAATAAATCATCTTTAAAATAAGTGATTTATTCTAATTTTTGTTAAAAAAACAAAAGCGGCGTCGCACAAGTAACCATCGACGGTTACTTCGACGACTGGACTAACTGACATCGGTTACTGTTAGAACTAGTAACATATAAAATCAAGTTTCTTGTGAATCAATTAAGCTCCATACTCAATAGTCGGGTAACCTCTACGTACTAATTACCAAAAATTCCATTGAAAAAGTGAGAATTCACCTATGCCTTCCTACCTTGTTTGGTATTCAAGATCTTTTTGATGGCCTTGAAGTTAGGCATTTCAACTTGTTATGTCATTTTGGTTCACTCACAAGTAACTCTTGAATCCATGGGAATGGCTCTTCCAAAGTAGACATGATGTTAGTCACAGGAACACTTTTAAGAGCCTAGTGAGGGATCACAATTTTCTCATTATGGGAAGGATGTGCCACCAAGGAAGACATAATTAAATGTCAATGAAGAGTGAGAGGTGGTGATGGATCAACATCACATGGATCAAGAATCTCTACAAGGTATTTGATGAATCTGACCTTCTTATGAATCTTTCTAGAATAGGGAACCTTTACATGCCCTTTTTTAATCATCTTTCTTTTCAAAGTTTCTTTTTGAATGGCCCTCAGTTGTACTAAAATGATGTTCAGTTGCAATCTTTCTTCCTTTTAAGTGATCACATAACCAAGTTTTGAATGAGTTTTCTAATAACACTACAAGAGAGTGATGTCTACATGTTTTGTAAATTTTGGTTGGTGTTGGGGTTAAACCATATAATAGTGTTGCACAAATCTATAATCAGATAAAGCATACAAGAAATGAATGCAGAAATAACCAGAAGATGAAATAAACAAGAGAAAGATTACACCAGATTTAACATGGTTCATCCAGTGTGGGCTACGTCCACAAGAAATGGCCAATATTATTATTCAATTCTTTACAGAGGAAATACAATGAAGATCTTTGTTGTCTTCCAACACCTCACAGGGTGTTCAATGCTTTTCCCTCACTCAACTACTCTTTCTTTCTCACCAAGAAAACTTACATGCAAACAATTGTTATTTTTCTTCTCTTCTTCTTACTTACCCTCATACAATGCATACATGCATATATATCTATTTTGGGTAACTTAACTATGCTTTTACAATCAATAAATCATCTTTAAAATAAGTGATTTATTCTAATTTTTGTCAAAAAACAAAAGCGGCGTCACACAAGTAACCATCGATGGTTACTTCGACTGGATTAAGCGGCGTCGTTCACTGTTAGAACTAGTAACATGTAAAATCAAGTTTCTTGTGAAGCAATTAAGCTCCATACTCAATAGTCGGGTAACCTCTATGTACTAATTACCAAAAATTCCATTGAAAAAGTGAGAAGTCACCTATGCCTTCCTACCTTGTTTGGTATTCAAGATATTTTTGATGGCCTTGAAGTTAGGCATTTCAAATTGTTATGTCATTTTTGGTTCACTCACAAGTAACTCTTGAATCCATGGGAATGGCTCTTCCAAAGTAGACATGATGTTAGTCACAAGAACACTTTCAAGAGCCTAGTGAGGGATCATAATTTTCTCATTATGGGAAGGTTTTGCCACCAAGGAAGACATACTTAAATGTCAATGAAGAGTGAGAGGTGGTGATGGATCAACATCCATGGATCAAGAATCTCTACAAGGTATTTGATGAATCTGACCTTCTTATGAATATTTCTAGAATAGGGAACCTTTACATGCCCTTTTTAATCATCTTTCTTTTCAAAGTTTCTTTTTCAATGGCCCTCAGTTGTACTAAAATGATGTTCGGTTCTGCAATGTTTCTTCCTTTGAGGTGATCACATTACCAAGTGTTGAATGAGTGTTTAATAACACTACCAAGTGAGTGACATCAAATGAAATTTAGATGGTTTCTCATTCTTGCATACATGGTGCCTCACATGAAGATCACCCATTTAACCTTCCCAACTCTAGAGTACTTGAATGAAATCATATTTGGGATACTTATGTACCTTCTTACTCATATGCTTCCCATATGAGAATATTATTTCTTAATTTTTCACATAGGATGGTTTTGAGTGCCTTGATATCTTGATTAGCTCACTTCAACTTACTTCTCAAAGAGATTTGGGAAGATTTAGGATATGATGACCTTTGAATTACTCCATGAATTTCCCTTTTAAATTTTGATCATAATTACTCCTTTTTTCACTTCATAATTCAATCCCTTTACCAAGATCTCAAATGAGTAGAAACATACCTATGACATATGAACACCTTTGCTAATTTGTTCCTAGTAGAAACAAGACTTGAAGATGAATCGCATAGTTTTGACCTCCAAATTGCACTAAGATCATCACCAAGAACTGATTAAGTGTTCAAAAACACTTTCGGGTGGAATTCATTGTTTGGGAGCCTGATATGATTGTTAGCATCACTCATGGTGGTTTTTTCCCATCATTTTGGTTCCCTACATTAAGTTGAGATTTGCATATATCACCTTAGAAATGATGCTTTGAGATTTAACAAAAGGGTTTATTTTCCTATTTCAGCCATGAAACAAATTCTAGGCCTTGCGATGTTGGAAAAAAGAAAAAAGATGAGCAAAACAGGAGTTGCCACAACTTTCTGGACTTAATCCTGAAACTTATTATTTTTAGCAGGTCCTATCCAGGATTGTTATTTTTAGAAAATTCTCAATGTTATTTTCTTCTGATGTCTCTGGCTTATT
The DNA here is from genome assembly GCA_018340775.1 of Taxus wallichiana var. yunnanensis. Classification (NCBI taxonomy): domain Eukaryota; kingdom Viridiplantae; phylum Streptophyta; class Pinopsida; order Cupressales; family Taxaceae; genus Taxus; species Taxus wallichiana. The sequence continues at coordinate 661,038,268 of CM031241.1, forward strand.
TGGATTATTGAAATTGATGAATTTTTACCAATTATAGAAACTTTCTATTTTTAGATACATGTTTTTTCCAAACACTGCTATTTTTAGAAAGTTTTCCCAAATTACCCTTTTTTATGTTTCTTACTTTTTCAGGATATTTTGGATGTTGAAAGTTTTTCACTTTGGGAAACTTAATATTTGTAATAACCCACTATTTAGAGCACATGCTATTTTTTATAAACTAGACTTATGGTGTCGATTTCAACGAAACCATAACCAAAATATTTTGTTTTACACCGGGTCTTTTACTCCAAATTTCATCTTTTTATGTACGTCGGATCTTTGATAAATTAAAAAGGTAGGTTCTACGGTTTGAAACATCAATTTGCTACTACCGATAAAAAGCTAGGGAATTAACGATTTTTATATTAAATCTTCCCAAATGCATTTTGGATATGAATATCTTGACAAAATTTCATGACAATCTAACTTCGATGAAAAGTGTGCAAATATTTGTTTTGGTGGTCATGGATGTTTGGAAGGATTTTAATAGAATATCTTCTAAAAAGTGGGGCTTTTTAGGGTTTTGTAAAAGAAATTTTGTGGAAAATGGTTAAGTATGAGGGAAAATGAGAGTTAATGGATTGTGGTTATGTTTTCTAACTCATCTGCTAACTAGACAACTTAACTAGAGTAATAATGGAGTGAGTGAGAGTTTGTAAATAGTGAAATGGAGACACAAAGGACACTTGGGACACCAAATTACACCTGAGATAAATATTTTGACATGTATCATGGTGTAAATTTGGAAAAGTATGGATTTTAAGCTTCTCCCTCACTCTCACACACCTTAACTCAGCTTAGGCTCAACCCGGGTTAACTAGACTCATGTGGGGGGTCCAGGAGCTTCAGCTTATCATGGAGAAAATTTAATTGTCCCTCTTTTACCCATTGGGGAAGACAGGACCATCACACCTATTGAGAGGGAGTGAGGGTGCATTTTTCTGGCCCTCTTATCCCCCTTGCGCTTTGGTTGCAAGTGGGACACACATGAAAAAAGGGACACACATGGCTCCAAAGTGTGCCTTAGGGAGGAAGATGAGGGTTCACTTTTGTGTCCCTCATGTCCACTTGTGCCCAAGGGGAAAATTGGTACACAAGGAGGTGAAAAGTGTGTTCTGGGCCAAAAATGGAAAGCTAGTTTTACACTAGATGTCCAAAAATAGCTAGAAAACTTGTGTTTTTCACCGCAGAGGCTTAGGATGATGTTTTGGGGTCAAATATTATATTAATTTGACTAAAAAAATTATACTATTAATGGAACAACTTTTAGAACTTGAATCTTCCTACAATAAAAAAATATAGCCACATTTTTGTTCAAAACAGAGAGAGGAAGTTGCATTGTCTGGAATGTTTAAAGAAACTTTTGAACCTTAAAACCAAACTAATGTTCCCACCTTGTAGATAATTCTCGTATATTTCCAATTCCTAATTTTGTCCCTTCTAACTCCTTACTTATATGTAGAATCATCCATAGAAGTCACATTTCACTTTTCAAATGATTTTTCCTTGTACACCTAGAAACTCGTTGTTGAGCGGAATGTCCCCAAACACCACCTCTAGATTTTTAATATATTTTCTAAACTCTCCCAGAGGATGTATACATTCTCAAAATTGGCCAAAATTGGCCTTTCTAGGCTTCAAGAAGACTTTTCTTTCACTGAACTTTTTGAATTAATCCATGAACTTCATCAAACTTCCTTTCACACTAAAGAATGCTTGAAAACATCATTATTACTTTTCATGGGGCTAGGATGATGGTGTCAGGGGTTAAAGTTGATGGTCACCTATGCCTCGTCAAACATTTCACTGATGGTAATTTTGCAATATTGCCCGTCAAAAATACAAAAAAATATTTATACCATACTAGTAAAATATATAAAAGATTATTCTATATTTATTTAAATATATGTGTTACATATTAATATAAATTACATATAAATATATATTAAAAATGAGGGTTACATTTTAAATATGCAATTCGTGTGTGACGGTTATTTCATGAATATGTAATTAGTTTACGGTAAAATCCAAAAACATCTAAATGACTGTCAAATTTAACCCTTGAATTCGTGTCACAAGAGGTAGGTTAGGTTGGCTAGAGAGGGGTTCGGGGAAGATTGAAAGGAAAAAAATTACATTGTGGTTTAGTTTTAATGCTTTAATTTTTTTGAATTTTTGGGCTAGTCATTTTGCATGACAACAATTGGCTTTGGCTGGGGACATTGGACCGTAAGGGGAAATAGAGAACCTCATAATTCTCTTGGGGTAGTATACTAATGCTTTGTCAAATTGGGAAATAGAGTTTATTCTTCACTACTAACACAAGTTACGAACACACATAAAGGGAAAAGACAAAACACACATAACTGAAAGGAAACACACCAAAATTTGAAAGAAAGCACACAACAGAAAGGGAAATTATAGTATATCAGAGGGAAATTTATTGAAGTGGGATAATAATGTACACATACTTGGTAATGGGCTGAGATAAGTATGTACCATCATGGAACAATGGTTTAAATTGATAACATTTTTAGAGCTTGAGGATAATCATCTAGTCATGTCATGCTCTCATGATGGATTTATATGGTTTGAGAAGAAGGAGAGAGACCAAGCTCCCATCTTTGTACTGATATTGTAAAGAAAACACCTTTGCCTCCAACGACCACTTTGTTACATGTTTGGAAGTTTTACTTTATGTAGTTTTAACTTGATGCCTCATGACCATGACAAGCCACTCTATGTTCTCAAAAATGGAATATCTATTTTTGAAATAAAGGGAGTCATCATCCTTGAGTGAAGGTTGTAACATGGAATCATTTCTAGGATCAGCAGGGAACCCATAAGTAGTGAAAACATGTTAATTATTTCCTTGATCACAAGATTCATCTAGCTTATCATTTTGTTGTTCTAAAAAATTACTTTTTATACATATCAACTCAATATTGGCCTTGATATCATTTCTATGGTGGAGGTATTTTCCTCATGAATGAATGCATCTATAGGAGATTCAATCATTTCTTTTCCCTTCCATTCACCATGAATACAATCTTCTTCACATAGTGGGAAATTCGAGGACTCGTCTTCACATTCATTCTCATCCAACAAGGATTCCAAGAGAACATTGAGCTTACATGTTTGTTCTATCTCATTATTAGACATTTTTGCATCAGAAAGGGAACCATAACTGATCTCACACTTTTCTTGCATTGTCATGGCATAGGTCAGGATCTCAAGAATAAGTTGAAGATCTTTCATTTCTTTTGCAATCTTCAAAACATCTCACACATATTCCTTCTTCAAAGCTAAAGTACACTCACTTTAACGTTCATTTGAATAATCTTTATATTGGACCTCAAGGAGCTGATTTGAAATCAGATATTCATATGGTTAGGAATCACTTGAAAAGTATTATGTTTCATGATTTACATTCAATCTCATTTGGGGGTTGTTTTCCTATAAATTAAGGAATGAATGGTCTTCATCATTTTCAAACAAAGAGAAGATATCCATGCTATATGTGAAGGGTACATATTTCAATTCAAGATTCATTATATCATCCTCATAAAAGGAGGAAGAACACAACATTGGGGATGGAACTTGATAATAATCCTTTACTTCATCCTGAACATATCCCATAAAGTATTCTTCTTCGTAGGGAAAAAGTAAGGATACACTCTCTTGGTAATGATAGGGAAAACAATTCCTTGGAGAGGTCTTGTTCTATTTTTTCATCCATGTTTGTTTCAAGAAGTAAATTAGATTCCTCAATTTGCTTCATTTCATCATTGGGCATTTTTGCATTAATTGAAGTTTCAAAATGAGAAAGAAAAGCATCCATAATTACCTCAAAGTCATAATCTTAAAGAAATTGTGTTGGGGAAGGAAGTTTCATCTTTGGAACATCTTCATGGTCGATGGAATTCTCGAAAAGTATTGGATCATCCATCATGAGGAAATAATATTCATCTCTCGTACACATTTTTCCTCGAAAGGGCTATGTCTCAAGCCAAAATGAAGTTAAGAAATGAGGATCAACTTTCATGCTTTCTTCATTATCCTCCAAGGTGTTGAGTTGACTTTTGTAGAAGGATTATGAAGAGGAAAATCATGAGAGGAATATATGATTCTTTTAGGAATAAACACTTCATAATATAGAGAATCATCGAATATGTTTCGAAATATGAATCTTGTATTCCATGTCATTACGGAGTGCTTCAAGTTCTTCATACCTTTCTTGTATAGATTCAACATAATTCAGAATTTCAAGAATGATTTGGGGATTAGAATTTCCTTTTGTAACACTCAAAATTATTTTCACAAACTCTCTTTTCAAGGATTTCATTTCTTCATCTCCATAAAAATAAAATCATCCAAAGGAAGAGAGATAAAAGACAAGCTTTGAGTTTCTCATTCAGTTGTACGAAGTTCAATAACATTACCTTCAATATATTTTTCATCTTTATGTTGTTCATACAACATTTTGTATCTCTTATGCATATCTCTCATTAGGATTTTGGATTCTTGATCATCAACAGGTGTAATTCCCATTTTCCTTCCTCTTGCAGTAGTCTACTTAAAGTGGAGCCGTAAGGATTTGATGATAGGATCTTTAGAAGCAACAATTTTATATATTCTATATATTCTTTCCATAACTTTTGCAGAAATGTTATTGATCTTCTTTCTCTTTGTTGATTTCATATTTTCCTTTGAAGCAAGAAACTTCTTCACTGTGCTGAATCCTTACTTTCACAAGAGATGCTCTAGAATGATGATTGATCAAAAGTTTGCATATCTTGTGTTATAACGTAATATTAAGTGCTTATAAACTTTAGTTTATAATTAAATAATTTAGAATATATTATATTCTTAATTATTTAATATAAAATTTATGTTTATGTTAATTGGTTATTTAGTAACTAATTTATATTAAATCGGGGTATGATTTAATCATACCCCATCACTTAATATGTTCATGACCCGTGGGGTCATTTAAATATGGTCGTGGATCATATTATTTTTCACCTGAGGTGAATGGATTGGAGAGAAGTGAGGAGGGAGATCTGGACTATAATTGTTTCTCAAATAATGGAATTATCTCTTTTCATGGTTTTTACCCCTCGGGGATTTTCCACATTAAATATGTGTGTCTATGTTATTTTATTTATTTCATGTTATAATGTTGTTATAATATTTTTATATTTGTTATATTAATTTAATTAATATTGAATCTTATTTAATGGTTAATATGTTTAACCCCTCGGATCTGACATGGTATCATAGCAGGTTCAAAAGGTTTCAAATAAATAAATTAATTTAATCGGTGTTTGGGAGTCTCGAACTACATTTTTAATACCCGAACTATTTTTCCTCTTTTTCTCACATAAAATGCCATCAATTCTTGAATTTAATGATGTTGCATTGAATTTCTCAAAGATACCTTTCCAACAAGACCAATTTTTCCTAATTTGGAGTTGTGGAGAGAAAGTTATGGCCATTTAAAGTTGTGCATCTCAAGAGGAACAACAAGTCGACATGTGGTAACTTCTGATTTGTTTCAAGTTTTCCTATGTGTGACTTTGTGATTATTTCCTTCTTTCTCTCATGTCTATCTTTTACCTTTTACGTGTCTCCTTCACATCCAAAATATTTTATTTGAAACTTGGTTTATTCCGTGGACTTGAGGTCCACATGATACATTTGGTTGAAAAGCATGGAATTACACCACATGTCCCTCTTTTAGCCCTTGGATCTGTGACACGTGTCTTCCATGTTAAATCACTTTATACCTTTATATTATTTAATTTCCTTGATCAAATATCATTATATGCACTTTGATTAATAAATTCGGTTAGTATTTAACATATGTGGCCCGCTTAATACTACTAAGCCTTGGTCACGAACCTAAAGTTGCAATTAATCTCCTTGATAAAGATGGAAATATCATCATCAATTTGAGTATTCTAAAAAAATTAGTTATGTAAATTACTTATTATAAGTAATTTTAACCAATTATCAAATATAAGTCTTGTTAATGACTAGTTAATGGATTTGAAATCAAGATCTAGTTGAGTATATTAGTATGTGATTATTCTTGCATGATTTGGTCATTCTTGCATATATGTTATCTTATCACTAATGAAGATATATATGTTGTTGATTAATCATTTATAAACTAGTATGTGAGTACTAAAAATATTATTATATGCATATCAAATGACACTTGGGGATGCCTTTGTGTTTTTATTGGAGACGTCCAATACTGATTGCATCTAATATATTTTATATGATTAATATGTTGAAATAGTTCAACATATTGGTAATATAACATAGTATTTATTAAGCATGTTGTTATTTAATTTTGTATACAACTTATTTTTTAACCTATCAATGTAAATTTTATATATGGTTAAAATTAAAATCAATAATGATTTATATTATGCTTCTAACCATGTTGGTGTTGTGTTAGATAGAAAATCTACAACTGGATATGTATTCAAGTTTGGTGTAGGTACCATTACTTAGAGCAATAAAAAACAACCAACAATTTCCATTTCTTCTACTGAGGCAAAGTATAAAAGTGCAATGGAAGCAACGAAATAAGTCATGTGGCTAAAGTGGTTGTTGGAAGAGATACACATGGAAGTTAAAGGAAGTACTCCTCTTCTATGTGATAGCCAAAGTTGCATTGCTCTTGCTAAAAATCTAGTTCAACATCAAAGAATGAAGCATATAGAGATTCATATGCACTTTATTTGAGAGAATGTTCTCTGTGGTGATATAGATCTCGATCTTGCTGAATAAAGATCAAGTTACAAATATTTTATGAAGTCATTATGTGTTGTAAAATTATGCAAGTTTCATGCAATGTTTGGCCTTTCAAAGTTTCCATTGAGGGGGAGTGTACATGGCAATGTCACCTCCTAATGGTTGGTTGTGTGATATCTCCTTCTCCTCTATACTTTTTCTCCATTGTAAAGCATTGTAAAAGAAACTTATGATCTTTGTAAACTTATCACTCTAAGTTTACGGTGTACAGTCTAGTGTGTTGCATCTATTTGTAAAGGATGTCCTTGTGTTATAAAAGGCTCCTAGAGATGTGGTTTGAGATTTTTCCATGAGAAACTGTGAGATGTAGTCTCACAAATCATGTTTAGCCTAAATCATAACTTCTTATTTATGGATTCCAAATCCTTTTATACCAAAAGGTAATTTACGTATGATGAAGGTGTTATAATCCTTCAAAACCTTAACTAATAGTTTAATCTATTAATCTAAACCTTAACTAATAGTTTATGGATTTGTAAATCATGATGTGCAAATAAGTAATGTTGGCATATGGCTCCCTAATTAATATTAAGGGGAGTGTTAGAACGTAATATTTATTGCCTATAAACTTTAGTTTATAATTAAATAATTTAGAATAGATTATATTCTTAATTATTTAATATAAACTTTATATTTATGTTAATTGGTTATTTAGTAACTAATTTATATTAAATAGGGTACGATTTAATCATACCTCGTCACTTAATATGTTCATGACCCATGGGTTTATTTATATATGGTCATGGATCATATTATTTTTCACCTAAGGTGAATGGATAGAAGAGAAGTGAGGAGGGATATCTAGATTCTAATTATTTTTCGAATAATGGAATTATCTTTTTTCGGGGGTTTTCCACATTAAGTATGTGTCTCTGTGTTATTTTATTTAGTTCATGTTATAATGTTTTTATAAAAAATTTTTTATATTAATTTAATTAATATTATAACTTATTTAATGGTTACGGTGTTTAACCCCTGGATCTGACATCTTGGTGGTCATCTTCTTCTTCATTGTATTTATCACTTATTGGTGCGAAACACCAATCTCAAAGCTTCATCATTGTGATGCAGGAAATGAACATGATATGGATTTGTTCCTTAATAGAGTCACCTTCAAAATATGATTTTCATATTTCATTTTTTGTTGTTTTTCAGAATATGTATTTTTTTAAATTTTCTAAAGATCTTTAAGAGAGCACAAGGGTAGAACTCTCCCAAATGAGTCGTCAAAGATTTTTGGTGGAATAATTTTTCATGTTGTAAGTTATTGGTTTCCACCAATGGTAAAGGGGATAATACCTTCCTTCTTATATATGGGGAGGATCCCATTATTGAATGTAAACTAACTAAAAATTGTGGGGGGTTGTTAGGTCGGGGATCACGTGGGAATACTCCACTAAACCTATGGAAAAGTTCTTATACAAGGTATAAGGGAGGAATTTGTAGTGAGGAGAGGTAAAGGGGAGTTAGGGAAATAAGGAGAGAGATAGGGTTAATGTTTTGAGTAGGCTTACAAATTTCACATATAATAACTAGAGTAGGTCTACATTCAATTAGAAGAACACAACAATGCTAACAATGAGAAGACTAAAAAATCATAAACACAAAATTCCATTGATTTATTTATCAAATGCATAGACACCTTTCTTGGTTTTAAAATATTATCATGTATAAAAATTTGGAAAGAGAGAGAGAGAGATAAACTAATATGATGAAGATGAAGTTTTGTTGATGAAGAACTATCCATTCATGATCTTTGAGGAGAGTTCCTAGAATGATCTCATTTCCTTTGAATTCTCTACTAAAATGGATTGTCACAGGTGTTATCTTTTGTTCTTCCGGACTACATATTACCGTTATTTGACCATTACTCGATGACACACTCTTATGCTTCATTTCACACTTGACTATTGAGGGTTTACTACACATGAACCACACACACTACACTATAGGCATTACACATTGTGTTTCATCACACATTACATGTTTTCCACCATACATTCTACATTTTGTCTACAACATTTGGACATTCATGTTTACACATCATATATCATACTAATCTTCATCACATATGAGTCTAACATTATATCATCCTACATCATACATTACTAGCCCTTCTACATACACTAGGTACATTGCATTTTACATATTCTACACATATTGCATTACACGTTGCACATAACATCTTTACACGTTCCACTCATCATGTGGTCATATTTCATTCTTACATATACTACCTTGTCTTCTACGTGCTCTCACTACCCAATGATGCACTTTAGTTCCTCAGTCCATACTTGACTACCGAGAGTTTACAAATCAAATGGACCTTTACATTCATCACGTGTTTATCATATGAAATTTTATCATGTGAAATTACTAGGTTAGTGATATACACTTTAGGTTAAATGGTCACCTATTCCTTCATCTCGTAGTGGTATACGCTTTAGGCTACATTACCACTCCTTATATTATTCATCTTATTGTGGTATATGCTTTAGGCTACATCACCACTCCTTATACTATTCATCTTGTAGTGGTATACGCTTTAAGCTACATCATGACTCTTTATATTATTCATCTTGTAGTGGTATACGCTTTAGGCTACATCACCACTCCTTCATTTTATTCATCTTGTAGTGGTATACACTTTAGGCTACATCACAACTCCCCACTATTCATCTTGTGGTGATATATGTTTTAGGGCTAAATCATCACTCACTCTTTCATTTTTTTGTGATATACGCTTAGGCTATAAGGTTCACACACATCTCTTCTAAATGTCACATATCATCATCACTACTCATATACACATTCATCACAACAAATAGGAAAAATACATACAATTTGACCATTTCCCAATCATGCACTCTCATTTATGGTTCATTCACTCATGGGGCATGCAGCTCCTATCACTCCATTTTGCATTCCATTATATCCATCCAAAACATACTACATATTATGGTTGCTTATACTCTTGCTTACTTTTTCTTGTTCATGGTCACTTTATTACACATGCTAGTTAGATTACTTGTATGTCATTTACCTATATCATCCACACATGCACATTCACATCTTTTTCTAGCTATGATTATAGATACGGGTCTTTTACATGCAACACAAATTCTCACCTTCTACCCTTCCAACACTAGTGGTTGGGGGCATCCACATTCATCTCTCACAAGTGTTATTATTTCATTTTATACTTAGAACTTTACATTACTTGTTTATACATTCTTTTGACATACTAGTTATATTTCTAACATGCTAATAGGTGCTTCATGTGCAACATTTGTTATGCACGGATATTGGTTTCCATACTTTTTTGTTACATTATCTGCTATTGTTTGATATCATGCGATCATTGTCCTATGTTTAGTGTTCACACTTGTTTCTTGTTTGTGGCGATCATGGTCTTGTGTGTCTTGTGATATCATGAGTGATATCACATGTTTATAGACCACTTTGTGTAGCTTACTTTCTCTTTTTTTGTTTTACATTACTTCAATGTTTATGTAGCTTAAAATTGTTTTTCATATACATGCATGTTCATTTACACTTGTCTTTGGCTAACATTATTGTTTTTGTGTGCCTTGGTTTTTACCAAGCATTTTCCAAGGTATAATTCATGTGGTTGGTCCTCTTTTGGGGCTGCATTCTCCTATCAATGATGTTGCATGTGCCCCCAAATAGGGGGCATCATTTGGGGTTTTTTACATATTAACACAAAGATTCTACACCGATTTGGTTTAGTTAGATACAACGAGTGGGTTCAGACTAGTCTACAAACCCTATACATAGTGGCTTCTACAGGACATTGTGTCCTTAACATTCTGGGAAGAAGTTACATGCTTGGAGGTTACAGTGGGTGTTCCTCTCTACACTACTTTGGCCAGTGGATTTGGATTGTCCAATAAACCGGGATGTAAAAATATTTCTACACACACATTCAGGGAAGCATTTAGATCTTGGAGAATAAAACATAATTCCTCCCTACACTTCTTTATTCTATGGTGAGAGATCACCCAAAAACATCCACAATAGGATATCCTTTTACACTCTATTTCTCAACATGTGTGTCCTAGGAAAATACATTGATAAACAAGAAAGTAAAGAAACTAGCTAGATACCTCCTCCTTGCGTGATTTATTAGCAAATCTCAAAATGGGCAATGAAACATGGATGATCCGTGATTGCAATAAATGTAGGTTTTTCCTTGAACCAAAGCAAGGCCTTCTCGAAACAAGATCTACTTACTTTTCACTAATGGAAAAGGGATTATAGATTTGGGATGCTTCAAGATGAGGCTATTTGGGCATTAGGACGTAGTAGGAAGGATGCTCTTTTCTCAAATAATGCAAGAGTTGAGACAGGGCATTCCAACTTATTCTTTGTGTCTTTTAGAGGGTGATAAGGTTGTATTTCTAGCCTAGGAATTGGATTGACTTAAAGGATTTTAAGTAATCATGGTTTGAAAATGTTAGCATGATTAGGTGAGTGAGGACCAAAAAGAGTGGTGAGGATTTGGATTGAATTTTTAATTCATAAGTGGAGGATTTAGGTGAGTGCGGACCACAAAGAGTGTGGGTGAGGATTTTATTTTGAATTTTTAATTTAATAGTGGAAAAACATGGAGGATAAGGACATGTGGTAAGTATTAGGCCATTTTAGGTTTGAAAGGGATAATTAATCAAATTATGTTTGATTAATTTAAAGTGTATTTTTGTGGGAAATGAGGTAGGAGAATTAATGGATTTGAAAGAGGTGTGAAATTAGGATGTCTAAATTTTCCCCTCTTAAGAAGGGTAATATGAAATTAGTATCCTTTCAAATAAAGTAGACGAGATGGAGTCAATATGCCCCAAGCGGAAGAATTGAAAGTTTTTTTAATAGATTATTCATAAGGAAGGTGTTCCTTAGATAATATGTTTTTTAGAGGAAGAAAAGAAAAAGCATTATCTAAGAAAGAAGTAGAACAAGATTTTTCTTATGAGAACAGGGGAAGAATTCAATCTATTTTGCTAAGAAAAATGTAGATAAAATTTATTATGGAGTGTAGAAGGTGGTAGGTGATGGATGTCATGGTATCCTTAAAGATGAAAATGTCATGAGAAGGTTTGATTATGGATAGATGTGATGATGCCCCCTCAAGAGGGTTGATGGGAATGGAAGATACGAAAATGATCTCAAAAAGAAGAGAGGTTAATTTTTATAGAGAGAAGAATGAGAATGAGGTGTAAGTGAAGATAATGACCACATGACGTAAATGGAGAAAGGATTAAATCAGCCTTGAATGCTAGGTGTGAGGATGTGTGGAAAAATTCAATGGGAAAGAGAAAAGGGAATGGATGGGAGTGGTGGTTGATTATGAGAAGAGAAAGAAGAGGAAATGCAAGGGGAAAGACAAGGGTATGGAGACATAAGAGGAAAAAAGGAAATGAAAGAGGTGGAAGATAATAAGAGAGGGGAAGAAGTAAATGATGGACAAAACAAGAAGAAGACAAGGAAATGAAAGAGAAAAGGGGAAATTATGAAATAAAAAAGGAGAGAGAGTCAAAATAAAGGGAAGATACAAATGAAGAAGAGTGAAGGAAATGAAGGAGAGAAATGATGGAAAAATGAAAGAGATGATAGAGATGAGAAAAACAATAAAGCGTAAAAGTAGAAGATGAAGAGAAAATGGTATGGTGAATGGGGAAAAATAAACAAGAAGGAAAAGACAAGGTGGGAATAAAGGGTAAAATTAGGAAAAAGGGAGAGAAGAAGGGTGGGAAAATGAAGGAGATGAGGATGAAAAGAATTTAAAGAAGATGAAAGAGGAGGTAGAACAAAGAAAAAAAAGAAACTATGAGGGGTAAGTAAAGTGTGGAAAAGATCATAGAAAAGAAGAGAAATGGGTACATAATAAGTGAAAAGGTAGGGGTAGTAAAGAAAAGGAGGGGAGGTAGAAGGAACGTGAAAATGATGGGGGAGGAAGGGAGGAAAGAAAATACGGGGAGAATATTAAAGGAACTGGTCCTTGGAAGAAAGACCAAGGTAAGAATATGGAACAAACCGCATGGAGATGCATGTGGAGGGTGGGATGATAAAAAATATGGGACAACATTGAAGAGGCAGGTTATTAATGGGGAAGTAAGAATTAATTGTGAGGTAAAAAGGGGAAGAAGATGATACAGAGGAATTGAAATAAGATGAGGAGTGGGAGGGAGAATAGGATAACATAGAAAATGATGCGAGAATGAATGAAATCAAGAATGAGGATAATAAGTGTCGAGTGAGTAGTATAAGGAATGTAAAGAAAAAAGAGGGAAGGAATGATATATATTGGAAAATATATGAAGATGCATGAAATGAGGATACAAGGATTACCAAACAATAGACAGAGGGTGTATGATGAAGATAGTAAATATATTGAAGGTGATAAAGGAAGATGGAGAGGTGGGTAAGAAGTGACAAGAAAGGGTGGGGGTGGAGAAAAGGGATGTGAGGGAAGAGGGAATGGGGATAAAAGAGGAAATTTTAGTGAGGAGATGTTAGGGAAAGTCCTGACAATGAGTGGTGCACCCAGAGAAAGGAAGGAATGAAGAAAAAATGGAGAAGGTCAAAGGGAGTGAATGAGACCATGCGGAATGAGGATGAGTGATTTTTAGGGAAATTCCACTTGATAATTATTAGCATAGAAACATAATATTATGATGAAATAATTTTAGGGGAATGTCAACAATAAGTACGAGTAAGTGTGGGGATAGATATGTGGGAGAATTCGAGAAGATGGAGTGGAAAGAGTAAATAAAAGGTGAATGACTAGTTGGGATAAGGTGAAGGTGAGGAGAGGATGCAAGAGGATGAGGATCAACAAGATGGTGATAAAGAAACAAGACATAAAGAGAATGGGAAGAGACCTTAAGAAGGATGATGGATCAAGAAGGTGAAGATGGGGGAAAAGAACATGATTACAGGTGGAAGATAATAGACTCACTTTGTGATATGATAGGTTGAGGAAGGATAATGATAGGAGGAAAATGTGATTGGTAGGGGAGACCGGGTGGAAGAAGAAATCGATAGAGTGAATGAAGAATGAGGTGAGAAAAATTCCAGAATGATGAGTTCAACTTAAGGGGGACCCTTAAGTGAGATTGTCTTGTGATGGAAGTGGTTAAGTAAGATTGTCAAGCAGAGGATGGTGATATAGATGAGGATAGAATGGGATGATGGGGTATGTCGAGAAAAAGTGAAAGGCAGATATGTGGGGTGATGGGTGAGTGCAAGATGATAGATCATCCTTAAGAGGGACTCTTAGGTGAGATCATCATGTCACATAAGTGGTTAAGTAAGATTTCCAAGCAGAAGATGACGACATAGATGATGGGAGGATGGAATGATGGGGAATGAAAAGAAAATGTGGATGGTGAGAATGTGAAGTGATGGGGAAAGGAAAGATGATAGATCATCCTTAAGAGGTACTCTTAAGTAAGATTGCCATGTTGTAAGAGTGGTTAAGTAAGATCACCAAACTGATAGTGATGATATGCAAGGAGAAAGAAAAAATTGTATTGGGTACATGGGTGGAATGGTTGGTTGAAGTAGATGATTACAATGAGAGGTGGGAGAAATAAGATGGGGGAAATATGATGGGATGGGGGAAGGCCATAGGGAAGATCAACCTTAAGAAGGAATCTTAAATAAGATTGTCATGCGGCAGGGATGGCTAATTAGGATCACCAAGCTGAAGAAGAAGAAGAATGATGATAGATTTGATGGGAAGAGGGTATGAAAAAATGAACTAAAGGGGAACCCTCAAGTGAATTTTCCATACTATGAGAGTGTGTTAGTAGGATTACCAAGCCAAAAGATGGATTTGGGGAAGGATGAGAAAAGAGTGAGTGATGTATGTCAAAGTGGAAGAAGAGGTGAGAGGAGGTGATAACAAGGAAGAAAGGAAACAAAGGAGTGTAACATGAATGGATGGAGGAATATATGTGGTGGAGGGTGGAGAGTGTGAGGGGAATCCTTAATTGGGATGCCCACATGGTGAGAGTGATGATGTAATAATGATAAGCAGAAGAGGTGGAGTGGAAAGATGTGCATGGTGGTGATTGTCATTTGATGAGAGAGGAGATGGTGGAGAAGCTTCTACAATGGGAAGATCTTAGGAAGAGGGTATACCTCCACCGAGAGTCCCACATAGAAGGGTGATTAAGTAAGATTGTCAAGCAAGAAGTAGAAGAGTGAAAGGGAAGAACACAAATGG
The DNA here is from genome assembly GCA_018340775.1 of Taxus wallichiana var. yunnanensis. NCBI lineage: Eukaryota > Viridiplantae > Streptophyta > Pinopsida > Cupressales > Taxaceae > Taxus > Taxus wallichiana. The sequence continues at coordinate 661,053,386 of CM031241.1, forward strand.
GTGAGAGGGGATAGGAATGGTGAGAAGGGTAATGTGGGGATAAGTGGTAGATGAGTAGAAACAAGGAGCGAGGATGAATGGATCAAATACATGGTGACCATGGTGGGGGATGAGGATTTTCTAGATAGTGAATGCTCTTGAGAAAGATCTTCAAGTAGGATTCAAAAACTACAACGGTGATCAAGTAAGATTCCCAAACTAGGGAATGTATTAGTACGGGTGAATGGATGGGGTGCAAAGTAAGATTTTGATCATGCAGGAAGATACTCACATGAAAAAAACATCTTAATTTTAATATAGCACATAATAGGATGCATCATGATATATAATATTGGGATGACTAGATTGTAATATGTGTGATAGCATAGATAGGGGCCATTAAAAAGGTTTGATGCCCCGAAGATAATACATGCAAGTGGAAGAGAGCATAAACAGAGGCCGTCAAGAAAGTATGATACCCCAAAGACGATATGCAATCAATTAACATACATATATTAGAGAGAACACCAAGATACATAAAATCAAGATGCCCCTGTAATATATCAAAATACAAGAAAGCAATTAATCACTTGTAACTAATAATACAACACAAGAACCAGTAAACATGTCCCTAACGTGTTCCACAGTGATGATTGATTGGATGTGCCCCCAAATAGGGGTACAAGGACATAAAAGGGATTGGATCATTGTCCTCAAACAAGAAAACAATGAGAGCCGGATTTGCCCAAAGCAAGGATTCACATTAGGAGAAGTGGTTTGAATTTAATAGTCACAAGGTGGTTAGATCATTCATTGGGGATAATAGTTCAAAGGATAAATTGTGTTGATTATTAAGTTTTTGGGGTTTTTTTTTGTTTTACATTTTTGTGATTTTGTGGATGTTTTTGGAATTTTGAAGAGTTTTCAAATGTTTTTTATTTTGGATATTTTCTAATGTTTTGCATTTTTGAGATTTTCTAATGTTTTTGTATTTTGGAGATTTTCTTTAAAAAAATTGGATTCTTGATATTTTCTAATGTTTTTGGATTTTTTATATTTTCTAATGTTTTTGGGATTTTTGAATTTTTTAATGATTTTGGAGATTTTGTTTTGGCAATATATGGACCAAAATTCAAACTTCTTTTGAGAGGTGATAAACCAGGATATCGTCTATATATATCGTGTTTCTCGTGGTAACTCATGCTTGAATAATACAAAAATATATCACTCCATTAACATGACATGTTGGTGATGATATGATGAAAATAATCCAGCTCCATTCTTGACTCCATAGGCAACTAGTGAGATGTGAGGGCTCATCACCAAGAATCAAGAAGGACACAGGATGCGAGATAATGAATATAGAGACAAGTGCTAATAGCATTCCCTTTGGGAAATTACAACTCCATTCTTCTTAAGGTCACTAAACCAATTTCAAAATGACTTTCACTTTATAGGTCACGTGCTAGACTCACACAGTTATGTGGTCTACTAATTGGTAAAATATGAGATGAAGGGATAGTTCTCTCTTCACTTAGGCATCTAAATTACTTCTTTGGGATTTTATAATTGTAAGCACTTTCAAATTGATAAGATGTTGTATTTATTGTAATAACTCCCTATACTTTGCCCCATGCTACTAGTAAGAAGCAAGGGATCATCACCAAAGGAAAAACATAGGCAAGTAAATTCTTTTTTTTTATTGAATGTTTTTTATTTATTTATTTTAATTTGTGAATGTTTGCAACATTTTTATGTTTTGTGAATGACCCTCTACGTTTTCCCATGCCACTAGCAAGAGGCAAGGGTTTATCACCAAACACAAGATGTAGATGAGTAAGGACACCTTCCTCTATTCTCGGTCTCACATTATTAGTAAAAGTGTGGGATCAACACCAAAGACTGTGAAGGATGAAAGGTGTGATAATGAATTATTCATAATTTATGTTATTGAATTTGAAAATAGTGTTTTTATTAGGAAGGAAGATTTGCCCCCAATCTCAACCACACATGACTAGTAGGACGTGAGGGTTCAACACCGAAGACTAAGATGGATGATCAAAAAATCGGGTAAAGAAGTTTGCAACTTTGTTATAAAAGAGAGAATTGTTTTTCGAAGGAATATATTACCATCAGTAAGTTTCTAGGTATGATCATAGGTGAAAGCGACTAAAAGTGGGAGATATTATAAGAAGTATGATACTCACAAGACTTAATAGGATCTATGTTAGCACATGTCTCATGATGATGAGTATGAAGATATGATTGTGATAATGAGAATATCTGCCAATGAAATGAATAATTTTAAATTATTTGGAGATGAGTAAGACAAAAGGAACAATGTACAAGTGATTGTCTCCCGAGAATAGAGAACACCTCAAGAATAGAATTTCTTTAAATGTACTACATTCATTGGTTCATCAAGTTCTTGACCATCTTCAGTGGCCAATTTATAGGCTCCAGAGCCAAATTTAGCTATAATTACATAGGGTCCTAACCAATTAGGCTCAAATTTTTCCTTGTTTTTCTCACTCTTTAGTGGTATTATTTTGATTTTATTTTAGAGAAAGGTCACCAACCTTGAACTCTATGGGTCTTACTTTTTTATGATAATTTCATTGAAGCGGTTTTGATAGACTTGAAGATGATTGAGGGCATTAAGTCGTTTTTCATCGAGAAGCTCAAGCTCATGAAGCCATAATTCTTGATATTCATACTCATTAATTATATCTTTAAGATATATTCTCAAGGATGGGAGTTCAACCAAAATAGGTAAAATGTTTTTTCAACCATAAACTAGGGAAAACAGGGTGGTATAGGTGTGTGGTAAGATGCGGTAAGCCCAAAGATCGGGGTAAATTTGAGAGTTCCAATTACGTCCATGGGTGTTGGAAATTTTTCCATGATGGATTTTAAAGTCTTATTGGTTTCTTCTGCTTGGCCATTACCCTGGGGGTAGTATGGAGTAGACCACTTAAGTTTGATGTGGAAACATTTGGCAAGGTATTTTACATCTTGGTTTTTAAATGATTTTCCATTATCTACGACAAGAGCGGATGGAATACCAAATCAACAGATGATATTGTTAAAAATGAACTTTGATATTTGGCTATCGGTAACATAGGTGAGAGGCATATCTTCTACCCATTTAGTGAAGTAATCGATAGCAGTAATGATGAACTTATGTCCGTCGAATGACGTTGGTTTGATTTTTTTGATGAGATCAAGCCCCCATTGAGATAAGGGTCACATGGTGTGGTGATCGATTGCAATGCTTGGGAAGGTGCGTGGATAAGATTTCCATGTTGTTTTTAGGCTTGACATCATTTGACAAAATTTAATGTGTCACTTTTCATGGTGGGCCAATAATACCCAACACACAGTATTTTCTTGGATAAAGTTATATTGTTTTGTGTGCACTCCACAAATACAGAGTGGACTTCAGTTAGTACACTAGAGGCTTCCTCATGATTAAGACATCGAGAGCAGGGTGACATCGTAACCTTGTTTATAAAGAGTTTATGCTAAAATGGTGTAATGAGAGGCACATTGTGCTAAAGCATGTTTATGCATTGGTTTCATGTTGGTAGGAAATGTTTTATCATGGATGAAGGTGTAAATATCATGGTACCAAGGGTTATTTGGACCCACAATTTCACATACCATAGTGTTTTTAGGAAGATCATAAGTAGGCATTAAGAGATGTTCTATGAGAAAATGTGTTTGGGGTTGATTAGATGTGATTTCTAACAGAGATCCAATAGTTTGCCATAGCATCAACAGATTTTTTATGAATTATAGGGAGTTGATCAAAACTAATCAATTGAAAATAGCTTCAAAGGCTATCTACCATGCACTTATATGGAATAAGTTTTTCATCCTTGACTTGGTATTCATCAGTAACTTATTTAATGATAAGTAAAGAGTCACCAAATACAACCAACTCTTTAAGGTTCCAAGATATAGTTATTTTCAACCCCAACTCTTTAAGGTTCCAAGATATAGCTATTTTCAACCTGCTATGAGAGCTTCATATTTTACAATATTATTGGTACATGGGAATACTAATCGAAATGACTTGGGGATGACATGTCTACTAGGTGTGATAAGAAAAATACTAGCTCCTGATCCATGGAGATTAAAAGATCCATCAAAGAATAGAGTCCAAGCTAGCGCAATGTCTATGTACATAATATCTTCATCAGGAAATGCAAAATGAAGTGGTTCTGTTCTAGGAAGAGGTGCCTCAACAATTTGGTCTATGAGGGCTTGTCCTTTAATTTCTCTTTGAGGAACAAACTTGACATCAAATTCACTAAGTAGGACGACCCAACTAGACATTCTACCTATGAGAATAGGTCGAGACAAGAGATACTTGAGGGGATCAACCTTAGCGATCAATTTAGTTGTGTGATTAAGAAAGTAATGATGTAACTTATGGAATGCAAAGGTGACCACCAAACATACTTTTTCAACTTGGGAATATCATACCTCATGCTTAATAAGTGTTTGACTAAGGTAATAAACAACATGTTCTTTTTCTTGATCATTGTGTTGTGCTAGCAAAGCTCCTATAGCATGCTCAGTGGCAAATGTATAGAGTAGCATGGGTTTATTTTTATTGGTGACATAAGGACAAGTGGGATGGAAAGGTATTATTTCAACTTAGCAAAAGAGTCTTGACAATCTTGGTTCCAGTGAAATTGTGCATCTTTCCTAAGTAATTGATTAAAATGATGACACTTATCCGCTAATTGTGATATGAAGTGTCAAATGGATTGGATTTTTCCCTGAAGATTGCATAATTGTTTTAGGTTTTGAGGAGGAGGCATTTCCATGATGGATTTGATTTTTGTGGGATCAACTTCTATACCTCTCCATGAAATAATAAACCCTAACAAGTTTCCAAAGGTTACCCCGAATACACACTTTTTTGGATTAAGGTGAACCTTATATTCACGTAATCTGTCAAAAATGTGTCTCAACACACCTAGATGTCCTATCAGTGTTTTTGATTTTGCTAATATGTCATCAACATAATCTTCCATGATATCATGTAACATATCATGAAATATGATTATCATGGCTCGTTGATAGGTGGCACCGGCATTTTTCAAGCCGAAAGGAATGACCTTATAGCAGAAGGTGCCCCATGGAATAGTAAATGTCATTTTATGTTGATCCTCTTCAACAATACGTATTTTATTGTAGCCATAAAATCCATCCATTAGGGAGAGCATTTAATGGATTGTAATAGAATCGACAATCATGTCTATGTTTGGCAAGGTAAAGTCATCCTTTGGACAAGCCTTGTTAATATCTGGAATTCTATGCATATCCTAATGTCAAGGGTTTTCTTGGCTATGGGAAATATATTGGATATCTATTTAGAATAATCAATAGATCAGATAAATTCAGCTTCTAAGAGTTTCTTGAGTTTGGCTTTGACAAACAACACTACTTTGGGATGCATTTTGCGTAGTTTTTGTTTTACAGGATTATGCATCTAGATGCACCACAAAGTGATGTAGTATAAGATATGGATCTAAACCTAACATGTCCTTATAGGTACATGCAAAAATATCTTGGAATTCTATGAGGATTTTGTGAATTCTATGCATTCTTGGTCAAACAAACTGATGCCGAGTTGTAAAATATATGGTTGTTCAATAATACCGATGTTTATATCTTTGGTTTCTTCAACAAGCATTTTAGATGTATCTTTTTAAAAATGATGTTAATGGTTGATGTAAGTCATCGGTGTCAGGTGATTGGGGAATCAGCATAGGTTTTTTTTGTGATGTTGCAACTTTTTATTGACATGTTTTTTTGATAAGGTGGTGACGAGATTTTGACTATGGGAAATTTTGTGTTTGCATTTTTGATCCAAGGTTTCCAAAGGTAAAGGATCCAAATATTCTATTTCTTCACCAAAATAGTTTGATTCATCAAGGTTGATTTCAAATCCTTTTTTATGGTCATAAATGGGGATTTGATCGTGAGTTCCAAGAAATTCTTCAATGGATTCATCATTCTTGAACATATCTATGGCCACATGATGTAAGTGTTCATGGTTTATGAGATTTGGATGCACAATCTTGAAATCGATGACATTAATGGATAAATGTTCAAAGTAAATATTCATTTTAGAAAGGTCTTTGAAAAGGTTATGTGTAGACATGGTGTCACTATCAGAGTTGGTATCGTCGTTGTCACTTGAAATTAATACATGAGTTGTATTTAATACCTTGGTACCCATACCATGTTTACTGTGATGTTTTATGAAATTGATTGGGTTAATATGAACTTGTCCATTTGGACCGAGTCCTTTACCCTTCTATCTCATGTTTTTCATTATTCGATGGGCTTTGGTAAATTGAGGGGACTCATAACAAGGAGCAAATTCATCATTATATAACCAAGATCCTGAAGAGCTTGGAATATGTTCATTATCTAGATAACTAAATTTCTTCCAAACTGACTGACCCAATTTGTAAGTGGGATATATTCTAAGATGTGGAGTGTTGGGTTTTCCATAGTTGTGTGGGGATTTGTTGATGTAAAAAGATTTTTCACCCTTTTGGAATTGATATTCACCGCATCCTTTGTCAAAAAATTTGAATGTGTGGGATGGGGGACAGTAGGTACCTCACGTGGTGGGAAGTTAGTTTGGTAGTTTTGAAATATGGAGAGAATGGATTATAAGAAGAGGGGGATGGATTAGAGGATGAATCTTGATTAAGCTGGAGGGGAAAGGTATCTTAATGTAAGAGGTATAGTTAGATGAAGAAGGTTGACTAGGAGAGGAAGAGAATTGTTTAGTGGAAGAGGGATTGTTGTTAAAAGAAGAAGGTTGGTTAGTGGAAGAAGATGATTGATTATTGGGAGGGGGACTGGTTGAAGATTGTTGATTAGTAGAAGAGAATTGATTTTTTGATTAGAAGGTGATGGTTTCAGAGTATATTTGGGGAGTGTATCTAGATCAACACATGTTTTGTGAGGGATTATGCGAGGTGGAGAGTAATTATTTGTCAATGGACAATAGTGATCATGTCTATACCACCCTTCAAGGATTCTACAATACTCAAATGGTCGGGAATCCACATGCAATGTAAATTCTTTGTCTAAATAAGGGAATTTAATGCACTAGTGGAACGTTGATGGGATGGCTTTCATGGCATGAATCCATGGTTGGCCAACGAGATTGTTATATGTAACTTCTACATCCACCACATGACATATCATTTCTAAAGTAATTGGTCCCACCTTAAGAGGTAATGTGATTGTGCCTTTAGAGCTTCTTTCACTATTATCATACCCACGAATGGTAATGATTATGTTTTGTAAATCATTTTTGGATTAACCTAGGAAGCATGTAAGAGTTTCATGGAACAAATATTTAATGTGGATCCATTGTCGAAAAATACATGTTTGATCTTATGATGAGCTATATAACCCTCAATATATAAAGAATGATTGTTAGCAATGTTGTTGTTAAGAAGGTCATCAGGACCGAATGATTAAATAGGATTTGGGTACTGAAAGATGCACAATTAAATCCTAGAATTTTTTTGAACTGATGTCCTCTAGGACATGAGCGTTATTCAATGTTTGTGTAAGGATGTGATGTAGTGTGGGATAAGACTTAAGTAATTCCATGATGGAAATTTGTGTTTTGGTCTTTTCCAATTGTTTGGAAATGTTAAAGAATGGTGTAGGTTGTGGAGTGGAAGTGGTGGTGGAGTTAGATGGTGGATTAGGAGGTGATGTAGGAGACGAAGTGGCAAATTTTTTTGTGGTAAGGACACATAATTTTTTCTGTCTAGTGACGATCTCACAACCATTCTGATCTTTATGGTTACACTAAGTCTTGGTCATAGTCTATGGTTGAGATGATTGAGTCATACTCAATATTGCTTGATGATTGGCCCTTTTCCTTTGAATTATCATCATGGTTAGGGAAGGGGTTTTTGAACATGTTAAGTTTTTTATTGGGGTGTTTTTGTCTCAGAAGTATTTTCAACTTCTATGTCTCCATGTTGATCAAGTCTTGGACGTAATGGTGGAGTTGCATGCATCGATTTGTAGAGTGCCCTTTTATGCGATGGTAATCATAATATTCACTATTCTTATACCGATTCAGTTTGGGTTGTCCTTCTTCGAAGGGTTTGACAATGGGATATGTAATCATGTTGGCATTTGCTAAGTGACTGGAGACATTAGATAGGATTTCTCCAAGTGGAGTGAACTATCTTTTCCTGTCACAAAAGGAGCTTCCTTTCTAGGGATTATGATCAGTTGTTTTTAGATTTAATTGTGTTGAGCGGATTGTTTTGAATGTTTGGACATGGTGAGAATCAATAACCATCGTTGACTATATTTGGTTCCGATTAAAGAATTTGGATTTGTCCTAGTTTTGAGGGGCATCTCTATGAGGTTGGTCCTAAAGGGTGTTTTAAGTAAGCCCTTAGAAATGAGGTATTTTTCAATTTGTGTTCCCTTTTCAATGACTTCTTTGAAATTACTTAGATAGTGCATTTGCATGTGGAATGATAATTTGGCAATAAGATTTGGAAAAAAATGCTAACCAATTGTCTTTCTAGTATTGAGCAGGGAAATTTGCTTGCAATTCCTCACCATCGTTGTAAAAAGGAGGAAAAGTTTTCGTTGGGCCTTTTTCTAGTGTTATAGAGATCGAGCATGGTTATTTCTAAGTCTAAGTTGAAGGAAAATGTTTGAAATTTTTTTCGATAAGTCTGTGAATGTCATGATTGACCCTTTGGGAAGATGGAGGAACCATTCTAAGGCATGTCCTCCTAAACTTTTAGGAAATAATCGTAAAATATATATGTCATGATAAGCTACTTCCTAACATTGCATGTAAAATTCTTTGACATGTTCATGGGGGTCACCCTTGCCTTTGTATTTATCAAATTTTGGAGTTTTGAAGGATGGTGGAAAGGGTAAGCGTAACATTTCCGTATCAAATGGGTAGGGGCATAGTTCTTCAAATTTGAACTATTTTGATTGCTTTTGTAGTCCCTAAATGGTGTCTTTCATATGTTTCCATTCTTGTGTGAATGGAGAGTCGAGGGATGGGTTATCAAGGATTTCATGAGTATTGGGGTCTGGATTGGAGTATTTTAACCTTTCAGCTCTAGCAGTTGCTTCCTCAAGTTTCCTTGTTAACTCTTGGATTTTGGTGAATAACTCATTGGTCGAAGAGCTATTTGGGTTGTTTGGTATTTCATTGTGGTGACTCGATTCACCATTTTCGATAAGTTTGTTTATATTTTCAGTCCCGAAGTCAAGGGGTAGTTTTTCCCCATGGCTAGGATGCGTAGTAGATATTTGTTCTTGTTTTTCTCTATCACCCTATCTACTTGTTCTTGTTCTTCATTGGTGAGTTCTAGTTGTGTGACTTATTCATCTTCATTTTCATGATTGTGACTACGTGTGACTACCATGGTGAGATAGGTGTGTGCCTGATTAAGTTGTAAAGGAGGTTATGAAGTTTGAGCAAACACGATTAAGCATAAGTGAGAACTTAGTTGTTTTGGATTTGGCTTGAATAAGCTCATGATTACTGATAAGGAGAGTAACTCAAACAAGTTAACTCAATATGATTGTGATATAACTTAAAATGAGCTATTAAGATATTTGTGTCACATTGTGTAGATTTGGATTGAAAAAGCTCTAGATTATTGATGGGGAGAGTAACTCAAACAAGTTAATCTCAATATGATTGTGATATAACTCAAAAGATCTATTAGGGGACTTGTGTCATGTTGTGTAGATTTGGATTTGAACAAGTTATGGATTGTTTATAGGAAGAGTAACTCAAACAAATGACTCAACATAATTGTGATATAACTCAAAATGAGCTATGAAGGATTTTGTGTCGGATGTTGTTTTGATAAACTTGACAGTTGATGAAACAAGGAGTGAACTCAAACAAGTCTCCCAATGTTAGTTTGATATAGCTTGAAAGAATCTATGAAGGATTTTTGGCAATTTATGAGATAAGGAATGAACGCAAGTCATTCCATATCTGTTTTATATAGCTTTAAAATAAGCTTTGAAGGATTTTTTCACAATTGATGAGATAAGAATTGAATACAAGTCACTTAATATCAGTTTAATATAGCTTGAAAACACGTTATGGAGGATTTTTTGTTGGTTGAAGCAAGCTAATGAAATCAGTGCAAAGTTTTGGTCTTCGTTGTTGGATTGTTTCATTGTTTTTTCTAGTATTGAATCCATTGAGAAATGGTTTTGTGGAGCACAACCTAGGATTTGAACTTTACAATGAACACATTGATATCAACCAAGTTTTATGATAAGAACAATGCTAAACTACTTTGTTTAAAAACATCAAAAAGTCATGTGTATCAAATTGTTTTGGCTCAAGAGGTATATTCTTTGGAGAATGATCATTGTTTCATGCAATCATACAAGTATGCTATGGAATGATGGATGCATGCTCTTATCACTCCAAAAATATGTGTCCTCCGATATACCCTAGTCCTGATACACCTAATTTTGTATGGGGAACCCTTAGAGCACTGGAAGGAGACTCACCAATTCTTACTTACCTACTTCAGAGTGAATCACCATGTCCAAGGTAGATTTTGTGAAAAGGTGGAAGGTGATGGGGGATGAATGTGTATGGTGTCCTTATAACTCCCCGAATATTTACAGGGACAATGTGAAGGCTTCGTTGTTATAGTTATTTAGGTGTGACTCACATTCTCCACATGACAACATCACTTATAAGTGGAGAGCAAGGGCGAGTTAGATATCGAATGTTGTGATGAGACTATGTCTCAAAGTGCAATGCATATGTGAATGTTGTTGGTGCGTGGTAGTCAAGTCCATGTCACCGGTGTAGCTTTAGTGGTGATGAAATCCACCTCTACTACATTTAAAAACAAAATGATGATGTGATTATATGCAGGGTTCTTTCCAACTTGAAATAAATCACTAGCGGAAAATGACAGTGTACCTACGCGTGCTAATTTTTTTGGATTTCAGAAATTTTCTCTTTTAATGGTGGAAATTTTACAGGAAGTTTTATTTTTTTTTTTGTTTTTGATAATATTCTAGTGACGCGGTCCTGAAAATAATACATTATTAGTTTTCATGCAAACAAAATGTTAGAAAGAAAAACGATTGTGGTTGTTTTTATTTTCTAGATCGCTCGAAGGCGCATGAAAAGAGCATACACAACCAATGACCAAAAAAATATTAATAAAGTGATGAAATAAAATTGATTGAGATGATAGGTAGAGACATAAAATAATAAGGAAATGGATCCTGTAATGTTAGAACAAGAAACTAAAAATCGCAACCGCATTTATGATTTTCCATATCACTGAAGGCACAGGAAAAGAGCATACGCGGATACAATTGGAAAATATTTTACTAAAAATGTTAATAGTTATTGAAATTAATCGTGATTGCGAAATAGCAATGATGATTATCTTCACAAAAAAAAAATGACAAAAAAAAAGTGTTAAAATGTTACCAGAAGTGTCATCGTGAAAATTTGGAATGTAAGGAAAAAAATATATTTTGAAGGGGTTTTGGGGCCTCAAAGTGTGCAAAAGATGACTAGGAATGTGAATTTGATAGTGTTGGCGAGATAGGTGCGAAAAGGTATGTATTTGACGAAAAGGTCCTGAAAAAATGAATAATATGTACATGTAAACAATGTTAGTAGAATGATCACTAAAAATAATTAATTAAAATCATGAAGTGTTAAAAACCACAAAATTAAGCTGATAAAATAAAATGTGGAGATTAGTACATAAAAGTCACAAAACATGATAAGAATGATCTCGAGAAAGAAGCATGAAATTTTATAAATGCGTACTATAAGTTGTAAAATGGGTCATAAAAAAGTAATTAACCTTGTTTATTGATGATTGTGAATAACCGCACAAGGAGTTACAAAATTGATCTCCAAAAGAATAAGGGTGAAAATTGTGAACTAGTACGCGTAAATTCTCTAAAAGCAATGAAAATTGATAACAAGAGATTTAATTAAAGAGGAATATAATTAAAATCTTACTAAAGAGAAAATGATCGAGAAAAATAACTCGAATCAAATAAAACAATGGGAATGTGACCTTGTTTGGTTTGAATAAGCGCATATATGAATTTGAAGACAAAAATGTGGACTTAGACTATAATAATAAGACCCTATATGATGAGAATGTGTACCAAGAGGAATACAAATGCAATTTGAATGGAAAGTGCAAACCGAATGTCAAAATTAAGTGGAATAAGAAATGGGAAAGTAGGTATGAGACAAGAATACTTTAAGGACTTTAAGGAAAAGAAAACACCTGAAAGGTGAATGGGATTTGAACGTATGTATGAGATGAAAAAGACCTAAAGGTGGATGAAAAGAGGAGGACAGAGGACAAAGCTAACTTAAATTAAAAGTGTTTGAAAATATAGAGCATGGCCGAATAAAATATGGTGAAGGAGTATGAAAAATAACAAGTCTTGGATTTTGAAAATCTTTCCACATGGTAATGAATCAAATCTTTCTATATTGGAGGCTTACATGTAGGTTTGCATGGGATCCAAGAGGATGGTGTGTTGCCTCAGGATTGCGGATGAGGGATCAAAAATTTCCATAGGAGGCCGAAGTTGGGTACAGTGGTAGTTTGTCGGAGGATGTTGAGTCAAAGCAAGTGGATGATGGATGGCATATGGCGGTGATGGAGGTGTGGGAGTTGGGTCGAGGGTATTCGGGTTAGGGTGATTAGACAGAGGATATGGATCATGGTATGGGTGATATTCGGATTATGGGGTCGTTAAAAAGTGATGGAAGTCGGGTGGGGGGGATATTCACGTGAATCGGGGTCTATGTGGGAGATGTTGGGATGGGTGAGTTGAGGGCTCGGGTGGGGTGTTGTGAGGTTGTGTGGAAGGAAATGCGAGGGCTGGGTGCTTAGGAGTAGCTCGATGAGGGAGAAGAGAATCATGGGTGAGAGTAGGATGGATTGAGTCATGGGGGAAATGGGTAGTGGGTAGAGGGTCCACATGAGTCGAGTGGAATGGGAAGGAGGTGAGATGATTTGGATGCATGTGATGGGAGATCAACAAAAGGAATGGGATGGAATGGTGTTGGGAGGAGTTGGGAATAGGATATGGGTCGGGGACGTTGAATATTGGTGTGTGATTGGGGAGATAAGTGGTAGAGTTGGGTTGACGTGGAGAGAAGTGGGAGAGTTGGGGAAGCGGGGAGGCGAGGACAAGAGAAAGGGTTGGGATTTGAGTAGTGATAGAAAATAGGATGTAAGATATGCTTGGGGAGATTGGGTTGGGGGTAGCTAGGATGGGTAGGTAGATTTTTTTGTTTGTATTTATTGATTTAGGATCGATATATAGGTGAAAAGTACATGTTAAGGAAATAAATATGATCTAAATATATATTGGTGATAAACAAATATTTAAAAATATGATTTTTAAGAAATCTAGATTGATATCTATGGAAAACTAAGATCTAAAATAGAATCCAAGACAATAATATTATTTTCCAAATTAATTTCCCATGTTACTAAAACTGAAAGTATGAGTTTTGGAAATCAAGATCTATTTTAAAATTATGAACTAATTTTTATTTTTTTGTAAATAAGATCTAAATATTTTTCTTTCTTTCTTTTTGGAAAGGAGATCTAAATTCTTGCAAAAGTAAGACCAATTATTTGTTGTACGAGTAATCTAATAATTTGTAAAAAAATATAGATCTAGATAATTTTAAATGAAGATTTAAATTTGTTGTGTGTGATTTTGCATAGTGACACCAAATATTAGAAGCGTTGGACAACAACAGAATAGATTTTTATAAACCAGAGAATGAAAAATAACACTAAATCAAGAGAATGAACAAGATCGTAGCCCGCGGAGAATCACAAAAATGATGAGAAATAAAAAAAGAAAATAAAATAAAACAAAAATTGCCTCTCAAAACCAAAAATAGGAAACTACTCCAAATGTAACCTCTACAAAGACCATAAAACTGAATACTTCCACCGCGATCCAAGATTATCTATATCTAGTAATGGATTTTTTGCAAAACACCTTCACCGAGGAGGTCAAAGACGTGACGAGTGTCGTAGTTTCATTGTTACTATAACCTACATATGCACCACAAGACACCACATAGCAAAATCACTTCCCATAACGTGAAGGTTAACCAAATGATGTCATAAGGCATAGAAAAGGAGATAATAACAACAAATAATAATAAACAAAGAATGGATAAAACCACTAATTTGGAAATCACGGTAGCAGATCAAAGTACCTCCCACTGGGTGTGCTAGAATTTGTGCTAGGAAAATACATTGATAAACAAGAAAGTAAAGCAACTATCCAAATACCTCCTCCTTCGTGATTCTTTAGCAAACCTCAAAATGGGTAGTGAAACATGGATGAGCCCTGATTGCATGAAATGTAGGTGCTTTCCTTGAATCGAAGCAAGGTCTTCTTTAAAACAACATCTAATTACTTTGCACCAATGAAAAAAGGGATTATGGATTTATGATGCTTCAAGATGAGGCTATTTGGGCATTAGGATGGGTGGGAAGGATGCTCTTTGCTCAAAGGATGCAAGAGTTAAGACATGGCATTCCAAATTATTCTCTGTGTCTTTTAGAGTGGGGTAAGGTTATATTTATAGCCTGGGAATTGGATTAACTTAAAGGATTTTAAGTAATCACAGTTTTAAAATGTAGGCGTGCAAAGAGTGGGTGAGTGGGTACTAAAAAGAGTGGGTGAGGATTCGGATTGAATTTTAATTTAATTTAATAGTGGAAAAGCATGAAGGATAATGACATGTGGTAAGGATTAGGTCATTTTTAGGTTTGAAGGGATAATTAATCAAATTATATTTGATTAATTTGAAGTGTATTTTTGTGGAAAATGAGGTAGGAGAATTAATGGATTTGGAAGAGGTGTGAAATTAGGGTGTCTACAACATGGATCAGGTGCACATGTTCTATTTACACTTTTTCATTTGTGTATTTTACATGTTTTTTACATTCATATACATGTGTCATTTACATTACATTTTTACACATACATATTTGACTACTTGATTGTTTTCTCCTTGCAGGTTCGTCCGTATGAGAAATAAGTCAAATGGGGAAAATACAACAACAACAATGTCAACAAAAACACTTCATGACAACACGCACTTTACTAACCACGCAGGTACATCACATACAGTAGAAGCTACACACGCATTCCCCCTAGGTTCACTCTCATCACTTTTCATTTGCACATTTTCCATCTTTAGTTTATGCACTTCTCCATCTTTTTGTCATTCCACACTTTGTCTAGTTCTTGGCGCATTTTCTACTACAATCTTCATGGACATTAGGTACGTTGTAATGTCCCCAATTCTGAGTAGATGGCCTAGGAGTTTTTTTCATTCGTCTTAGCCTTAGACATACCCAGGGGCTAACGACACTGGAGGATATTGGGTATAGATGACTTATTACCACATTACTTTTTTGTTATATTTTGTTGTTGACATTAAGTGGGCAACTTGGTGGTAATAATTGTTATATTTTGTTGTTGGGGGGGCTCATAGTACTTTATTATTCTATTTCTTCATTGGGGTGACTTAAGGTACTTTATTATTCTATTTCTTCATTGGGGTCACTTAAGTCAATTTTAGTCCCACATGGAGCTCCCAACTTGGAAAAAGGTGATGAAAATTTATATAAAGAGATTTGGGGAGTTTTAGAGGGGATTCTTTGTATACCTAATTATCTCTTTTCATGTGCAATTGTTGTTTGAAAATCTATAGCTTGTGGAGTGAAATCTCGCAAGAACCCTAGTTTCGGTGGTGAGAGATCCATCCCTAGCTAGCTAGGCATTCTTGAGAGTGAAAGAGATACCCTAGCTTGTCATTTTGGAGCTATTTTCAGGGATGATTTACAGAGATATTTTTAGAAGTCTTAGAGATAGGGTTTTGAGGGTTTTTGAGATAATTTGTGAAAATAATCAGTGGGTTTTCATATCAGACTTACGGCAGCAATAAAGAAAGGGTTTGGCATCATTTCGAGAGGATTTCAAGGGGGTTTTGACCATCTACCAAAAAGGGTGACTTGTTTTGGAGATTACATCATTTATTTGGAGGGTTTCTAGTTGGCCATTTTCAGATCTGAGGGTTGGAATATCATCTTCTATATTTGTAAATTTTATTTCCAAAGTTTCATAGTTTTTGCACTTGTATTCGATAGGCTATAAATTTTAGAAGCTTTCCATTTGTTTAGGGTCATTTGTAATTTTTGGCCACATTATATTGTCTAAAAAATTCCAAAAATAGTTTTCTTATGTTCTTTATAATATTCGCAAGCTCTCTTTAAATTTTCAAGTGATTTGAGTGGATATTTTGGGAGTTATTAATTTTCTTCAGTTTGCTGCCCTAACTAGTAAAAATATGTAAAAATCAGTATTTTATTTGGCTACAAATTTTCAATATTTTGTGTTATTTAAGTGGTATCCCACAAGGGATATTTCAGTGGTATTAGAGTTGTTGTTCCTCCATTGTGTGGGTTAAATATGGCAGTTTGGAAAGATCTCAATGTGGGTTTTATAAAGGAAATGTTCATCAACATGGTGAAACAATAGGAAGCCACTAACCTTTATTTGAGCCAACTCACTCAGAATTTCAATCAAAGCAGATCTTGGGACAATAAGGAAAATGGTGAGAATAGTGATAAAGATCAACCAATAGAGGTGTTTGATGATGATTCTTGTTGGAGGAAATACCAATCTTTGAGTAAGGGTTTCAAATATAATATGTCATTTCCAGATTATTGCATGATGAAGATTGGTAGCAATCCCAAGCAAGGTCATTATATGCAAGTACCTAAATTACAAAAGAATTCATTTGAAGAAGAATAAGCTTCTAGAGAAAAAGGTATGATTTCCATTGAGAAAAATAATTACATTAGTGAAACTTTGCTTATTAGAGAAATTATTCCATCTCAAGAGAAGAAATTTTTATATGCAAACAAGGAGGATGTAATGGAAACTCTAAAACGGTGTGAGGAATGGAATAGAAGAGCTAGAGCTGCTAGATTGATAGATGCTCAAGCAGGACAACACCTACAAGAGTTCAAGGAAAAGATGTGGACAAATGATGCAAGGAAGTCTACACCCACGAAAAAATTCTTTGTAGAGCAACTTGCACATGAGAAGGATCCTCACATGGACACTTGTGTGGAATTGCAGCCTGTTGTAGTTTCCAAACCAAAAACTTTTGATCAGTTTTTAGATACTTTCAATGGGCACTTAGGAAACAATGTTGGGGGCAGCTCAACATATGTCTATCTTGAACACACAGAGGACATTGATGGCATTGAAAGGTATGAACAACATAAGAATGTGACTTTTAATGAGAAAAATATTTGTGGAACGAAGGAACAAACATGGCTAGTTGGTTGCAAAATTTAAAAAGATATTTCAATCCAAAAGGTACCTATCAATCCTCCAAATAATAAGTCATTATCATATGGGATGGATTTACCAAGCAGTGAGGAGCATAAATTTGTGAAAGGTGTTGATTCTTGTTCCACTTATTCTCCATCTAAAATCATGAATCACAATAAGGATGGTGTTGTTTTGGAGGTTTCTAAATCAGCAATAGAAGGTGAACCTTTTGATGATATTATTTATAAGGAGGTTAGTAATAACATGTATTTATTTCATCATCTTCATCATATATCATTATAGCAGTTTTATCATGATGATATTCAACCTATTGTTGATAAGAATGCTAAGAATTTGGTACATCAAAGTCAAGTCATCATGAAGACAAAGAGTGATGATCTTCTTTATGAAGAGATACAAGAGAAACAAAGATGGAAGACCTTACATGATACAAGGGTTCATGGGCATTATAAGGTATGGGATCCTAGTAATATGTTGTAATTATCCAAAACTATCAATTCTGATTTTGAAAACTTTGTGACTAATGTCATAAGAAAAAGAAGGAATTGAAACGTGTCTTTGGGATTACAAGTGTTGGAAAACATGATTTCTTCATTGGATACTCCGGTGTAAGAAGGGAGAGTACCTCTCAAGGTATTAGCATTGGTTTTCTTATTGCTAAAAAGGGTAAGAGAATATTTTTTAATCATCTTCAGCCTGATGGATTGTGTATAACAACAGTCATAAAGAGAGAAGAAAATGCTTTATTAATAGATCCCATAACTGATTTTTATACCAGCTACATGGTGGAACCCTTAGAAGGGTTAGTGGGGGCATTTGGTCCTCAAAGTGCTCAAATAATCAAGATGTAATTTGCTATTAAAAAAGAAGAGTTGAATTTAAAGTGCATTCATGACTTTAGCATCCTAAGGTATGAGAATGGCTACTATTAGTGTGAAATCACAACACCTCCAAATGAGTTATGGATCTGATTTTCTAAGGCAGGTTCATTTGGTGTGATCTATATAACATTGGATCATTCCCCAAGTTGTGGGACTTGCAAATGGGAATTATCCTCCAGGGAAGGTTGGTTCCTCTTCCTAATCCTAGCACTAAAATACTTCTACAGAAGGAAATGCGGCTATCTACTCCTAATCTAATAATTCCAAGGGACCAAGGAGAGAGAGAGCATGAAAATAAAGAAATCCTACACTACATAGGTAATAGCACAGAGAAAAGGGGATTGTTGATCACAATCCCAACTACCTGAAATGGAGAGAGGCGAGCAATGGAGAGGATGGACAGATGCATCATAGACTAAGGATAAATTTCACACAAAACACCATTTCAAACCCCTTAAACACAGCTCCCCAAAAACCTGCAATGGACATCAGAGATATGCATAGTATACCTTGCAATGGTGAGAGGCAAGAAGAGACAACAAAATGAGCAAAGGATGGACAAAACACATCACGAAAATAGATTTTATTGCTCCAGGAGTTCACACAATACACCATTAATGGGAAAGAGGCAAGAAAATGCCATTACAAAGCCAAGGGAGGAGGCTTAAACTCCACATTCAACCCTGGAGAAGAAAAGGAGAGGGGGCAGGGAAGAAGAATGAACAACAACCTTTACATGAATCATGCGCCTGTATTCATAGATTTGATTGGAGAGAAGAAAGAGAGAGAGAGAGAGAGAAGGAAAATGTGGGTCAAAGCTCAACCACTGCCGTTAATGCTTCTACTAAAATATGCCCCCAAATCCATATTTACTGCATCAATCCTTGGTTCGGTGCCTTGAAGGAAGAGGAAATGGCAGAAACAGATCGAATCCGATCTGGTTGTTGAGACAGATGGATCCTGCATTGAAGGCTCGAAGACATTTCCTCCATTTTCCTTTACCTAACCTCCTCAAAATTAAAGTCTCAGACCTCCATGGCGTAGGTGAGGCTGAGATCTTTCCAATGGTGTCAAATTTGCAATATTTCGAGCCCTGAGTCAAAAGATATGCCCCTTTCTAACATTGGACAAGTGGAGGCACCGCACTTATTTGGGTCTTCGCCTTTGGACCAACTCTGTTTGACCACCTAACCCTACCTCCATTCCGGCCTGGGACAAGTGGAGATGTGGCACTTGTTTGAGCCTCTCTCTTTAGATTCACTTTTGGAGGAGCGTCGTTAGGACACATGATATCTTCCACTACCTCCTCCATACTTAGTCATTTTTGGGCTTCTCCGAACCATTTTTAAGTCTAGGGACTTTGGATCTTCGTCACTTCTTACCTTTCTTCTTTTGGTTTCTTTGTGAAACTGCTCCTTCATTTTTGAGCCACACTGTAACTTGTTTGATGAATTTAAGGCACAAGTTTGCTTGATGATCCATTTCATCTCTTTCTTATTGCACGGGGTTGTTTGATGCTTTGCAGCCTTTGTCACTCCATTGTAGGGTCTCCCTGACCTTGTTTGTCATCTTTGGAATGTGATCTCATGGGTGCAGTCGTTTCCTTCATAATTTCCTTATGTGCGGGATTTGTCTTGATCAAATTTGTCGGGAGGTGAATTTCGGATAACACTTTGGTGACTCACCGGGACATCTTCCTGCTAGATGAAAAGACCGAGGCATCCATTGGGCATGGAGTCACTTCGATAAACATGAAACCGATCTAAACCTATAAGTCTTGATCCCTAAGCCACTTTGCGAGCCTTTCTGCAAACCTTTTCTATGTTTTCCTATCCTTGAGCCTACCCACGCATCTACACTCTTAGTTTTCATAAGAAAACCTTGGAAATTGAGTTTCGAGAGTAAAAATTGTTTTAACTCGGGGCTTTCATCTGTCTCTAAAATGGATCATTTTTGAAACAACCTTATTGCTTTGCATTTGTTTTATTTTGGAGCTAGCAACTATTATAGACTACTATGAGTCTTCTTGCCATGAATATTGAAGATCCTAGCCTCATGCCCCTTGGAAGTAATACAAACAAAACTTATATACAAAGATCAATTCATACATGCCTCAAATGAGACATACAGAGTGTGCATAAGCACTTATTCTGCTAGAAACAAAGTCTACTCCTACTCCTACACTAATAAGAGAGAAAGAATGCTAAACAAATCCTGCTACAAGAGGATAAGTAACTTCCCTTTCTCAAGAGGGGAAGCCATGCGAAATGATTCGACACTAAATATAGTTTCTGTATGAGTGAAAAACTAACAATAAACCGGTCCTCCATCAAAATCATCAAGGTATCAACATTAATGGAAAATACCTCCTCAAGCTGACCTACATTCGACTCTTTGAGTTATTGATGATGACCCTTGGTACTTTTATGCTCATCCTCATGCCTTGGAGTAGGCATGATTGGCTTTGGCTTCTCCCTTGGCTCCAATGAAGCCAAGTACCTGATTGGGCATGATATGATCCTTTGGATGTGCCCACTTCTCTTAAATTCAACTCCAAAACTGAAGTCTTCTTACATACCTTCCTAGGTGGATGGTGTGAGAGGGATGATGACATCTTCCTACTTTTTCTCTTCCTTTTCCTTTGAAGAACATGGGAGAGTCATGTCTTCCAATCTTGGTTATAGAGGGTTGTTATGAAGTGTATGATGTTGTTCCTGAATGTTCTCCTCCATGGCAGCGAGGCTCATATGCTTGGGATGTGAGAGATGGAGGAAAAAAATTATGTGCTCTCCATGGGTTCCCCTCCATCAAGGTAATCCTCCAATTCAAATAGGTAATCGCCGCCTCCTTGTTGTCTGTTGTAGGTGCTCAACCTCCTTCATGGTGTCCTTGTGATCTACAATTGACTCGCCATGGTTCCCTTCATCCTCAAACATGAACTTTGAAAGCTCAAACGCTTCTTCGACATTAGAGTTTGAAGGGGATGAAGTGGGAGGAAGAACTAAAGGTTATTCTCGTGGCTTTCCTGCACTTGTTGCCTCTGAAACCGTATGGTTCTCCTCCAGAACCGCACCCTCTAGAGCCAACTGATTTTCATGTAGAACAGGAACCCGTATTATGTCCTCTTCCCAATCAAATTTTGTATGAGTCACGTCATTCTTCAACTATCCCTGTAGTCGTTGAACATGATGACGTTGGGCCGGGAGGCACGTTGGTAGGGAGTTCTTCATTTATGGTACAACTAGGCGAGAGGGGACACATATTCAAAAGGGAAAAGGGAAGAGGAAAGGAAATGAGATGGAAGACAAGAAGATGGAGAAAAGGAATTAACACTTGGGGTAGTAGATGGGAAGCCTAGAACTTGATACTGCTGAAATGATATTGGCTAAGAATGAGGAAAAGAAAAACTATGAGGTGGTGTACTTACCCATTGACAAGGTTGTGTAACACTTTGCTCATAAGCCCCGATCTCCTCAGCCCATTGTGCAAGTTGGGGCAGCATTTCAACCATGAATTCCAACTTCTCCTGAGGGTTGTAATGTCTTGGAAAAGGGCCTTCCCATGGACAAGGTGCCCTGCAACCAATTCTGAAAGCTTTTATTTGAGTTTTTGCCCTTGATTACACCATGCTAGCCTCTATCTTTTGGATCTTTTCCAGAAAACCAGCATTCTCTACGTAACTATCGCCATTATATGTGTCCCCTTGTTCTTGATAAGCTCCATGGCCAAACTGATTTTGACTTTTCTCATATGGGTAAGCATAATGGTTCTGGATCTAATTATAATGTTGATTCGGAGGAGTTTGAAAATGCGTTGGAGGTGGAATGTATTGTTGTTACTGTAGATGTGAATTCCATGGTAGGAATGAATTCATGATTGCACAACTTCATGGGATTGAAGGAGATGAAGGATATGGAATAAATAATGGGTGGAAATGGATGGGAAGAAGGTCCGCAACTCGGAGGATGGGTTGTTGACCGGATGGAGTCACCGAGATGTGCTTGAAAGTGCCTCCAAAGGCTAAAACCTTCACCAAGAACATTGAACTTGATAAAGTGAAGTGGTAAGGTGCTTCAAACCTATCCCATCGGACGTGCCAAAGCTGTTAGTGTGAAATCACAAGCACCCCAAAATGAGTTATGGATCTTATTTTCTAAGGCAAGGTCATTTGGTGTGATCTCGCATAACATTAGATCATTCCCATCTTTGTGGGACTTACAAATAGGAATGATCCTCCAGAGAAGGCTGGTTCCTCTTCCTAATCCTATAACTAAACTACTTCTAAGGAAGGAAATGTGGCTATCTACTCCTAATCTAACAATTCCAAGGGACCAAGGAGAGAGAGCATGAAAATAAATAAATCCTACACTACAGAGGTGATAGCACCGAGAAAAGGGAATTATTGATCACAATCCCAATTGCCGAAATGGAGAGAGGCGAGCAATGGAGAGGATGGACAGATGCATCATAGACCAAGGATAAAGTTTGCACAAAACACCATTTCAAACCCCTTAAACATAGCTCCCCAAAAACCTACAATGGACATCAGAGATATGCACAGTATACCCTACAATGGTGAGAGGCAAGAAGAGACAAAAAAATGAGTAAATGATGGACAAAACACATCACGAAAACATATTTTATTGCTCCAGGAGTTCACATAGTACACCATTAATGGGAAAGATGCAAGAAAATTCCATTACAAATCCAAGGGAGAAGGCTTAAACTCCACATTTGACCTTGGAGAAGAAAAGGAAAGTGGGGCAGGGAAGAAGAATGAACAACAACCTTTACAATGAATCCTACCCCTGTATTTATAGACTTGATTGGAGAGAAGAGAGAGAGAGAGAAGTAGGAAAATGTGTGTCGAAGCTCAACCACTTCCGTTAGTGATTCTGCTAAAATCTTCCCCCAAATCCATCTTTACTGCATCAATCCTTGGTTTGGTGCCTTGAAGGAAGACGAAATGGCATAAATAGATCGAATCCGATCTAGTTGTTGAGACAGATGAATCCTGCATTCAAGGCCCGAAGATGTTTCCTCCATTTTCCTTTACCTAACCTCCTCAAAATTAAAGTCTCATACCTCCATGGAGTAGGTGAGGCCGAGATCTTCCCAATGGTGTTAGATTTACAATATTTTAAGCCCTGAGTCGAAATATATGTCCCTTTCTGAGATTGGACATATGGAGGCACCACGCTTGTTTAGTTCTCCACCTTTGGACCAACTCTATTTGACCACTTGACCCTACCTTCATTCCGGCCTAGGACACGTGGAGATGTGGCACTTGTTTGAGCCTCTCTCTTTGGATTCACTTTTGGAGGAGCGTCGTTAGGACATGTGGTCTCTTACGCTTCCTCCTCCATACTTAGTCATTTTTGGGCTTCTTCCTGAACCGTTTTTGAGTCCAAGGAATTTGGATCTTCGTCGTTTCTTCCCTTTCTTGTTTCTGGTTTCTCTACGACATTGCTCCTTCATTTGAGCCCACCTGTAACCTATTTGATGAATTTAAGGCACGGGATCATTTGTGAGTCATTTCTTCTCTTTCTTCTTGCCTGCAGGGTCATTTGATCCTTCACATGCCCATGCCACTCTATTGTAGGGTCTCCCTGCAACCTTATTTGTCATCCTGGAATGTGAGCTCATGGGTCTGATTTGTTTCCTTCATAATTTCCTTATGTGTAGGAGTTTTCTTGATCAAATTTTCCGGGGGGGGGGGGAAATTTGGGATTATAGTTACCATTTTCCTAGCTTGTTGAGTTCTCCTATGTTGTTGCCATGGTTCTATTATTTGGGAAAACATTTACATGCTTGGATGATTAAGGAATACTATTTCATAATCACATCTCAAGGTATGATAGATGGGATAAACACATCCTCCATTCACATTGCTCTTGATTCAGCTAATAAGCATATGTTGGCAAAGAAAATAATGCAAGAGCCCATGATATTGAAAGGACATGAGGTATGTGGTATATTTATTGTGGTTGAATTTTCTAGAGGTAAGACTATTTTTGGGATGCAATGGTTGCATGATGTTAAGGAAGACGATGATGCATGGGTTGAAAAATCAAAGGAGAATGAAGATGTTGATCCTATATCAGAAATTCTGAGTTGCAAAGGTATGATGAGCAGCCCCAATTATGCTATTTCAGATGTGTTGTCTTCTCTCATGATGAGAATCAATGGGTACAACAAAAGGTATGAAGTTCCTTATGATAAATTTTATGGATGCATGAGTTCTAATGTTGATTTCCCTTTCTCTTGCATTTACGATGAAATGAAAATATGGGGAAAGAGAATAAAGTATGATGAGGGAGCAGCCATGTGTATTCCCAACATAGAAGGAATTGATGAGTTATGTCCATGGAAAGACATGTCTTACACAAAGAAGGTAACTCATTTCTTTATCATCATTAAGAGATGTGAAGTACTTGAATGTGTTTGTACATTTGGGTTACTTGAAGTTGGAATCATTCATTGGACATATTGGCTTCCATATTTTGGGAAATTTGCATTCATCCCTCATGGGGATAAACTCAAAATTTTCAAGGAAAAAAAGAAATCATATTTCATGGTATATAAGGGAAGATTGCAAAATATGTAATTGGTGAAGAAAGAATCATGTCGTTGCAGTGGTTAAATTATGAAGGAACTCAACCTCTTGTGGATCATGGTGAGATCACAAGGTATGAGACAAATGGGATATTTGATGAATCCTATTCTAACAGATTTTTTGTTGCAGACACAGAGCACACCATGATGACTTATGTGGAGAGTGAGTCGGATGATGTTGAATTGGGGAGTGAGTTAGATATGATGGAGATTTTGACTCTAGATTGGGTGAGTGGAGTCATGGATGTGGGCATAACCAATAGTGTTGCACATGAGACAGTTATAGAGATTGGGATAACATGTTTAGATCATCTGAGTTTATCATTATGTTGGTTATCTGAGGTTTCGGTAGACTGGAGATCTCATTTGCTTATTGATTACCCAAGAACCGACACACTTGTGAGATTCTGGATGGTCACATACATGATAATAGCTACAGATTGGAGGATGAGATGATCTTCTATCATGGCATATTGTACCTTGTGTCAAATTCATGGTTGAGGATGGAGATATTGCGACATGTGCATTGTTCTTCCATGACTGGGCACTTGAGCTTCGATGAGACCCATGTTCATGTCAGAGAGGTTCATATGGCATAGGTTGAGGGAGGATATCCTCAAATTTATACATGTATGCATGGTTTGTCACTATGAAAAGTCAGAGCTTACGGGTTCATCATTTTTAAGTCGACATGGGATAGCACTCCTATGTATTTAACTACTTCTTTTCTCGATGATCACTTCGCCCACGTGTTAGTCAGTGGAGAGAAAAAATTGATTCATGGTTATTTAGTAGGTTCACATTCAATGCAAGAGATGGACTATGTGGAGTTGATATTTCGATTGACTATTTCTTTGGAGTCTTGGGCTTTTTCCCCACAGGATACATTGAGATACATTATGAGGAGCCTTGTTCTCACACTAGTGTAGGTCATGTGGGATAGTTAGTACCATTTGTGTGTATAGAGATTGTTTCACATGTTGATCCAGGGATTCTATAGGATTCAAAGTGGACTTTTATACCCAGGAGTTGATTGGAGAGGTAGTGAGTGATCACATGATGACATCTTTGCATTGGCAGGGATTAGACAGATTGGAAATTTCGGTGTGGGTACCAGTGGAGAGTCGGTGTGGGAATCATACTACTTCAAGAGAAACATTGTTCTCTACATGGCATGGAGATCATGATGACTACATGGGGTGTCTTGGTTACTTCGCATCACACCGATCATTAGTTGACTGCAGGGTGAGGTGGAGAAACCTACTCTATGGTATTTAGTTTCTACATCATGGCAGGATAATGCTTGGGGTCAAGAATTTCTGGGAGGGGAGGATTGTAATGTCCCCAATTCCGAGCAGATGGCCTAGGAGTTTTTTTCATTCATCTTAGCCTTGGACATACCCGAGGGGCTAACGACGCTAGAGGCTATTGGGTATAGATGACTTATTACCACATTACTTTTTTGTTATATTTTGTTGTTGACATTAAGTGGGCGACTTGGTGGTAATAATTGTTATATTTTGTCGTTGGGGGTTTGTGGGGGGCTCATAGTACTTTATTATTCTATTTCTTCATTGGGGTGACTTATGGTACTTTATTATTCTATTTCTTCGTTGGGGTCACTTAAGTCACTTTTAGTCCCACATGGAGCTCCCAACTTGGAAAAAGGTAATGAAAAGTTATATAAGGAGATTTGGGGAGTGTTAGGGGATTCTTTGCATACTTAATTATCTCTTTTCATGTGTAACTGTTGTTTGCAAATCTATAGCTTGTGGAGTGAAATCCTGTAGGAACCCTAGCTTCGGTGGTGAGAGATCCATCCCTAGCTAGCAGGGCATTCTTCGGTAGTGAAATATCTACCCTAGCTTGTCATTTTGGAGTTGTTTTCAGGGCTGATTTATAGAGATATTTTCGAAGTCTTAGAGATAGGGTTTTGAGGGTTTTTGAGATAATTTGTGAAGATAATTAGTGGGTTTTCATATCAGACTTACGACAGCAATAAGAAAGGGTTTAGCATCATTTCTAGAGGATTTCAAAGGGGTTTTGACCATCTACCAAAAAGGGTGACTTGTTTTGGAGATTGCAGCCTTTATTTGGAGGGTTTCAGTTGGCCATTTTCATATCTGAGGGTTAGAACATCATCTTCTATATTTGTAAATGTTATTTCCAAAGTTTCATAGTTTGTGCACTTGTATTGGGAGGCTATGAATTTTAGAAGTTTTCCAGTTGTTTAGGGCCCGCTGTAATTTTTTGGCAGTGTTATATTGTCTTAAAAATTTCAAAAATAGTTTTCTTATGTTCTTTATAATATTAGCAAGCTCTCTTTAAATTTTCAAGTGATTTGAGTGGATATTTTGGGAGTTATTAATTTTCTTCAGTTCACTGCCCTAATTGGTAAAAAAATATGTAAAAATCAGTATTTTATTTGGCTGCAAATTTTCAATATTTTGTGTTATTTAAGTGGTATCCCACAAGGGATATTTCATATGCGTCTCTATCTACTTTATGTTACCGAGATTTCCGCTCACCAACATAAAGTGGGGGAAATGTAGTCACAAAATCATGCACTTTAGATATTATTTAATCTTGGTCTCATACTACTATTTATAAGGTTCTTGAGTGAAGAAAGTACTAATTAACCCCCATCTTTTGGCCATCTTATTTTATTTTATTTCATCATTACCAACCTTTTACATCCAAATGCACAGTTAGCTTTTATCATCTTGTTTTATTTTAGCCTTGATTGGGGCACCCAGATTAGTACTGGGGCACCCATGGGTGCCTTGGTCCCATAAAGGGCACCCCAGACCCTTTTGCACTAGGACGAAAAAACATCATAAATCTCCTGGGATCTTTCTAGTTGTTTTAGCTTCTTATCTTTTTGGTGGTCATCCATTTCGGGGTTAATTACGAAATTAGATCAAGAGAACCCTATAAATATAAAGTTATGAGACCATAATGAGAGACCTAGCATTCATTCAATACTATCATCCATCTAGAGTTGCATCCATCTATTGCATTGGAGATCACTTGCATCCACATAACTCCATAAGAAAGGCACAAGGCTAGGAAATCTATGTCACACACTTCATAGGGGGGATTCTATTCTATTCCATGCACACATGCTATTACATTTTCTACATTTAGTTATTGCTCACTACTTTACAAAGTGTGACTGCACAAGAGAACCTAGGGCACATTATGCACACACTCACCATAATTGCATTTGGGTCTAAAATGTAGTGCAACGCTCAGTTAGTAAGCCCATTGTTGTGGTAGCTGAGGTTAGTCCGACCCATTTAATTGCATCTTTATTTTTTTAGGTTTTTATATTTCTTTTGGTCTCTTACAGGTCTTCTCATCAACTTGGAATACCAGCGACATCCAATACAAGGAAACGAATCCGATGCAACAAACAACGAGGGTTTCAGACTACCTTTCATCCCTATGAAGATCAATTTCAGATCTTTTACACAGACCATAGCACCCAGTTTGCATACCGAGCTCGTGGGCTCCCCAGTCCCTCTTCTTCAGGGCTTCTAGATACTAGTCTAGCTAGATACTATAGATCCATCTTTTTCAGGGCTTCTGTATAGTCGTTCCTGCTTCCAAATTTTCCAGTCACCTTTGTGACATCATCCTGTGAGCATTTGTTATTTAGATGATTTCTTTCTTCTTCTCTCTTGCATATTAGGGTTAGCATTTCCTTTTGCATAATTGCTTAGCTCATGTACATACTTCTTTATTACATGTATTTACTTTATTTACAATTGTTCATAGCTTAAATTAACTATCCCCACATACTACTAAACATCTTTCTTTGGTCCTTGTTTGTTCTTGTCACAACGACTTGTGGATCATTTTGATCTACCCCCATTAATACAGCTAGTTTAGATGTTATGTTTGTACTATCTTGGCAAAATGAATTTCCTAGTACTATTTCGTAGTGCACGAATGATTTTTCATAAGACCCTTGTGTCCTTTGTTATTCCCCTCGCATGTATCCTTACTTGGGGCACCATTTTTAACCCTTGTCATTAAACACAAACATTCAAGAACTAAAGCTTGATAACAAAAACATTGGTGCAACTATCTTGAACGTTGTTTGTTTGAGTATGTGTGTTTGTACTTGTTTCCTTATTATCTTAGCTTGTTTACTTTCTCGTATTGCATTGCATTATGTATGTTACATGGAGTTAAGAATTTTTAACAATGAACAAATGTTAGTATTATAGATTTTCATGTTTTTTACACTTTTGTTGTATGTGTACATTTAAATAAGAGTAGATGATGTTGATCATTTAAGTAAAGTGATGAAACCAAGTTGTTTATTGAATGAGTTGGATGCAAAATCTATTTCCATTTTCATCTATCAATTTTCATTACTGGCAGCGTTTCTTCTACCTGGATTCTTCTATCCATTTCTTTCATGTTTTCGGTCGTTGATTGAATTATTCTATCACCCCATCGACACTTGAGGGGGCATCTGTCATTCTAACTATTTTTCTTCAAAAAATTGCTTGTTTATACGTGTCTACTATCTTTGAAATGGCATTTCTTATGCCACCCCAAAGAGGTGCAGATTTAGACAACTAAAATTTGCTTACACAGTTTTAATACGAAAGTGGTACCAATTATCCTCTATCTCATCATTTTCGTTATAATTAGTGATTTTCGCTAATTAACTAATGTTTCACTCTATTTTGGTCAATTAACGACACTACGTTACTTGGTTAGCTTCTATCACATTCCGATGCCAATTAACGACACTTTGTTAGTTATAATCCTCTTCAAATCAATTAATTAACTATTATTAATTAATTAAGCCTATAAAGCATTGTATTTAATCAATAAACCCTTTTATTGGTTAAATCCCTCTTTCAAATGCTTCAAATCCTATCAAATTCCTCCTAAGTCACCTCCAAATAGCCTAAAATGCTTATTCTAGCCTATTAATTAATCCTAGTTGATTAATTAAATCATCTCCAACTCCCATGAGTTGTTAACCCACTAGTTAAATCATCTAATCATGGTTATCTAGTCTAAATCTACATTATTCTTTACCCCACATTCATTGGGATTCAAGATTCTCCCACATTGGAAAGCTATATAAAGGACCCTCGTACATCCTTCACACCTTACACCATACTTTTGTTAGTATTATCATATCAAACATATGATCAAGATCCTTACTCTATTGATGGAATGGCTTAAATCTTTGTTTGCATCCATTTCTTCATACTTGGTTAGTAAAGGAAGATCTAAACATAGCTTGGTTAGCAAAGGAAGATCTAAACATGGCCTTGTAGCTATTTTAGAGATATCCTTTCACCATATTGAAGTAACAACATCTAATTTGATTGCTTGTGATCTTCATTAGGTCCATTTTTAGTATGCAATCATACACTAAGTAGAAATGTTTGTAATTAGATGAATAATTTCATGTTTAATTCATTGTAAGCATTTCAATAAGCTATGATCATGATGGTTCTATGGTAGATTTTTAGCTTAGCTTTTAGACTACTAGGTGTTAGTCTATTTCAATTAGCTTTGCAAACTTTTATGTAGTTCACACCTCCAAACATACCCATAAAGTCTTACTAGCCTCATTAGTTCACTTTTGTCTATTCAAACATGCACCTAAAGTTTCAAGGTTCAATTCGCCATACAACTCTCTATAACCCTCTTTTTGTAATTTCACACTTAAACCTTCAACTAGGTCTTCTAAAGACTATTGTCATGCTTATTTGTGGTTTTTTGAATTTTCCATGCATAAGAAGGGAGTTTTTGGATACCCATTAAGGGTTTTTCATTACCTACAAGTTTCATAAGCTTACTCCAATGAAAAAGGGTAGTTCCTTTGTAAACCACCTCCCTTCATTAGCCCTAGACTTTTTTGAACTCTTCCACCCCACAATGTCAAGAAAATCTATAAAACCAACCATACAATATCCAAAATTCTTTCAAAATACCCAAGAATGTTTCTTTGGCATGATATGTAGAAATTTTCAGAGTGTTTTGAAATGATTTAGTGCCACAATGTCTAAGCCCTAGCTCAAGCACTTTGTAACCTTCACTGTGAACCCGAGAAGGGTCATTTTGTTATAAATTTTCTAGAACTTCGACCCAACTTACAAAATCTTGAGCCTAGGACTGTATGGATGTTCTGAGAACTAATTTATTACCAGTGGTTTTAGTAAACACGTAGGATCCCATCTTTCATGCACATCTACATTGCCCTAACTATAGCATTTCACTATTTGTGCACATAGTTGGGTCTTACAATTAACCCTTATTTGTCAATCCTTAAACCACAATGGAGTCACACGCCCTACAAATTCTCCTCAATGCAAGCACACACACTTTACTTGTGACAATATTTTCAAACTATTAACTGAGAATATACAGTTACAAAACAAAGATAATCATTCAACAACTTATCATAGATCATCATAATAAGAACCCTCCTATTTGTATGAAATAGACCTTCTCTTACCTCTAGCACAAGGTTATGGTGTCCAAAAGCTACCTCAAACAAACTCATTAAATGATAACATGCACAGTAAGCTTCAAGTATGATGCATAGTTGGAATCTTACAAGCTCTCAAGCACAATAACATTGTCCATAATGCCAAATTATTAATCTTCACAAAATAACTTCTCCTTTCAAACTTCCACTCATTTTCCTAGTTTCAATCATGTTCATTCTTTCAAAGAGTTCTTAATTCACATACCTTGAGCACTTAGTTATATCATTTCCTTGATTATTGTCATCCTCTTAAATGGATTTAAAAATTCTTAGAACCTTATAATGCCCTCACACTGTAGAAGGTTCTATTCCACACTTATCAAGTATCTCAACTTTGGATTGGCCTTGATCACTATATTGGATTGAGTTTCATTTGTTCAAATTCCTCTACAATATTTATGATGATAAATCTTCAAGTTCCCCTTACATTATCTAGAAAACACATGTTCATATTAACCATGTTTGCTTGATTTCTTGCTCATACACTACCTAAACCTACACATATCATCAAATCTTTATAAATATTCACATAATTTTTTCAAAATTGGATTTCCATCCTTTTGATCATATGCATTCATTGAAAACACATATATAATACTCAAGGAAGACTCCTTTATTTAATCAATTCCATGAAATTCAGGGCTTCTTTTCGGATTACAAATCTTCTATCTTCTTCCTAACTCATATCCACCAAGAACTCTCTTCCGCTATTTGAGTTTTCATCTTTTAAAAAAGAAAAGGTAGTTACTAAAACCATCCAACTAGGGTTATTGATGATTATGGTCATCACAACTCAAATTAGAGATAAGTTCACCTTTATACCCCCCATGAGGTCTTAAATGACCTTTACAAACTTTTAAGAACCTTTCCATTTTTGCATTGACCTTTCATATCCAATCTAGTAATTTCAAATTTTCAAATGCTATTTTTGGAGGGAAGAGTAATATCTTTACATTTACATTACCAAGGAGGTCCTTAAGGACTCATAATACATTGAAAACAACTAAATGACTCCATAATAACTAGAGAACCGCAAAAACCTTGGTTTATTCACCTATGCTATGGATGCTCCTACATTAGAGTTGTGTAAATATTTAATAATCTTGTAAAAGGTTGTGTCTTATGAGCCAATTGGGCCACAAAATATTGAAATGCCTAGATTTTTCCTTGAAGAGAAAGCAATTATTTTTATTCTTACGTGGAGACGTTTTAACAATTATTTGAATATTTGTGGGATCAACCTTAATGCCATGATAGGAAATGATAACTCTTAGTAACATTCCTAAGGTAACACCTAAGACACATTTCTTACGATTTAGTCACACATTATACAATCATAACCATTCAAATATTTTTCATAAAGCTATAGTGTGGTCTTACCATCAGGTAGATTTTTCTAAGAGGTCATCAACATAGTCTTCTATGGTATTATGGATTAAATTATATAATATATGTGTTATAACAAACTGATAGGTATCCCCAACACTCTTCAACCTAAAAGACACAATTATATAATAGAATATACCCAATGGAGTAGGAAAAGATGTATTTTCTTGATCAGTAGGGTTGATTTTGATTTAATTGTATCCAAAAAATCCATCCATGAAAGATAACATTTCATATCCTTGCACTAGAGTTGATGATTACATCAATATGAGGTAAAGGTAAACTATAGGACAAGCCTTGTTTAAATCTTGAAAATATGTAAATTTACAAATTTCAACATTAGGTATGGCAACAAGGATTATGTTGGACACCCATTAAGGATAATCAATAGCAAAAATGAACCCTACATCCAAGAGATTTAGAATTTCCTTTTTAACCATAAGAGGCATGTGAGGATTCATTTTTCTAATTTGTTTTTATATTAGCTTAGCATTAGGATGAAGAACAATGTTATGCATGGAAATCAATGTATGAATGTTAGACATGTCATTGTAAGTCCAAACAAATAAGTTCAAGAAGTCATGTAATAGATGTTGAATGGATAACCCTTTGTCATCATTGAGGCTACTAACAATGCTAGCCATTGATCATCATTGGTGCCAAAATTAAAATTAGTGATCTCTTCATTTGATAAGGTGGAAATCTACCAGGTCCAGGTTGGCTGAATGATCATGATCCGCCCGCTTCGGGTTGGCCGAATGATCATGATCCACCCGCTTCGGGAATTTTTCCGCTACTACTTGAATTGGTCCTTTGTAATCTTTTAGGAACTGCTAGTTTTTGTTTTCTCCTAGGCTCGGCCTAGTTTGTTTCTCGCTCTCCTAGGCTCGACCTAGCTTGTTTTTGGTTTTGGGGCGTGCTCTCATACCGACCGCTTTTTTGCTAAAAGTAATCTTGTATCTTATTGAATTAATATAATATAAGATCTCTTTTCATCAAAAAAATAAATAGTTGCTGGGAATGCTATCAAAATTGTCAATAGGGACCTCAAATGTATCACCTCCATTGAAATATGCATGATAATTTTTGGTGTGAGGAAACCTATTCTTATGAAATATGGGAGGGAGATCCTCATATTCCCCAAATTACTCCAGAAAAAATTCTTCGTTAGAAAACTAATTTGTTATATGGGTATTAGGTGAAACGTTGACATAATGTTGACATAAATTAGGTTAGGAAAACTAATTTCTAATGTAGAAGTGTTGTGGACCACATAAAATTACCATAGAGGTGTTTCTGAAGTAGAGATGAAAATTGGGATGGAGGAGCCCTACATAGGTTAGGAGACATCCCTACATAGGTTAGGAGAGATTTAGCCAATACCTCAACATGGGGTGATACTACATGACAAAATAGGCTTGTGAATGACTTACCCTTACAAACCAAGTCTTTGTTTAATAAAACCCTTTTTTAGAAATACTTATAACCATCCACATAATTATGGTAAGGAGAAGGAGATTCAACAACAAGTGCCTTCGTAGTAATAGTATATGTGGGTTGCATATATATGATATATCCATCCTCAGTGTGTGTAACAACACAATATTTCAAGAGTTTGAGATTGCCTTGGAAGGTACACATATAACTTGTTGGTAAGGATATTTGAGACAAACATGTAGATTAGATGGGATAACACACATGAGGTGTATCAATGATACCCCATTATGATGTTGTAATTGAGATCATTAGAAAATGTAAAAAATATCTTAGTTAGGAGAGTTAGCGAGAGAATTAACATTGGATTGATGCAATTAGTTTTGTGAGTGACTAAGTAGTGTAAATAGAGAAGCAAGTCATGCAAGAGAGATAATGATAGGTCACCTATGATTGGAATGTGTGTACGAGTCGTGTTCAAGGGATAAAGCCAAAGTTGTCATTGCCAAATGAAAATTACCATATTTAAGTGTCTAGAATTTATAAAAACTACTAAACATATATTGGACATTGTTCATCTACTAATTATTATAGTGATAGAAAGTAGTTTTACATTGAAAAATAAACTTAACTAATTACAACACATTACGATTTAATCTAATCCATAGTAATTGTTCAGAAAACATAGATCCAATTGCATAAAAGAGGCTATATACATCACCATAAGAAAATGTAAAACAATGTCTTAGTTAGGAGAATTAGTGGTTGCATAATAAGACTTGATTTCATGTAATCTTAGAAGTTGGTGTTTGTGTAGTTTGTGGAAAATAGCTCTAGATGGCAAGATGAACAACTCCCAAAAACTAGACCTTAAAATTGAGCTGACTGGTTTAGCAGAGATCTAACTAAATTTAACAAGGTACAAAAATGGCAAGAATTATATAAAAATGAAACTATTTGGGATGAGGTGGAACTAGATTTCTGAATGAGGTATTCATATCTTACTATGCATTAAAATATTGTCTTAGTTTGATTAGATTTATCATGAATAATTGGGAAATCGATCTCCATTGAAGAAACCATAATTTGTGTTGAGGTCCTTATAACACCCATAAAAACAGAGGGATGCTAATGGGGACTGTGTTATCCCTCCATTATTATCATGTCTATCATGATTTGGAAAAAAATGAAATAAGCAATTAATACAAGTCAACGGTCAATCCATTGTATGCAAGTGCCCCAAACTTTATATTTTTGATGTGCAACATTTAAAATAGGCTAAATGGATCTTTAAATGCTTGAATTCAACTTTTGCCCGAGGACGCTTCATAAAAAAATAGATTTTTCGCTCATAACTTCAATATCACTCTTGCAACTAATTGTCTACACTTGATTCATTTTCCTAAACGCACTTGTGTAATTATAGACTTCTTGAAGTTGAATTAAGACCATATTGGTGCACAAGTAAATGCATAATAGATGGGAAAGCCAACCCAAAAGGGCATATACGTTAATGAAACTAAGTTTGGGGTCAAAGGGTAAAAAATCGACCACTTTCATAGAGATGTGACAAGTTTTATAGGGTAGGAAATCAACAACATCTCAATGAAATTGGTAAAATGACCAAAATTGTGGAAATACAACATTTTCTATGTTTTGGGAGCATAATGGGCCGTAAGGGAAACTAAATTATGATTTTGTAGGTTTTTGAATGTTTTGAGTTGATTGGTAGTATTTTCAAGGGTTCAAGCTAAATAGCAAACAAGGTTTCTGAAATAACCAAGGGAGAGGGAAATTGGGTGAAATGGAAGTTTTTATTGTTATTCAAATAAAAAGTTGACAAGTGGAAGATAGAGTTAGTGTAAAGTACAAAGCGTTGAAAGTCGTACACAACACAAAGAGAAGATTTTCAAATAAATAACACGAGGAACATGTTTCTAAACAAGTCTAAATTAGGCCAATGATATATAAACACATAAATACACCAACATTGTAGTAATATCTTAGATATATTGAAGTCCTCGAGGTTGGCTCACTCAGCGTTTGCCACTGCTTTATGCGGTTCAAGGCATGGGTTCATTTTTGCAGTTAACCCTTAGTTCGCATTGAGGCCCTGATTTGGATTGCCTAGAGATTATAGGGGAGTTCGCTTTGTATTAAAACTTCACAACTCTAGAATGCTAGACTAGCCTCGATTTCCTCTAATTAACTAAATAAAATAAAATAGATATATTAAATAAATAATAAAAGCAATTCTCAACTCTCATAACTTAAATATCTTAAATATACA
The DNA here is from genome assembly GCA_018340775.1 of Taxus wallichiana var. yunnanensis. NCBI lineage: Eukaryota > Viridiplantae > Streptophyta > Pinopsida > Cupressales > Taxaceae > Taxus > Taxus wallichiana. The sequence continues at coordinate 661,089,981 of CM031241.1, forward strand.
TTTATAAAAAAACAAAATATTGATAGATACCAATTCCATGTACATATTTAAAATATGTAAATTATACAATGTAAATTTATAATATAAATAAAATATAAAATAAAAAAAAAAAAATAATTATGTTTTAAATTTACAAATTATTCCGTGAATCTATAATTGGAAATTTTAAATTTAGTAATTATATTAATAATATTACCGTGCTTAACAATCAAATTTGGACCGAAGCCCAGTCACATTTTTTAAAAGTCCATATTAATAAATAGCAAATCTTAAAAAGCAGTTACTTCCTAAATTTGCCAATTTATTTTACGAGATACAGTTTGGTACGAATTTTTTATTTATATGGTTAGGAAGCTTAGCCAATAGGAGGTTTTAAATTTATTTTATTTATATAGTTATGAAGCTTAGCCAATGGGAAGTTTTAAATTTATTTTATCACTACCAGTTAACGCCTCAATGCGAAGTTTTTGAAGCCGGGAAGCTTAACAGCCATGGTTTTGGTTGTTAGGAATAGGAAGCTTAACAACTAAGTATACCTAGTTTTCTATTTAAGTCCATATGTTTTCCTACAATCTTTCCAGTATAGGTTACTTCTTGAATCTGCGGAGGATCTGAGAGGCTTTCCAGTATAGGTTTCTTCGTGAATCTGCGAAGGATCTGACAGGCTTTCCAGTATAGGTTTGATCTCACAGGGGGAATCTGCTTCTGATAATAGCAGAAATGGGGAAAGCAAAACTCCCGAATGAAATAATTGAAAATCGTTTGGCCAGAAATTCCTGTTTTAAAAAAAGGAAAATGGGAATTTTTAAGAAAGTGAGTGAAATTTCCACATTATGTGCAACAGAAATCGCCGTGATAATTCAGCAGGAGGACCAGATGTTTGCATTTGGAGGTCCTGATGTTGATTTTGTCCTCAACAATTACCAGAACCTTCCTGCCTACTTTGACCAGGACAAATTCCAGCGGACTGCAGATTGCCAACAAAACTATAATTCCATTTCAAGGGAGTTTCATGTAGACAAGAAGCGCATTGTGAAACTGGAAAGGGTGGAGGCTATTCTCAATGTGGATTCATGGCAGAAGGATATACACAATTTAAAGTTTGATGAACTGAAGAAGGTTGGTCAGAGGCTTCAAGAATTCAAAACAACTTTAGAAGAAATTGAGAAAGAGCCCAATTCCCAATTTGTTTCTCCCTCCAGTGCATTAGGTTTGATGGGGTCTTGTGGGCATTCATTCATGGCTCCACAATCTTCTCCAGGAGTCCAATATGAAGAAGCTCCTACAATGGATTCATACAGATGTTACATATTCTATGGATTATGGATCCATGCAGCAATTAGTTTCTCCCCCTGGAGTTTACTGTCCACACCCTTCTCCAGATATGATGGGTTCTTCCCTGCATTTGTCCACTGCATCCCAGCAATCCAGTGTTGCAACAAGTGACCCTGACACGATCCAATTTAATGCAGGCAAATGGCCATTCCATATATTTGCTCTGGATGAGGAACTACCCCAACTCTCTGCTCTAATCAATCATGATTATAATGGGTTGCTGCCTATGAACAGCGAAGGAGAACTTATCTTCGCAGATTTTCTGTAATTTGTGTTTTTGGGTGTTTTACTGGTCAAGAAATCATTCAAGCTATTTGCTTATGATTTATCTGTATATGCGGTTAACAACCGACTTATTTAATGGAAAAGCATCCATGGCAAATTGCCCATGTAGAGTATATCTCCTGTTCAGATTCTTGATAAATGTAGAACTCTTATAACATGGATTACTTCTTGTGTTTGTATTTCTTTCAATTCTGTGTAATTGATTTGTTTTTGGCTTTTGATGAGCTTGGTGCTGTAGCAAATCTTCACAATTTCTGCAGCTTTTGATGAGTTTTTGTTAGAGTTTCAGAAATCATAATATATGTTGAATATGAAAGGAATGGGTATCATTATATATATTTTATGTTTTGGTTTGCTTATTATGTAGTATATAACAATAACAGCCACACAACCAAAGAAATGAGACATGATAATGAAGGTATTCTATCTCTAGACATGAGCCACCAACTCGAGAACTAGTTGCCAATGATCTGCATGAAAATGATTGGCATTTTTGACACATATTTCGTGGTCATCCAAAGAGATATTTATTGACCAGTGGGTGGAATGTCTTTGTTAGCTCCAAAAGGCTTGTTAAATGGAGAACTATGTGTTGGAGTCAAGCATGACATGTGTCAGCAAAGCAACATTCCATCATCAGTTATATTCAATCACAACACTCATCTTGGTATCACACACAATTTCAACAAGGATCATGTTTAGTGTTTTCTATAAGCCAAGAATTAGCCCATCAGATATCATAATTCCTTATGAGCAATACATGGAGACTATGAACATTAATTAAGTCATTTTAGGCTCTAGAGGTCCAAAATTTAAATAAGGAGGTTTCTCTCCATTTTGCATAGTTTGAAATTTTCAATTTTGTAGAGCCATTTTTGGATTCCTTAGCAAGGATAAGTGCTTTAGGGGTCTAAATAGGTTCTTTAGAAGTTTTGTATGAGTTTTATAATTGTCTTGGGCTCCATCATAAGATTTATGGAACTATTGTAACTCCTTCCGTATACAACACAAGAACTCGAGCAATGGAGATGTATAAACCATCTTGTAACTCTTTGAAGAGTCATTGATCAATCAAAGGAACGAGATCTTGGAGCTCCAAAGAGAAATTAGAAGGTTTTGTTATTCTTTGTATGCATACAGTGTGAAATCAGATTTTGTGAATGGTTTTAAGAAGAACAAAGGAACAGAGTGTATGATGATCATTGAGTGGTTAGATACTGGTAAGAACTATTTACTTGAGTGTTTCATTAATTTGCAAAGGGATTACATTGATTTTGTGTGAAGTAATTCGATTACGAGTCACCTGAGAAAACTGTGACTACAGTTAGATCATACCAATCTAGACTGGATTGACAACCTGGGTAAGTATCAGAATGGAAACAAGGATTCCTAGCCCGTGCACAGAACCCAGAGGACATAATTGAGTCATGCAAGTAAAGATTAGGATGAATTATTGTTTGAAGAGCCTTAACAGTTAGTAACTCAGTTTCCCATGACAGAGCAGGGTCTTTTAGAACCAAAACGTGTTTTGAAGGTGCAATCAAGCTTACTGGTAAGCTTTCTTCCTTTTAATAGTGTGTGCAGACCTATTCCAGGTGGGTTGAGGAATTGAAACATGGTAGAAAGAAAGTGGTGAGCAAAATTCGAATTTCTGGTCATGTAGGTGTAAACCCTTAGGGTTTAAGGGCAGTCAGCTATTTGAGAGGCTTAGACTCCATTTACAAAGCCCATAACCTCTAGAAAACATCTTCACCAGTCTCCCAGTAGGAATCAAGCAAAAGTTTGCATTGAAGAACTCTTACAAAGCAGGAATCTGTGACAGTTGACTGGAATCACTGTAGCAAAACAGGGAGGCCTTGTTGGAGACTTAAAGTTGTGATTTAGCATTCTTTGTAAAGGAGGAGGGTATGAAACTTTGTATACAAGTTGTTAGCCCAAATGGATATCTGAAAAGGTGGGTGGCTTGATAATTGACACATGGAAATAAAAATTACATTGGAATTTGCCTTAAAATAGGGCTGGCAGCAGAGTTGCAAGCCTAGAAAGGGAATAAGGTAAGAAAGGTATTTGCATTGAGACTGGAGTCCAGCAATTTAGTACGCACCAAGACCATGATAAAGGGTATGCAAAACCATTGATAGATTCTTCAAGTGCCTAGTAGTTTACTCCAACTCATGTGCTTCCACCATCAACCTTCTTAAGAAGCCAAATTGTTGGATATACTAGGTGATCAAAATAGCTAGATCTAGTGGTTTGAATCAATTGTTGGATATACTAGCATGGTCAGAGACCCTGGAGCATCTTGGGAAGGTACATTAGTCTATTTGATCATTTGAAGCCAAATTTGCAAGTTCCTGCATGATTAATGCTACACAATTCTCCCTATTTTATTTTATGGCCAATCCTTGACGATTAAATGTTACAAATTATCTTTGGTCTCTGAGGGATGAATATGGTTAAAATTTACGTTGCTTCATCTTTCAAACAACATTCTCACAATTTCCTTATCTTGGTACTTCTAACAAACACATCTTCTTAAAGCAATATTCCTATAAGCAATTATCAACTTGTCATCCCTGCAATATGATTTGTTGATAATTCACAATTAGAAAATTTTCTTATGCACTATATCAATAAAGCGTTATGTTGTGAAGGAAATGTGGGAAGCCTCCCCTCCCCAAATATCTATGCTTCAAGGCTGTAGCTGGCCAAACAATCCAGTTTTGAAGCTAATAAATGATGTGATGTAAGAGCAGTGGAACTGATGGAAATCTTCTGGTGGGTACTGACTGACATTAAAATTAGATGGGTATTGAATGACATTAAATGTATTGGTTGTTGACAATGGATTTGCTTAAAGGCAGAGCCTGTCACAGCTGATTTTGCAGGCCCATGTGGAATATATCTTCTATTCAGATAAAAATCTTCATAAGTTGAATTATCAAAGAAGCACTGTGAGATGTGGATTACTTCATGTGTGCATGGAAATTGAAAAGTAGGTATATTGAAATGTAATTTTTACAATTTCTGGATGGGCTGTAGTCCAGATTCTCTGAAACATGGTAGATAACTGGTAGTTACTTAGAATTGCATGAAAGAGAATAACAGACTCAACCCTGACAGATATTTGGCAGAATAACTCAATCTATTCACAACTCCTTTCATGAGTTTCTAATCTATGTACATGTTCAGGTGATTCAGAAAACTACAATCCAAAAATCTAACTATTATTTCCAAGGACTGAAAGCATTAAATCTAAGGTTTAAATTGTTTGTGTGCAGACTATTGAGAAATTGGGGGAAGGGCTGTTGGATGGTCCAGAGGATTCAGTTGTAGACAACAATGGAATGATTTATACTGCCACAAAAGAATGTATGCAAACGGATCTTGGGAGGACTGGACCAACGTTGGAGGGTCTCCTCTGGGCCTCACTGTATCTAAGCTCAGTGGACATATCATTGTTTGTGATCCTCCCCGGTAAGAATGTACCTGAACTTCATTAGGGATCTGAATACATTGGGAATAATAATTTGTAATATTAAAACTACTGTGCAGGGCTTGTCTATTATACAATTTCTACAGCTTTTGATGAGGTTTTGTTAGAGTTTCAGAAATCATTATACATGTTGAAAGGAATGGCTATCATTATATATATTTTTATGTTTTGGTTTGCTTATTATGTAGTATACAAAGATAACAACCACACAACCAAAGCAATGAGACATGATAATGAATGTATTCTACCTCTAGACATGAGCCATCAACCTCCAACTCAAGAACTAGTTGCCAATGATCTGCATGAAAATGACTGGCATTTTTGACACATATTTCATGGTCATCCAAGGAGATATTTATTGACCACTGGGTGGAATGTCTTTGTTAGCTCCAAAAGGCTTGTTAAATGGAGAACTATGTGTTGAAGTCAGGCATGCCATGTGTCAGCAAAGCAACATTCCATCATCATTTATATTCAATCACAACATTCATCTTGGTATCACACACAATTTCAACAAGGACCATGTTTAGTGTCTTTTATAAGCCAAGAATTAGCCCATCATAATATCATAATTCCTTATGAACAATACATGGAGACTATGAACATTAATTTATCAGTTGGCATGAGATTAATCGGAGAAGAATCCCTAGGGAAAATATTAATTGGTACCATCATTGGGCTTGATGATATTGATCCTGTGAGGTGGCCAAATTCAAAATGCAATGGGATTATATTTCAGCTATGCCGTAGCCAAAGAGGGTTTCACTATGGAAAATAGAACCTGCCTTGACCATGGCAACAATAAATCATCTTTTAATAACTAGAAATGTTTATGTATCAACCATGCATGTTTAGGACTTTTAGCTAAAGAATGGAACGGGCTTCCCTACTTCAAGAAACTGGAAAATCTAGTAGGAGTTACAGTAATCAACATTCACATTTGGATTACTCGAGAAACAATTGGAGAAATATGACAAGTTTAAATTATTGGATTGTGTGAGACTATAAATATTATAAATGTTCTAGAACCTGATTTGCAGAGACTCACAAATAAACAATTGCAAGCTAAAACAAGAGAATTTTGTCCTCTACTTCATGATGGGGAAATTTTGGATGACATACAAGTGGAGGCATTTGTTGTTCATAGTTGGGAAATACTTCATGATGGAGCTATTTCTGAGATGAAGATAACAAAGGAAAAAAATTGTATCCACGTTAGCAACTTATCTCGACACATTAACAGGGGAAAGGAGTTTCTAAATATCTATCAAATGCATGTTGTTGAAGTTCCAACATACTTAACTAATATTCGCAAGGATTTAGATCTTCAAGTTTTTTCAACTGCAAATGGGACAAAGTGACGTAAGAAGAAGAATTCACGTATAGGCAGGGTCACCCTGTTTTGGTTGGTACAACTAAATATTTGTCTGGGTTCCTTAGGGAATGGGAGATTCCTCGTAATGTTTTGAATGCTCGACCAATGCCTCAGTGTCTGTTCTTTAGTTGGGAGATGTCTGAAATATTTTCTTTGTATGCTATGATGATTGTGTAAGTAAATGTGAATATGTTGGGTCCCTTCAATTCGATTAAACGAGAAACTACATTGTTCTGATAACAGCTTGACAGGTAAGTGTGCCCAACAAATTCCTAGAAACTGGATGTACTGATAAAGACTTAATTCATATAACATCATGCTTGTTGTATGATAATCCCTTATATGGTATTTTAAAGAGAAACTGGATGTACTGATAAAGACTTAATTCATATAACATCATGCCTGTTATATGGTATTTTAAAGAGAAGCAACATTACCCATTTAGCTATTGGTTCGAACATGTGAGTGCGAGAATAACACAAGGGTATTTTTTCTTCTAACGGAGTACTATTCTTCGAAGACATGGACTGCATCCTTCTCTTCACAAGTTCTGAATTTGCATTTGTCCTAAATCTGCAGGTTTTCTGGACAGAGTTTCAGCAGGCTATATTTGATGGATGCAGTTCATGACAGTTCATGAGAGTTGAGCCTTTGGCAATGGTGATTATAGATTTGACAAAGGACATTTCATTAACATGTGAGATTCTTGAGTTTGTTGTGATGGTGCAAGGTCTTTTCACTCTTATGAAGGGAATTTAAACTGAAATTCTCTCTAAATGTGAAAAGAGGTTCTTGCCTTGATCACATAGTCCATGGCTTCACAGTTTTGTGCTTAGTAGGATTTTTGTCAACATATTATTATGTTCTTTTTATTAATATGTGCAGCATGTTGTCTTCCAACACTTGAGATTTATCCTTCTGAATTAGCTGCATTGCATTCAAAGTAGATCATGTGGCATTTCCTGCATGATTAATGCTACAAAGTTCTCCTGATTTTATTTTATGGTTAATCCTTGACAATTAAATGTTACATTATCTTTGGTCTCGAGGGATGAATATGGTTAAAAATTTACCTTTTTTAGTCTTGTTTCATCTTTCAAACAACATTTTGTTAGCAAATGGATTTGCACGCATGCAAATGACATGCAACAGTTAGGGGTCAAAGTCCTCAATGAAGGTGAGGCTGCCTTTATTGAAAACCAAAACTATATTTACATATATACATTCAAAATTGTATGTGGGGGTGTTTTGGGACATCAAATGGAAAGAAATGTGAATGAGGGAGATGGAATGAAATGAAGGAAAGAAATAGAAAGGAATGAATGAAAGGAACATACAATAGTTAGGTAAAAACAAAGTCTAATATTGCATGGAGAAGAACAATGAATAACTAACTCAAATAAAACAAAGTTTGAATTAGCTAAACAAGAATAAGTGAAAGGGAACACACATGAGCAAGTAGATATCAGAGCTTGATCACTATGAACAAGAACAACAGATTAATAGCATTGACAATAAGATCAAAGATAGTATTCACATGCAAGATTTAAACACTAACATCTAATGAACATAAGAACATCAAATGCTACAAGAGAAAATGAATGGGACACAAAGTTCATATTTCATTAACTCTCCAAAATGTCTTCGCAAAAGAACATAAAGTTTCTTTCCTTGAAACATAATTTGCACACAAAAGTATTTTCTTCTCCTCTCTCAAAGTCACCCTTACAAATGAGCCCTACCTTCCTTTTATAACCCAAAAGTTGGTTACAAGGTAGTTAGGGTTCACATGAACATAAAATTAGGGCACCTTAAGTGACTTTGACTTTTTCAACCAACTTTTAAAAAGTAACTTGAAATAAGAAATCACTTAAGTTATCAAAAGTCTTCCAAAAGTGAGTTAACAATAACATCACTTTAAAATATCATTTTAAAACATAAAACAAGACCATGGTCTTATCCATTAAAGTGGGGTCCACCTATCTCAACCGTATGAGAAATGGACTCTCCCACTTCGTTAGATACCAGAATGCTATCTCCTCATCCCATTGGTGAAATTAGGATCTGCCACCTTTGCCAATTGAAAAGATATGAACCTTTCCAATGTCTCGAACATCTTCTCTTCTTCAGGAGGTTCACTCGGTTGAAACACCTCCTCATAGAACACCTGTGATTCCAAAATCCTACCTGGCATATTATTTAGGTTGATCATTTTCGATTGAGCATCTTCAAACAAATTCCTCAATTTGATACAATGTTCCATTGAAGTAGAGGAGAAATTGATGGTAGGAATGTACATGTCCTTAAAAAATTGTGAGAATTGTTCCTCAACATGTTCTAATGAATGCCTCTGATTCATCCATAAAATCACAAGGGATTTCAGCTATGAACTCATGAATTGAGGCGAGTGAAGTGAAGGCTTTACTACATATGCTCTCATAATGAATCATGGAATCTTCGAGAAATGTCTTCTGTGACTTGATATGTAGACACCAAATAAAGCGTGTCCCTTGGCATTTGAATTCAAGGATCCCTTTAATGGCTAGAATTGTAGACTCCATACTTGTCATCTCTTGCAAACTAGGCAATATCTCATCCAGATTTGATATGTTAGAAGAAAAATATTCCTTAAAAGAAAGGATTGGATCTAGGTATGCACTAATGTCTTCATGGAACTTTACGGCCACTTCGATTTCTTTCTCCCAAAAATGAGAATTTCTGAAAGCCAGGATTTAGTGACATGGCCTAAAGTGTTTACCTCCTTCGACAAATTGAGTGTTCCTTCGTGGAAATAATTCTTCAGTATTAGTCTGGAAAAAGGTCAATTATTGAAGCACCATTTAATTGCAAAACATGTATAGCACGTGATGTGGCATGGGTCATCTTGTACTGATGTTATTTCTTTGTATATTGATAATCATGATGGCTAAGCCAAGCACCCAAGTTATTATTACAACTGGAAGCGAGTTTGCATATAGAACCATCTTCGTCTTACTGCTAGTAAACTTGAGGAGAGAAATAAGTGCAAATGGTAACTCAAATGACAATATCATTGATGTTATAATGATCAACTCGTTGGCACCATAAAAGCCTCCAATGATAGCAACAATTAAACTTGGGATGATTGCGAGACATCGAGTTAAAAGATTACGATGCCATGGTTTGAACCGCAAATTGAGAAATCCCTGCATAACATATTGGCAGCCACATATTCCTTCTTTTACCTGCGTGGACAGTTTGTTGATGGATCTACTTGGATTTTGTTTGACTGTGCTTACGTGTTGTTCCCTTGAATTATGTGGCCTGCCAAGGTGAATGCGTGGGATGCTTTGACCTACGTTGCCTCCTCCAGCGTGGACAACTGATAGATCCTTGGAATGCGTGGGCTCTTGTTTTGACTGTGTGGGATTTTTATATCTTTCCTTTGCATGGACAACCTTCTCTTTACCTTGCATGGGCAATTTCTTTTGGCTACATGAATTGTTTATTTGCATGCGTGAGCTTATGTTTGTCCTCTACCTATGTGAACAACAACGTTTTACCTCTCACTTGCATGGGACAACTGCATTCCCTTCATTCTTTGTATGGGCAATGCATTTGGCTTGTCTTCTTTCTCTCAATGTGGTTGTTTTGATAGTTTTATGGCAAATAATCTCTAACTTATATTTGGATAACCGTTTAACCTCCTTTCACATGCGTGGACTTGTTTTTCCTGCAAATGCGTGGTTTTTTCTCTAAGCGCATTGGAATGTGTAAATAGATGGTGAATGCGTGGTTAGTGTTGGCTAGATTTTTCACACCTAAAAACCTAGCGGTCATGAGATAAATCTCCCTCATTTACAGTGAGGTTCTCGTGTAAGATTTTGTCAATTATATTTCCTAATATCTATCTATTGGTTTTACTTTAACTACGTGGCTCATGTACCATAGCTAGCCAATTTTGCAAGTAAGTAAGCAATTGCTGCAGGCAATATGTGTAGGGAAGAGAAATAATTAAATACGAGAAGAAAGGAAAGGATTTGTGCAACCTAACCAATAGTTGATAGAGTTGATCACATGCACATAGACGAAACAAATAGATCTTGAAATGTAGAATTTGAAGTAAAGGAAAGTTTCAGATCCAGATCTAAAATAACACAAAGTTTATGCAAAGATCTAAAAAGAAATAAGGAATAAATATACCGTTGACACAAAGTTCTCCGGAAATCTACCTCCTCTCTATTTCTCAACTTTCAGAAAGCTATCAAGGGTTTCAACTCAAAGTTTGGAACACAAGAATGTTGATTCTCCATTCTCCTCCTTTAACCCGTAAGTTCTTCCTTCATTTATAGTGTATGGAGGGGAAATTACAAATAGGAAACTATAACTGAACTTGACACATGTGGAATTTGTAAAGGAAACAACTGGCAATCTCCCTCCTGGAATTCCTCTTTGCATGACATGCATGATTTATAACTGAAAATAAAACCTTCGATTTTGCATGTTTACCACCTGTTTCCAAGTAATTGACTTCTTCAAGTAATGGATTTTAAACCAATCACTTAAGTTTTATAATTTAATTGATTTCTCAATTACTTTGTTGGAGAAAATAAGAGAAAGAAGAAGAAAGAGGAAAAGAAATTAGAAGAAAGCTGCAACACTTCCAGTCTTGTTCTTTTTCCATATTTTGCATGCGGTTGACTCTTTTGCCTTTGATTCTCACCAAACTAGATCTGGAAGCAATTGACTATGATTTGCTTGCAGGTATTGCCTTTGACTTGTCTTCCCTCTTATCCTTGAAGCTTTTGCAGTTCTTCTCCAGTACATGCACCAGTGCAATGTTTTTCGTAAATAATTCAGACAAAACTCATCATTTTTATTTTTAATTGCATATGAGCAATTTTAAATTCTAGAAAGCACTCTGGGTGAATGCAAATACAAGTAAATTCAATGAAGGCTTCAACTGGAAGATTGGGAGCACATGCACAAGATCCTGGAAGGAATTTTCCATGCACTAACTTCTATATGGGCTACGTTAGAAACAAGAGGATGAATTTTTTCCGGAAGCCTTTGCAATTATGAGATCTGGATCTATCAATTAAATCGGTGATAAGTTCAGGGCCTATGTCTGTATCATTGACTTCAACAAATCTGGAAGCTATGCATGATTTTGCTTGATCCTTTTCTTTCATCATGCTTCATCATGGCTGGAACAATCTTTGTCTGAGCTCTTTTTCTTTTAATTCTGTCGAAATCCCTTGTAATTGGATCAATTTGTGCAGATTGGTAGTTTCTTCAGATTCGGAAGATATATTCAATGTACCTGACATTGATTTGAACTTCTGTTGACTAGATTTTCTACATAGCATAAAACCTAGGCAGTCATGAGATAAATCTCCCTCATTTGCTGGTGAGGCTCCCGTGTCAGATTTGTCAATTAAAATATGTTAATATCTATATGGGGTTTTACTTTAACTATTCAGCTCATGAACCATAGTTGTATAGTTTTGCAGCAAGTAAGCAACTATTTAAGAAAGGAAATATTTATAGAAGAAGGGAATTATATAAACACAGAGAAGAAATGGGGAAGATGTGCATCCCAATCAATAGATAACAAAGTTGATTGCATGCACATAGAAGAAACCAATAGATATTACACACATAATTATAAGCAAAGGTAACTCTAGATCTAGATCTGCAATAACACAAAGTTTATTCAAAGATCTAAGATAGAAAGCTAGAAACAAAATACACTGTGACACAAAGTTCTCCTGAAATCTGCTCCTTTATATTCTTTTGCTTCAAGTGGCTCTCAAGGGTTTCAACACAAAGTCTGGAACACAAGAATGCTACTTACAAATTCTGATCATTAACCTAGAGGCTCTTCCTCTACTTATAGAATGTAGAAGGGAAAATACAAATGGGAAACTCAACTGAACTGAAACATAAACAAGAAGTAAAGATGACATTTGGCAATCATCCTCCTTTAACTTCTCCTTAAGTGACACATCTATCACTTAACTAATAGAATTGTTCCACGTAACTTAAAGTAATGGTTTCAAAACCAATAACTTCAAAGTTTTACAATTTCATCCGAGAAAGTGGAAAATAGAAGAAGAAAGAAAAGAAGAAGAAGTCAAGCCAGCTGTAACATTTATATCTTCTTTTGTTCTGATACTGAATATACTTGTCGAACATGTAATTCAGTAACTTCCCATCTATCTTAAGCCACAGCCTCCTTTTCTGTCCTAAACTGCAGCAAACCTTCGTTCAACATCTTGATGCACGCTTGACCTCTTCCAAACTAGGCCCGAACTCGCTTGATATCTAACTACAACGCCACCAATCTGCTAATGGAATTCATCGTGAAAGGTTTAGTAGCTCCATCAATTCTCCCTTGTACCATCCGAAGAGACCCTTCCAGAGAATCAAGCACTCTCAGGAATGATCCATGTGTATGAAGTAACATTTCCATCCACTTCCTCATGAGTGAAAGCAATGACATTTTCTGGTAAAGATGATGTCATACTCTTAAGTGCCTGCATCCTCTTCAGCATAATTTTATAGATCTCCAAACGGAAAGATACTGCAAACTCCAGCTACTTCCCCTTCTCAGACTGATCCGTTAGGTACAATCTATTCCGCAATCAACACTTCTCTCGGTAGCTTATTGATTTCGGCCAAAGTACTTAGGTTACTCTCAGCAACTGTGTTCATATCTACCGTGTTTGTCACCAGTTGCTTCAGTTGATCTGATGCTTCTTCCATAACCTTTAGATGGGTTGGCACCTCTCCGAGTTATACAGAAGCTTGACGAATAATCAGATTCTTCCATTTGTCGATAGCTTTCACTTGATTTCTTGCATCTTCCATCTCTTGCATCAGATGATCACTCACCTACTCTCGAGCTGAAATGGGCTGAGTGGAAGATTTAACAACCTTGCAATGGTCTCACACAACTAAGATACCTACTTCTGAAGTTCGTCTTTCTCCGCCTTTTCTCTGTCAAGCCTAAGGAATAGAGCATCTATCAATGTCTGTGTGTCCTGCTTCAATCCTTCTGTGGTGGCTTGACCGATGGGTACTTTAGTTACTGTTATGTCTTCTGCCGTGAGCTCATCCTCTTTCTTTCCTTTTCGCGAACTGACATCTCAACAAACTTTAGCCCGACTCTTCGATGATCAACCTTGAAGTCACCTTAGCAACTTTAGGTTTTCTATATTTTCTACCTAGACTCTGGAGTAGCTGCAAGTCGTGTTCCTCTAAGTTCATTTCCACTCTAGCTTTTGGAACCAACTGCAAAGTCAACCATTCTGAGAAATTACTTCTCGGAGAATGAGAAGTTGTTGAGTGTACTACTATCTCCCGCTCTGATTCCTCTCCATCAGAAACTGCTACAGTGTTGTGGCTGCCATCTTCTGAATCATCCAAGGACAAAGCTCTTTCAAACTCTGCCATCTGCAGCCTCAATGTTTCTTCAGGAACAGGTGCTAAATGGAGTGGTTGAGGAGAAAAGATGAATGTTTCCGGATTCAACGGAGGAATGGAAGTGTCCTGTTGAGGTGTGTGATTAGTGAAGTCTTGAGTCTTTGGAGAAGCCAGAACTAACACCATGGCAGTAGAGGTGATCTTCTCCTTTGAATGAGACCTTCTGTGCACTTTCATCTTCTCAGGCCTTCTGCTGCTGCTCTCTCCTTTGTGCTTCCTCTTGAGGGAATCTCCTATGCCGAAGTTTCCCATGATTTGATTCATCAATGCTTCATCAAGGCAATATCCCTTCATCAGCAACCAATTTGAAATCGACTGACGGTAACAGCGTGAGACCTTTCCTCAATCATATGGCAGCCCCCTACGTTATCCTGAAGTACAAATTTGTCTCCTCCCATTTGATGATAAGTGTCAAGTAACACATTCCCATCATCTTTAAGATCCGCAGTATCCGTGCTAGTCTAAAGTTGAATACTTGCCGTGCTGACAACCTGCTGAAATATCTCTTTCTAACCTTGTACTCGCTTCTGCACTTCATCCAGAAATCTTCCAATGAAGGCACATGTGCGTACTCCTGGGAGATAGTCTTCCTCACCACTCCAAATGGATCGAAGTTCAGCCGTGCTGGGAAGAACTCTTGCTCATACTCAAAAACATTTCCGCTTCCAATCCTCGGGCTTTATGAATACTCTGATAGGTGTAGTAGCCCACTGTGATCGGGAAGAAGCTCGTAGACTTGTGTCGTTTCGTCTGAAGGTCGTGCATCTCCACAAGTTGTCTGCTCAGCTCCATGGTGATCAATCTATCATTCGGATATCTGGGCAACTTAACTGGTTCTCTAGAAAAGCCGATAACCCTGAGGTATGTAAAATCCGCAAAATGAATGAAGAGACTGCCAATTCCGGAAACAACTTCCCATGCTTCCTTGCTCACCCTATTGGCCTTCAGGTCCGTGTCCAACTTGCAAAGGAATTCGTAGAAGAATCCATCATTGACCACTTTGAAATCTTTCCTACACGCAGGTACAGTAAGCTGTGGGTAGCACTCAAAAATAGGGTCCTTGGAAAGAACACCACATCTATCCAGCTTGGAGAAGATGCCTTGTGAAGCTGCTGCATATACCAAATAAGAAGTCATTTTGAAGCTGAAAGTACGCTTCACGTTCCGGAGTTGCTCACCAATGTTGTCATTAATGATTTCCGACCAATTGATTATTGAATCCACTTTGTTGACTTCAATGGTCCTGATGAAAGCATACATCCATGTATGGAAAGTGTGAGCGTTCGCTTCACCATTTATCCCGCATAACAATTTGGCAATATCATCTACCTCCTATACTAGATTAGATCACGGAAGAGTTCTTGGGAACTTTGAAGGAGATTTGGGCTTTTTCATCATATCATGCTTTATTCATTATGTTCATGCAGTCAACTCTATGCTTCTCCCCACTGCGCCGGCATCTTGTATGCTAATAGAAGTCACCGCCTTTCGTGCGACAATCTTCAAACAATAATTGATGAACTATGTGTCCAACAAGATTATTGTTTTCCTTGCATAGCATCTTGGACTGATCTGGATGATGGATGGTAAGACCTAGCACACTCCATAACAAATTTTGGCAACTGGGCTGTGTATGGAAACAGCTGCAGCTCGAATAATTCCACTACTTTTAACTACACGCATGATGGAAGTCTTTCCTGCTTTGGATCAGTCAATCAATTCGGAAAGAGGTTTCGGACCTAAGTCTGTGTCTCTCGATGTCTACAAATTTAGAAGTGATACATGACTCCGTTGTGCTCTCTTTTTCATCCTTCTTTGCCATGGCTGTGTCTATCTTTGTCTGAACAATTCTTTTTCTCCTTATCCTGCCGGAATTCTTCAAAACTGGTGCAAATTTGGATAATTCTTCAGATTCAGAGGATATGTTCAATGTATTGGACATTGATTTAAGCTCCCTTTCTCTTATAAAGCACCTGTAATGAATTCCTGTAATTAATTCAGACAAAGATGGCAACCGGAATATGAACAATAGATTTTAATCATAAAAATCTGCATAATTCAAGCCTGCTGCCCCAAAATTTGATGTTTTATTTGCATGCAAAGCAAACATGAATTTTTCCAACTTCACTTGAGCACTTGTATCACTTATGTAAACAATTATCCAAACACAAATCAACTTCCTTCAACCTATGCACCAAAATTGGAAGCTTTCAACATTAATTTCACCTTCTTTTGAGCAAAAATCCTCTCCAAATGGGGCGCACTTTTCCTCTGGGCTGCACTTCTTTGCTCTTGAATTAATTAATTCATCCTTATGGCAGCCCCTGCTTATATAACCCTCACAATTCTATAATTAATTAATGCCTTTCCTATTCCTGGCAATTAATTAATTAATTAATAAGCTTTACTCTTCAAATGGAGCACCTATTTTGTGCATGCTCATGGCTGCCATTAAATAAATTAAATTTATTTAATTTTAGACTTATGCTTCCAGTTAACTCAAGCCTCACAATGTGCTTTGACCTTAGCCACTGAAAATAGGAATTAATTTAATCATTTAATACTTAAAAAGTATTATTTCTCTCCCAAATGGGGCACACTTTTTGACATGAAGGGGCTGCATTAAATAAATAATATTTATTTAATTTTAGAACAGTCTATTTCCAACTTCCTTTTGTCCACTTTCCTCTGTTGACTTTTCCATAAGCACGGGCGCCAAAATTGGAGGAGAAATTAATTAATTAATTACTTTAACGCTGCATTTTTCTCCCTAAAGGGGTCGCACTTTTTGGAATAAGGAAATTTCTATTTTTAAAAGTCACATGACAATGGGATTATTTACCCTGCAAGGCAGCCCTGAAAATCCCATGATTCACTTAAGTCGTTTGACTTTCATAATGGGATTATTTACCCTGCAAGGTAGGCAATAAAATCCCATGATTCACTTAAGTGATTTTTCTTTTATTCCACAATGGGAATTTTTACCCTGCAAGGCAAGTAAGAAATTCCCTTTGCCCTGTTGCCTCTAATTTTCCCATTGTGACTTAAGTGGCGTTGCTTCCATGGGAAAAAGTACCCTGCTAGGTAGGTACAAAATTCTCACCTGCCTGCTGCTTCCAAAAATCCCATGATCCACTTCAAACCCTCTTTTTCCAAAAATGTGGCCAGCCCAGAAGAGGCTTTTTGGTGCACGACTTCGTCTTTTCCCAGAGAACCAAACCTCCGATGGTGAATTCCTTCTGGCACAACGTGTAGATGTGATCTCCAGATACTCCAGGCCAAGAATTAGGCCAAATCGGCAAAGGAATCAATCTAGAAAAATTTCACAGAAAATGAAATGGGAAAACACAAAACATTGCCAGAAGTTACAAATAAAGCCCAAGATTCATTCCTAGTTAAAACCCTATTGGTATATGGGAATAATGACATGTACGATCACAACAAGGTTAAACCGGAGCACAATTTGCCTCAAACGGGGCTCAAAATAATTAAATACAAATTTCCCGCAGGCAAATCCCGACAACAAAATATAAGGATTTTGGGCATCTGGGTATTTGTTGAAAATGGCTAATATGGCTCTTTGAGAATATCTTGACACAATACAGGAACTTTCTGGCAATAAAAACACAAAACGACCCATTATTTTAAAAGTATGATTTTTTTTTTGAATAGGGTAGTCCCCATTACAAGGTGAAATCGGGGACACCAACTCCCTTTCACTTATATGAGAACTGTGATGGATACCTACAATTAATTCAGATAAAGATGGATCCAGGGCATGAATACTTGATTTTTATCACCAAAATCTATGTACAAAGCCTGCTGCCCTAGAATTTGAGGCTTTGCTTGCATGCAAAGCAAGCAAAAATATTATTTAATTCACCTGAGCACATATACCAACATGCAGATGCTCAAAATGACAAAAATTAGGCTATCCTAACCCTAGGCGCCAAAACTGGAAGCTTCCCAGCAGTGGAAAATAAACTTTAATGCAAAATCCTCCTTTTGGCACAAAAACCTGTCTGGGCTGCAATCTTAATAAAAAAGAATTAATTGTCTCTCCCTTATGGCATCCCATGCTTATATAACCTCCAACATGCTATTTTTAATAATTGTCTCTTCCTATTTCTGACAATTTAATTAATTAATAGCCATGTCTATTCATCCAATTTGGGCACCCAAGTCTGCATGTTGTTGGTTGCTTTTTAATAATTTATTTTATTTATTTTTAGCATGCATCCTTGACTTTTCTTTTTAGTGTGTCCTTTTGCATTGACTTTCCTTCCATACATGGCACCAAAATTAGATTAAAAAGCCATTAATAAATAACATTAAATGCATTGTTTAATGCCAAGGTGGGTCGCACTTTTTGGTAGGGGTAGATGCTAAAAATAGGAAGTCAACTTGATGGGAATTTCCACCCTACACTGCAGCTCCAAAAATCCCCTCTTCCACTTAAGTGATTTGACTTTCATCATGGGAATTTTTACCCTGCAAGGCAGGTAAGAAATTCTCGCCGGTGCTTTAAGTGATTTTTCTTTTATAATGAGAATTTTTACCTTGCAAGGCAAGTAAGAAATTCTCACCGCCTGCCACCTCTAATATTCTCATTGCAGCTTAAGTGACTTTGACTTCATGGGAAAAAGTACCCTGCAAGGCAGGTAAGAAATTCCCGCCTGCCTGCCACTACCAAAATTCCCATTGCAGACTTAGATCTATTTATTCCAAAAAGTGCAACTTGCCTAGGAGAGGCTTTTTCTGCTTGACTTCATCTTTTTTGGTCAGAAGTTTGCCTTCCGAGATTGATTCCTTCTAGTGTTGAGGTCATAAATGATCTCTAGATGTTCCTAGCAATTAAACAAACTATACAGAACAAAGAACGGATCAAGGGGAATTTGACAAACAGACAACAGAGAAAACCGGAGAACAAATGCAAAAGAAATAAATAAAAACGAAAATGTTGCCAAAAGTTGCAGACAATGCTCTGAATTCATTCCTGGTGAAAACCCTATTGAGATGTGTGAATATTGGCATGCAAAACTTCAACATGATTCAACTGGAGCACAATTTACTTCAAATGGGGTTTTATTTATTTAATAAATAATTAAATAAAAAATTTCCATAGACAAAACTTGGCGGAGGGATGAAATGAGTTTCAACATCTGGTTATTTGTCGAAATTGGCTCATATGATTCATAGGGAATATCTTAACATAATAGAGTGGTGTCACCCAGATTTCATCCTGAAATCTGTGACTACCCTATTCAAAAAAAATTTGTACTTTTAAAATAATGGGTCGTTTTGTATTTTTATTGCCTGAAAGTTCTTGTATTGTATCAAAATAATCCCAAAGAGCCATATTAGCCTTTTTCGCCAAATACCCAGATGCCCAAAGTTGTTATATTCTGTCGTCGGGATTTGTCTGCGGGAAATTTGTATTTAATTATTTTGAGCCCCGTATGAGGCTATTTGCGCTCTGTTTTAACTCTATTATGAGCGAATATGTCATTATTCCTATGTGCCAGAAGGGTTTTAACTTGGAATAAGTTTTGGGCTTTATTTGTAACTTTTGGCAATTTTTCGTGTTTTTGTGGTGTCCCGTTTCGTTTTCTGTGAAATTTCTCTAGAACAATTCCTTTACCGGGTAAGCCCGATTTTTGGCCTGGAGCAGCTGGAAAACATATACGCACATTATGCCCGGAGGAAGTCGCCATCGAGAGGTCTGGATCACTGGGAAAAAGCAAAGTCGTGCACAGAAAAGCCCCTGCGGGGATGGGCGCATTTTTGGAAAACAAAGGATTTAAGCTGCAATGGGAAAAATAGAAGCCGCAGGCATGATGGGAATTTTATACCTGCCTAGCAGGGTACTTTTTCCCATGTTATAAAATTCACTTAAGGCTTGAGTGGGAAAAATAGAAGCAAAGCGGGCGGTGGGATTTTTTGCACTGCTTGCAGGGTACTTTTTCCGTGATAGAAAATTCACTTAAGTTGCAGTGGGAAAAATAGAAGCGAGAGGTGGGAATTTTGTACCTGCTTAGCAGGGTACTTTTTCCCGTGATATAAAATTCACTTGCAAAGTGGGAAAGTTAGAGGTGTCAGGCGGCGGGAATTTATTGCCTGCCTTGCAGGGTAAAAATTCCCATGGTGAAATAAAAGAAAAGTGACTTAAGTGAAATCATGGGATTTTATTGCCTGCCTTGCAGGGTAAATAATCCCATTGTCAAAGTCAAATCACTTAAGTGGATCATGGGATTTTCGGGGCTGCCTTGCAGGTAAAAATCCCATTGTCAGAAATTCTTAAAAATAGAATTCTATTATGCAAAAAAGTGCGACCCACCTTGGGTGAATAATAATGCATTAAATAAATATTTGTTAATATTTATTCACCCAATTTTGGCACCCAGGCTTGTGGAAAAGTCAACAAAAGCAAAGGGGAATAAATCAATTGGAAATAGAATTCCAAAATTAAATAAATTTAATTTATTTAATGCAGCCCCTTTTGAGAAGGAATTAATACTTTTTAAAGTATTAAATGATTATATTAATTCCTATTTTCAGTGGCTATGGTCAAAGCACACTGTGAAGCTTAAGTGAAGTGATGTGTGAAGGATTAAATTGGATTAATTTAATTTATTGGATGGTTGTCCTTAAACATGCTATTTTTAAAAGAGAAAAACATGATTTTTAATTAATTAATTGCCTTTAATTGTTAGGGCAATTATTAATTATAGAATTGTGAAGGTTATATAAGCATGGGCAGCCATATGGGTGAATTATTTAATTCACAGGTAAAGAATTGCAGCCAAGAGGAAAAGTGCGCCCCCATTTGAAGAAGGATTTTGCTTAGGCAAGGTGGAAACAAGGCTAAAAGCTTCCAAATTTGGCGCATGCTTTGAAGGAGGTTGATCTTTGTCTGCATAATTGTTTGCACATGTGTTACAGGAGCTCAGGTGTTGTTGAAAGGATTCATGCTCTCTTTATGTGCAAATTAAACACCATTTTTTGGGGCAGCAAGCTTGAAAAGTGCATATTTTTACAATTAAAATTCACTATTCATGCTCCGGTGGCCATTTTTGTCTGAATAAATTGCAGGAATTCATTACAGGTGCTTTACAAAGGAAAAGAGCTTTTATCAATGTCCAATACATTGCATATATCCTCCGAATCTGAAGAATTGTCCAGATCTGCACCAGTATTGAAGAATTCCAGTCAAATAAGAAGAAAAAGACATTCAAACAAAGATAGACAAAGTTATGGCGAAGAAAGATGAAAAAGAAAGCACAACGGAGTCATGCATCACTTCTAAATTTGCAGATATTGGAAACACGGATCTAGGCTCGGAACCTCTTGCTGAATTGATAGACAGATCCAGAGCAGGAAAGACTTCACTCATGCGTGCAGGAGAAACTTCACTCATGCGTGCAGATTAAAAGCAATGGAATTATTCAAGTTGCAGCTTTTCCATCCATAGCCCTTGATTGCCAAAGTTTGTTATGCGCAGTGCATCCATATCCATATCTAGATGCGAGATGCGATGATGCAAATCCATATGCAGATCCAGATCCAGATCTCATAGTTGCAAAAGCTTCCGGCACAAAGGCTTCATCCTCTTGTTTCGAATGCAGCCCGTGAAGAAGACAGTGCGTGGAAAATTCCTTCCAAGATCTTGTGCATGTGCTCTCATCTTCCAGTTGAAGCTTTCATTGAATTTTCATTCACCCTGAGTGTTTTCAAAATTTTTAATTGCTCATATGCAATTAAAAATAAGGATGATGAGTTATCTACGGCCAACCTTGCATTGATGCATGTACAAAAGAAGAACTGCAAAAGCTTCAAGGATAAAAGAGAAGACAATGCGAAGGAAAATTTCAGCTTGCTTCAATTCCAATTCCAATTGTAATTCCAGACTTGTTTCCAGATCCAAATCGTTTGAATCAGGGCTTGAATGAAAAACAAAATCAGCTGCATGCAGACATGAAAAAGGACAAAGTCAGCTTTCCTCTTCCTTCTTCTTTCCTCCGACAAAGTAATTGAGCGATCAATTAAATTATACAACTTAAGTGATTGGTTTAAAAGCCATTACTTGAAGAAGTCAACTACTTGGAGATAGGTGGCAGGCGTGCAAAATAGAAGGTTCTATTTTCAGTTGCAAATCATACATGTCATGCAAAGAGGAATTCCACGGATAAGATTGCAGTTGTTTCTTTTCCGACTTCCACATGTGCCAGTTCAACTAAAGCTTCCAACTTGTAATTGCCCCTCTACATTCTATAAGTAGAGGAAGAACCTTCGGGTTAATAATCGATCAGAATTTGTAAGCAGCAATCTTGTGTTCTAGACTTTGTGCTGAACCCCGAGAGCAACTTGGAGCAAAGGAATACAAAGGAGCAGGTTTCCGGAGAACTTTGTGTCACGGTGTACTGTGTTTCTTGCTTTTAAATCTTAGATCTTTTAAGTAAACTTTGTGTTATTTTAGATCTGGATCTAGAGCTGCCTTTGCTTTATAATTCTGTGTGTTCAAATCTATTAAGTTTCTTCTATGTGCATGCAATTAGCTCTGCTATCTACTAATTGGGATGCACATCTTCCTCATTTCTTCTCTGTAATTCCTTTACTTCCTTCTTCTATAATTTTCCTTTCTTAAACAGCTGCTTACTTGCTGCAGAACTTCTTAGTTATGGTTCATGAACTAAGTGGTTAAAGTAAAACCCCCGATAGATAATAACACATTTTTATTGACAAATCGACACGGGAGCCTCACCGGTTAAATGAGGGAGATTTATTTCATGATATTTTGCCTAGGTTTGATGCTATGCAGAAAATCTAGCCAACATAGAGACATCTTCCGGCAATAAAAACGCAAAAGACCGCTTATTTTAAAAAGATCAAAAATTTAAAAGGGTAGTCCCAAATTTCTGGTGGAAAGCTAATAGAGTCTCTTCCATAAGGTAAGATTTATAATAACACTAAAAACATTTTTGAGTACAGGAAGTATCCCTTTGAACTCTCCACTATGATATTGAACACCCAATAAAAACTATGAAGGATCTCCCCATGGGTAATGATGAATAGGACCAAGGAACTCCTCCAATCATATATATTACATCACAGAAGAGTGACCCAAATTTAGTTCCAAAATGTTGGAATCATAGGAACCTCACCCTCTAATTTCAACCAACAAAATATATGGGCATCCTCTCAAAGTATTGACATCTTTAATTGTTTTACCAAAAGAAACAACAGTCTAATATGACCAATTCACCTTTTCTATCATACTCCCATTGTGCTAGAATAGGAGCTTTGAAATAGGGTGTGGAAATCTGCAAAGCATTATGGAGAAAGGACTTTATCATATATTTTAATTGCAAGTTCCCTAGTAGATATGTAGGCAAAATGTGGAAGCATTTGACCTCCTCAAAAAACTTCTTGAAAATAATGTGGTCTCATGGATTACAATGATTGTAGGATTTGTAAAAAATAAGTTCATTGAAGAGGCCTTGGAAACTTTCAAGCAAATTCAATTAGTAGGTGTAAAGCTAGACTTCACAACCTTTTCCAGCATCCTCCCAACTTTTGTCAAAGTGGGAACTTTAGAGAAGGGCATGGAAAACTATCAAAGAATAATGGAAGAGAAATTTTTGTTAGATGTATATTTGACAGAATGCCTCAAAGAGATGTGCTCGCATGGAAAACATTGATTGCAGGTTATTTGTAAAATGGATTTGTTGAAAAGACTTTAGAAAGTTTCAAGCAAATGTAATTGGTATATTTAAAGCCAAATTTCACAATCTTGGCCAACATCCTACCTTCCGTGCCAAAATGGGAGCTTTGAAACAGGGTATGGAAATCCATAAAAGTATAAAGGATAGAGGAATTTTGTAAGACGTTGTGGTTGCAACTGCCCTGTTAGACATGCATGCAAAATGTGGAGGCGTACAAAAGGAAAGTGAAATGTTTAACAAAATGTGATATATGTTTGCATGGAAAGCATTCTTTGCAGGCTATCGACAAATAGATTTTTTAAAAAGGATTTTGGTGTCCCCAGATTTCACCCTGAAATCTAAGACTACCCCATATTAAAAATTTGTGTTCTTTTAAAAATAACGGGTCTTTTGTGTTTTTATTGCGAGAAATGTCTCTATTACGTTAAGATATTCCCGATGAATCATATGAGCCAATTTCAACAAATATGCAAATATTTGAAGCTCATTTTATCTCTTTGCCAAGCTTTTTGTCTATGGGAAATTTTTATTTAATTATTTAAAAAAAAATAAAGCCCTGTTTGAAGTAAATTGTGCTCCGGTTGAGTCCTGTTGAAGTTTTGCATGCCAGTATCCACACATTTCAATAGGATTTTCACTAGGAATGAATTCAGAGCTTTGTCTGTGACTTCTGACAAATGTTTTTCATTTTTATTTATTTCTTTTGCGTTTTTCTCTAATTTTCCCGTGGTCTTTCTATTTAATTCCCCTAGGTCCGTTCTTTGTCATGTATAGTCTATTTAATTGCTGGAGCATCTGGAGATCATTTACGGCCACTGCACCTAAAGGAATCGGCCTCAGAAAGCAAACTTCTATCCAAAAAAGATGAAGTCAAGCACAAAAAGCCTCTCCTAGGCAAGTCGCACTTTTTGGAATGAATAGGTTTAAGCTCCAATGGGAATTTTGGTAGTGGCAAGCAGGGAATTTCTTACCTACTTTGTAGGGTACTTTTTCCCATGAAGTCAAAGTCACGAAAGCGCAATGGTTTTTTTTGGTAGTGGCAGGTAGGCGGGAATTTCTTACCTGCCTTGTAGGGTACTTTTTCCCATGAAGTCAAAGTCATTTAAGCTTGCAATGGATTTTTTTGGTAGTAGCAAAGCATGGTGGGAATTTCTTACCCGCTTGCACGGTACTTTTTCCCATGAAGTCAAAGTCACTTAAGGCCGCAATGGGAATATTAGAGCAGCGAGGCGGTGGGAATTTTTACCTCCCCTTCTCTTGCAAGATAAAAATTCCCATTATAAAATAAAGTAAAAAATCATTTAAAGCACCGATGAAAATTTTTTTTATTTAACTAAGTTAGCCAAAATGTAACTTTAACTTTTCCCACCAAAGAGGTTTATTCACCCATGCAAGTCGTAACTTTATCAAAGGAGGCTATTTTTAATACAAGTCGCACTTTTTGGGAGATGTTTAATTTGCACAAGTGGGATTTTTGGTAAAAATGGGCATGGATGGGAATTTCTTACTTGCCTTGCAGGGTAAAAATTCCCATTATGAAAGTCAAATAAATTAAGTGGAAGAGGGATTTTGGAGCTGCAGTGCAGGGTGGAAATTCCCATCAAGTTGACTTCTTATTTTTAGCAATTCCTCTTGCCAAAAAGTGCAACCCACCTTCGGTGAATAACAATGCATTTAATAATATTTATTAATGGTTTATTCACCCAATTTTGACGCCATAAATAGAAGGAAAGTCAATGCAAGTGGAAGAGCTAAGGAGAAGTCAAGGATGCATGCTAAAAATAAATAAAATAAATTATTTAAAAAACAACTAGCAATATGCATAATTGGGTGCCCAATTTGGGTGAATATACATGATTATTTATTAATTAAATTGTCGGGAATAGGAAGGGTAATTATTAAAAATAGCTTGTTAGAGGTTATATAAGCATGTGATGCCATAAAAAGGAAAACACTTATTTCTTTTTGATGAAGATTGCAGCCAGACTTTGTTTTGGCGCCAAAAGGAGGATGTTGATTAATAATTCTATATTTTTTTTCCGCGAAAAAGGTTTGGGAAGCTTCCAGTTTTGGTGCCTAGGGTTGGAATAGCCTAATTTTTGTCATTACGAGTGTCAGATGTTGGTATATGTGTTGTATTCATGTGCTCAAATCAAAACATTGAATATATCTTCGAATCGAAGAATTCAGATCTCGCATAAATTGATCCAATTACTGAGGATTCCGACATAATTAAAAGAAAAAGAGCTCATAAGCAAAGATTGTTCCAGCCATGATGAAAGAAAAGGATCAGCAGAATCATGCATAGCTTCCATATTTGCTGAAGTCAATGATATAGATAGAGGCCCTGAACCTATCACCGATTTAATTGATAGATCTAGATCTCATAATTACAAAGGCTTCCAGCAAAAATTCATCCTCTTGTTTCTAATGCAGCCCTTGCAGAAGTTAGTGCATGGAAAATTCCTTCCAGGTTCTTGTGCATGTGTTCCCAATCTCCCAGTTGAAGCCTTCATTGAATTTACTTCCACATGTCTAAAGAAGAAATTGCAAAAGCTTCAAGGATAGAAGGGAAAGCAGGTCAAAGGCAATACCCGCAAGAAAATCACAGTCAAGTATAGCTTACAAATCCAGTTTGGTGAGAATCAAAGGCAAAAGAGTCAACCGCATGCAAAATATGAAAGAAGAACAAGATTAGGAGGGTTGCATCTTTCTTCTTATTTCTTTTCCTCTTTCTTTTATTTTCTCCGACAAAGTAATTGAGCAATCAATTAAATTATAAAACTTAAGTGATTGGTTTAAAAGCCGTTACTTGAAGAAGTCAATTACTGAAAATAGGTGGCAAACATGCAAAATAGAAGGTTCTATTTTTCAGTTATAAATCATGCATGTCATGCAAAGAGGAATTTTAGGAGGAAGATTGCCACTATTTCCCTTTTCATAACTTCTACATGCAGAATTCATTTAAAACTTCTATTTGTAATTGCCCTTTATACACTATAAATAGAGGAAGAACCTACGGTTTTGTTGGCTAGATTTTACATGCATTGAAAACCTAGGCGGTCATGAGATAAATATCCCTCATTTACCGGTGAGGCTCCCATGTAAGATTTTGTCAGTTATATGTCATAATATCTATTTGTTGGTATTACTTTAACTATGTAGCTCATGAATCATAGCTAGATAGTTTTGCAGCAAGTAAGTAGCTGTAAGAAATTAATATATGCGAGGAAGAGGGAAATAATTGAATGCAAGCAGAAAAGAAAGAAGATGTGCAACCTGACCGATAGTTAACAGAGTTGGTCACATGCACATAGACGAAACAAATAGATCTAGAAATGCAGAATTTGAAGCAAATGAGAGTTTCAGATCTAGATCTAAGACAACACAAAGTTTGTGCAAAGATCTAAAAATAAATAAGAAATGAATGCACCGTTGACACAAAGTTCTCCGGAAATCGCCTCTTCTCTATTCCTCTACTTGTAGAAAGCTATCAAGGGTTTCAACTCAAAGTCTGGAACACAAGAATGCTAATTACAAATTTTGATCCTTTAACCCGTAGGTTCTTCCTCTATTTATAGTGTATAAAGGGAAATTACAAATAGGAAGCTTTAAATGAATTCCGAATGTAGAAGCTATGAAAAGGAAACAACTGACAATCTTCCTCCTAGAATTCCTCTTTGCATGACATGCATGATTTATAACTGAAAAATAGAACCTTCTATTTTGCATGTCTGCCACCTATTTCCAAGTAATTGACTTCTTCAAGTAACGAATTTTAAACCAATCACTTAAGTTTTATAATTTAATTGATTGCTCAATTACTTTGTCGGAGAAAATAAAAGAAAGAGGAAAAGAAATAAGAAGAAAGCTACAACCCTCCAGTCTTGTTCTTCTTCCATATTCTGCATGCGGTTGACTCTTTTGCCTTTGATTCTCACCAAATTGGATCTGGAAGCTATGCATGGTTGTGATTTGCTTGCGGGTATTGCCTTTGATCTGTCTTCCCTTCTATCCTTGAAGTTTTTGCAATTCTTCTTCAGTACATGCAAAGTAAATTCAATGAAGGCTTCAACTAGAAGATTGGGAGCACATGCAAAAGATCTTGGAAGGAATTTTCCATGCATTGACTTCTACACGGGCTATGTTAGAAACAAGAGGATGAATTTTTTCCGGAAGCCTTTGCAATTATGAGACCTAGATCTATCAATTAAATCGGTGACAAGTTCGGGGCCTGTGTTTGTATCATTGACTTCAGAAAATCTGGAAGCTATGTATGATTCTGCTTATCTTTTTCTTTCATCATGGCTGGAACAATCTTTGTCTGAGCTCTTTTTCTTTTAATTCTGTCGGAATCCCTTGCAATTGGATCCATTTGTGCAGATTTGACAACTTCTTCAGATTCAAAGATATATTCAATGTACCTGACATTGATTTGAGCACCTGTGATGAATACCTGTAATTTATTCAGACAAAGATGGAGTCCATGGCATGAATACTTGATTTTTATCACCAAAATTTGCATATAAAGTCTGCTGCCCTAAAATTTGAGGTTTTGCATGCATGCAAAGCAAGCAAAAATATTATTTAATTCACCCGAGCACTTATACCAACATGCAGATAATTATCATAGCAAGAATCAAGTCATTCCAACCCTAGGCGCCAAACCTTGAAGCTCCCTGGCAATGAAAAACACTCTTTAATGCAAAAACCTCCTTCCTTTGGCGCCAAAACCTGTCCGGGCTGCAATCCTTTGCAAAAAGAATTAGTTGTTTCTTTATTAT
>CM031241.1:661118544-661205797 GCA_018340775.1 Taxus wallichiana var. yunnanensis
CGTGTACTTCGTTCGGTGCGGCCAGTTGCTAGAAGCAGCGATTGAACCGCGGCAAGCAGGAGCAGATTTTCCCTATCATTTCGAAAAGAAAAGAACAGCAGATTCGCAACCCAAATCGCCGCGACAGCGCATATAACATACGATCTTAAAAAGATATGTCACCAGCGTTTTCCCATTACTTGTTAAACATCGGCTCAGCGGAAGGTATTTCATTGACAAAATACAGGGCAGTCGAACTTCGTGACGATAGCATTATGATTCATATTATTTCCAAATAATGGCAAGAGTCATTTCGGTTCCTCGATCATATGCCCGATATAATCACCATTTGTTTTTCCATTTTTTCCCTTTACATCGCATAGCGAATTTCCAAACACAACAAAGAAAGAAAACGACATTATGTGAAGGAAAAGATGTAATAAATTGCTCCTACTCATACAAATATGTACAGAGGAAGAAAAGGTCTATTTTATCCTACAATACAAACAACAACCACCACAAAGAATCATTCCCAACTTGATTCGAGCAAAAACACCTAAAACCAAGCAAACTGTAACGATTCATCATATCATTTTCCAACCAAAAGCAACATGAATCGATGAAACCCAATTCGAATCGACCTACAAACAAATCACACAATCCAAAACCCAAGAGCAGGGTTGTTTTAATGAAAACACTTAATCAAAGCAAAGATTTTTAAAGAGAAGGGCTTAACGTATGCCTGAAATTTCTTTTCGAGCTCAAAGAAAACCTTATTTGCCGCGTTTTCCTTTCCTGACAACGACAACACAAACTTCTCAAAGCCTCCTTTCTTCTTGTGAGCTTAGCAATGACCTTCTAAACTCCCGAAAGAAAATGTCAAATGCTAAGAAGTGGTCTGATCGAACCAGTCAAAAAACCAAATGCGGAGCTTGACTTCGACCAAAACCAAATCGAACAATGAAAATCAAATTCCTCATGTTGTTTCCAAAGCTAGTGGTCGCGAGGACAGCGAAACAATCAATGCATTAAAGGCTACGCCTTTTTCTCCACTTTCCCACGCCACCGCCACTCGGGTTGGGCAAACTCTAATTTTCAAAATTTCCACGCAAACTCGAATTTGGCTCTATTTCTAAATAGATGCCTCTAATTCCCACTCCGCCTGAAGCTAAAGCGAAGCGCTTGTCCCACGTAGGGACGGAGCCTCATTAAATGCCAATGAATGCCTCCTTCCCATCCTTATCCCTTTCCCTCCAAGGGCTCTTGCACCCTTAGATTAGGATTAGTTTAGGTTCAAGTAGTATTCAACCTAGGTCCTAGTTTAACCTTAGGTTTTAGAACTTAGGTTTATTTTTCCTCTTTTTTTTTTTGTAATTTAAAATCCACTTAGGATAGTGTGGAAGTGTAGGATGTATGTTAGGCCTTAGGGTTAGTTTAGGTTTAATTCACACTAACCACTAACACTATGCCAACTTCCATCCAGCCTCTCCTTACTAACATTCACGTGTCACGGAAGCGGGGCGTTGACGTCCGCCCTTCGGGATGCGTCAAGGCCACCGCGTGTCAGGCATTTCTTGCCTCACGAGGTCCCAATTGACAAAGATGCAGGGTTGAAGAATCGAACCCCTGCCGTTGGCATTTTCTTGCAAATGTGCTCAGTTTCACTGCTCTTATCGGTAATGCGCCGTGACGCTCATGGCACAATCTCGATCGGTTCAAGTGTGAATCGACTAAGAAATCACAAGAGACCTCAAAGATACTCTGAATCAATGGAATTGATTCTGGTATCTTTGTCAATCACGACAACAAGAGCTAGCGAAGTTATACGACAATTTGTCGTCACATCAAGCAAACACACAAGTACAATATTTGCTGTCCCATGTAATAAATCACAAAGTGTATAAGAATCCAAATTAGCAACACATTCTCTTAAGATCAAAACATATCTTAACATGTTTGCTTTCATTTCAGCATTTATAATGATGATGTAAAACATTCACCAAGTTAACATACAAAATCAGAGTGTTACACCATGTGCAATTTAAGAAGGTTTCCTTGATGATAATGATAGTGGCGAAGCTCCACTAGTGAATACACTCTTCTAGCCATCCTAATGTTGGATTCCATGGAATCCCAAGTGATTTATGGCTGTTATGACTTATTTTCAGCATTCATGCAAGTTGTGTTGAAAGATGTTCTCATGCTTTGGATAGAAGGATTCATTGAGGGAGAGCATATAGATATGGGTGATGGAAGGAGTAGACACCGTGATTATTATGGGTGGAAGTTGATTCCTTGACAATAATGGATTCAATCGTTTTGGTATGATGGTATTTGGACATATGAGCTTGTGTTGGCAAGACCTCTTTTAATTAATAGAGCAGGATCCAGTTATGGGAGCACTACAACATGTTCCTTCACCTTGATATAATGATACTTAGACATATAAGCTTGCAATTGCTTGGGGACAAGAAATTTTGGGAAAGGGAGGATTGTAATGTCCCCTTTTTCAAACTAGCACCAATTGAAGACTTCTTGTCATTTCTCTTCTCGTGGACAAGAAGGAATTGCACATGGGAAGTCCTTGGGCTTCGTTTTAATTTCCTTTTATTGTTATTAATGTTATTCTTTGGTGTTTTACTCCCTAAGGTAGGTCGGTTGGGTTATAATGATCTCAACGTGCAATTAAAAGATAAAGTTCCTTATGAGGTCGGCAAGGTTGGAGAGTTTCCAACATGTAAATAGAAGATAAAGCAAGCTTAAGAGGTCGGTCTACACTCTTATGACTCTTGGTGCTCATTTGCACATCATTTTTGGCATATACATTTTATACTTGGTCTCTAGGGTTGATTGCTCTTAGTCCATTCCACTATTGGGCGACAATCCATTAGTGTGGCATCCAAGGAGGACGAAACCCTTCCTTGTGGGAGATTGGAGGACGAAAACCCTTCAATTTGGTGGTGTTGAAGACTCTCATTGAAGACCATCTTGTTGGTTTGCATCTAGGGCATAAAGGAGGAGTCATACAAAAGCTTTTGACATTGTTTGGAGCCCCTCTCCTAGGGAGCGACTAGGGTAGAAGAGGATTTGGGTGCCTTCTAGGGCACAAAACTTCATTATTCTTTGATATTCAGATTTATCATATTTTATAAGGCTGGAATCTACAATTTGGTAATTTTTGGAGGAGTTTATCTATCATTTTTAGCCCTTGTTTGTGGCTGCCTTGCTGCTGTCATAAAATTAATTGCAACTGGGTATAATATCTTTGTTTTCTCCATTTCTTTGATGTAATTTGGATGGATAAATGTTGTCGTACTTGAAATAATTATTTAGAAGCATTTTCAACTGTTGTTGCATGGTTGTATGGTGAGTTGAAGTCCCTATACAGTTTGTTGCTAGGGTTAACTGATATTTTTAGAACTGCTGTTATAAAAATCAGAATTTACTTCACTTGGGGTTTGTGCTATTTCCTTGATTTTCAGTTTCAGCCCTAGAAAGGGACATTACAAAGGCTTAAATCCTCCTCTGTGCATAATAAGGCCCTTGCAGCTAAATTGTATTGATAGGAAAGTGTGAACCTACAATGTCTTCTTGTAATAAGCTGTTGGCAATATTTTAATACTAGAGCAAACTACATGCGAAAAATTATCCCACTAACAGAATTATGCGGTTATCTCTATGCGCACCACAGGATCACCACACTTGTTGTCACACAACACACAGGAGACACATTATTAAAAACACATCTCCAAGCACCTTGTAAATAATGGTCAAAATGCTAATTTCTGGTCTCATTTTTGGGATCGGATGCCCCATCCATCACCATGTAACAAGAGTTAAAGCTAACCATGTTGGTTTTGCATGGACAATTTTTTGCTGGATGGATTACCAGGTTGCTGATTATTGCTCATCACCCACTAATCATCCCTTCGGAGATTGGAAAGTGTTGGATTCCAGTTTCGGAATGGTCAATTCAAATTGAACAGAAACTTTGATAAATAATATTCTTTCAGCCCGTCCTCTTTCAATTTCTTCAAACAAACACAAACTACTTGACATGGTAGAAATCATTCCATGTATTTACACTATGTCATCAGGCTATGATTCTTTAACTAGGAGTACTTCTCATCCTCTAAAGGATATTTTTAGTCAACATATGGCAGCCATATATGGCCAAAGGTGAGCTTCTTTGTATGGTTGGTTTTAAGGAAGAGAGTTTTAACTGGTGATAGACTCATGAAACGTGGATTTCATGGTCCCTTCAGATGTGCCTTATGCCTGGAAGATGAGGAGACCCTTTTCCATCTATTCTTCCAATGCCCTTAATCTATCTCATTATGGCAGCTATTATCTAAAGTGTTTCACCTTCCTTGGATCAGCATTTGCTCCTTTGAGCAGCTGGTTAGAGATTTGCAGAGTCATATACCTAAAGGTCAAAATTTACTTTTGGCTCTATGGTTTGGCATAACCCTTCTCCTATGCAATATCTGGAAGGAACATAATAGCAGGATCTTCCAACAGGAAAACAGAGACATAATTTATGTTTGGGAGAGAATCAAAATCAATGTTACAGAATCTATCAAACATAAGATAAGTTTACCTCCTACTCTCCTTACTGAAATGGGAGCATGTGTGCAAACAAATCTCTATGCAACCCAGAAATTCATCAATGCCTGCATTTCATCATAAAAAGAAAATCCAGAGGAATATCACCTGGACAGCTCCCCTTGTATTCATATCCCAATTGAGTATGAAAAATTTAACATAGATGGAGCATCAAGGGGTAATCCAGGTCAAGTTGCTATGGCAGGTATTGGTAGAGCCTCCGATAGATCAGTAAGCTTCTTGTTTGCTGAAAAATTGGGATATGCAACTAATAATTTAGCAAAGATTAAGGTTGTGTCTAAAGGATTGCAGGAGGCTCTAAAAATTGGATGGCAAAAACTCCAAACTAAATCGGACTCTAAGGTGATAGTAAGCCTGCTATCTAATCTGGAAGGTGGTCATAGCAAAAATTAGAATAGATAGAGAGGTGATGAAAATTCTATAGTTTGTGGCACCAGCTTGCAAGATGTGCAATTCAACCATATTCCCAGAGAGAGAAATAAAGTGGCGGATGGGCTAGTTGATTCTTGACAACCACAACATTCTTTGTTTACATTGAATGCATCCTCGGGGGCTCAAACAAGATCCAAGAAGACATGAGAAATATTCTGAATTATGATTCCTTCTAATGCATGTACATGAACACCTAATAATTATCATTTTTTGTTTGATGCCCAAGCTTGGACTAATAGTTTTCAAGCCTAGTAATTGCAGAATTTGTACTCTTTGCTTTTCTAAATGTAATATAAATGGGATTTTCTTATTTAAAAACAGAACTATGTTTCAAGATGGATTAAAATTTAAGAAATATTCTATAAATATTTTCACACTGAACAACGATCCACCAGTACTTACTAATCCCTTTTATTTGGCAGCTCGTCAATGAGAGGCCAGCAGCAACAAAATCAGAGTAGGATACCTGATGCCATAAAAAAGGTTAAATCAAGAGTATAGTTTGATGGAAATACTACACAAATCCCAGCTAAACTTATTGATGATTATAAATTCTACTAATTATATATTTTAATATTAAATGGGGTTCATTCTGTCATAGGACCAGGCTTAGAATGAGATAGCAAAAAATGAAAAACAAATTTTTTTTTACAGGATGGGATAGATAACCAATAATGAGCCCTATGATGGGCATTGAAATGCTTTCTGTTTTTGTACATACATAAGAGCTTTCTGAGGCATGTGAGTAAATAAGATATGCGTGGACAAAGTATCATTTCCCAGAAAAGAAGAATCTGATCAAGTAAATTGCATTAAGAGAACCTGTTAACTTAATCCAACAATAACAATATTGTTGAAAAGATAATATTTGGATGGTGATAAGGAAGTATGAACAACAGATCAAAGATGAGGAAACGATTCACTAATAAATAAACATTTAGTTTTCTAGAAGCCAAAACAACATTGTTGCTTTGGTGTCAATCTCAAGCATTGACAACTAATCAACAAAAAAATATCATTGTGGCATGAAGGATAATCAGAATAGTTTTATAATACTACAACAACGATCACCTTAGCAGCCTATGAGCATGGTGAAGTTTGTGAAGATGGGAATACAATCAAAGTTAATGTTCATTGTAATTGGTGGATGTGTTAAGAGTAGTTCTAGCGTTTGTTAGTCGAGTTGAATGTTCTGAATTCTTGGAGAAGTCATGTGACTATGCCCTAACAATTGTAACCTATTGGACTTGTATTAGGATATGAGTAGCTGACTTGTGGCTTACCATATCATTTTATTATGCCATTTATACTTTCTCATGCTTAGTAGGTCGGCCTTGGTGATAACCATAACATAGAAATAGTATATATAGGGGTTGTAGGTAGTATTTTATCATCATACTGAGCATTTGAGTCTTGCTTGTATGGTTTGGAGGTTGCCCCCTTGAAGTGGCGAAGCTATTTTAATTGCATATTAAGATCATTTATCTAGAATATTGTGTTCTTTGGTGTTCTATTTCTGCTCATAATCTGAATTATACAAGTAATTTCATTACAAGTGGTATCAACAGCTGCGATTGGGCCAAAATTAGGGCAAAAACCCTATTTTTGTTTCACTATATCTTAATGAACCAAAACGAGTGAATTTTGTACGAGGCTTTTTTACGAGTTACTGAAATCATTTCAAGTAAGATTTCCTGAAAATTTCAAATATTTTGCTTTATTTTTGCAAAATTATTGCAAATTTAGGGTTTTTCATAAAATCACTCCCTAGGCTGCAATTTGTGGAATTTTTCCAAGTTCTTTACATTTTCGAAAACTCTCAAAAAAATATTGGTATCTTCTTTTTGTTTTTTCCTATTAAGTGAATTTGTATCAAAACCATCTAAACCCCAGAGTTTGACATCATCATCCTTCCACAAGAGCCAAAAAGAATCATCACCCGGGTAAAACCCCGTATAAAGATGGGGTAGTGATTGAAGAGTTGGAGTCGAGAAGGGGCAAATACTGATTGCTCAAACTAGGCTTTACCTCATTGATCATCAGGTGAGCACTCGAGTATGAGTTGACGAAATCTCCAATCTGAAATGGCAGAGAAAGGAGCATGACCAAATCGATGAGCGGTTGGATGATATCATGTTCTTGACATATAAAGGGTAAACAATTTGTCCCAAATCTGGCCCAGACTGTATCGAGCCTTGCAGGATCTTGATTAAAAATAATGGGCAAAAAAGGTGAACCATGTTGGATCACTTTTCCAGCCTATCAGAATCCAACTTATGCGCGTACCCACGAAACATGATTATTGAAATGGAGATGCGCTGAAGTTCGTGATGGGAAGGATCCACTTCTGAAATGGATAAATCAAATGGAGAACTTCTTTGAGTTACATCAAACCCCATTAGGGAATCAAAATGTGACCTTAGATCCTGGAACCCATACCAATTAGTCTAGTATCGATGGTTATGTGCTCGGAAGGAAAAGTGGTCTCATGTCACTGGACAATTTATTGAGTTGCATTTCAGCACTATAGTTCCAAAAATGTTTTAGATAACTACTTTAGTCGATTGGAAAAGATTGACTTGACAAACAGGATCAATCACGATTATGTGCATCAATTCCAAACATATCCTTAAGGGTGGAGAATATTACGAAGAAAGAACTTGAATGACCTATTTCTTGGGGCTCTTAAGAACACATTAAGCATGAGGTAATATGTTTAATCCACTCAAGCTTTTGATTCTATTATCATGGCACATAGAGCAAAGGAAAACATTCCTCGGTAGAGGCAAACTTTCACTAAACACCAAAGACCGTAGTACCCCTTCCCATCATGTCATTCACTCAACCAATTAGACTGAAGAGCACTCAAACTCGACAAATGGAAGAAAAAAGAATCAAAGTTATGTTTTAACTTCTGACAAAAATATGGATCGGGACACAAATGTATCAAAAGAAGTTGTTCATATTAAGGATTGGGTGGTAGAGGATGAAGATTTTGAAGCTGAAATTATGGAAGAAGGATGATAAGATAGATAAGATAGATAAGATAACTATATTAAATGTCCAACAGTGACCAAAAAGATAGCTCAACCTATACAATACTGAAAGCAAGCAAAAACAACCCTCATGGTATAACTTTCAACAAACGCCTTGAGTCGGATGAAAAGAAATTGGTAATGTGTTGTTGTCTCGGGTGTCAAGGACTGGAAATTGTTAGGGAGACGCCCATGTTAAAGTGGAATCGCAGAGCTCTGGGTAGACTCTAGTGGTCTATCATCTAAAAGAGGGGCTCTTGGTTGTGCCGAATCCAAAATCTCTTGGGTGAGGAAGAAGCTCCTCTAATCCTAACAGATCTTCTAGCTGGAGATCTCCACAGGTCATGCCCCGCTTAGTTCCCCTACACACCGAGAGCAAATCAAAGAAAGATGTGATCTGTCGAGTAAGAGTAGTAGCCTCCCTGGAAGGAGGATGGAGGGCTCTGTCAAGAGCTTAATGGCTTCCTTTATGTTCCCGAAATAGAGAAGCGAGACACCTCGATCATAAAACTTTGACGAGGGTCGTGAGCGTAGGATGTTCACGGAAGAGACAATGAAACCTCCTCCGATCTCATAGTAGATGGAGCATCGGAAGATGAAATGTTCCTCTGTCTCAACGTCCCCGGAGGAGCAAAGGCCACAGCGCAGATCCTCTTAGAGCGACCAAATGGTGATCACTCTCGACCCAAAGCCTCTAGCTAAAGATCACACCCATGGGATCCGACTCTAAAGCGACCCAAAGATATGCGAAAGAGGATCACCAACCTACTGATTTCTTGCCATGCGTTGTCAGTATTAGTACTCCTCAAACACTCAAGGTTATTGGCTATCTCGGGTCCGAAAAGGTAACGGTGTTCATTGACTCAGGGAGTACTCATAAGTTGTAATGTCCCCTTTTTGGGGACATTATTGATATTTATTTTTCATTTGCATTGTAACCCTTGGCATGCCTAGCTTGACAAGTGAGAGTCTCTTTAGTTAGTTTAATGTGCACATAGGTTAGTTACTTTTATTTATTTAATTAAAAAATAAATAAAAATTGGATAGTCTTAGTATTAAATATTTTAATGAGAGTTTATGTTTTCCCTCCAAAAGGGAAAGGTCACTCTTTATTGGATATTAAGCCCTTAGTTCTATAAAAGGGAGGTTGCATTTCCTTAGAGGGTTATGTTGGATGATCATTTGATATCACTCCATGCTTGGAGTATTGGGATCTATGCCCATGGGATGTATGCCCTCTTGCATTTTCTCTCTCATTTGGAAGTCATTGTTGAAGACATTGAACACTCTCTTGTTCCATCATTGTGTTTCATTGTGTTGAAGTGTCTTTGTGCATGATTTATGCTTTCTACCTTTGATGGTGACTTGTCTAACTATTGGCGCATTTTATTGAAAGTAAAATTTGAATGTTATTGAATATTGTGAAGGGTTTTATGGTGCTTTAGATCTACTAGTTATTGCTGGTTTTATTCTAACTATGGTGACTTGAATAGGGCATCTTTTAGCATGTTTTAAGGGTGAACAATCTATATTTCTAAGTGATCCTGAGTTGGCTTATTTTTTGAGTCTGCGAGTAGCCATTTCGTGATGTTTTTGAAGGGTTATAAGAGCTTTGAAATAATTTACATGTTTTATGCTAACCTAGCGATGGTCTAAAAGATGGTCTAAAATTCAGATTTTAATATCTTTGGAAAGCTCTTGATTATAGATTAGAACACTTTATTTCATTATCAAAAGATGAGGTATTGAGCAAGTTATGAATTTTCCAACTTTTAACTGTTTGTGCCAAGGTTTTATCTACACAGTTTCACATTTCATGGGATGATTTGCATACCTTGTACTTATCCAAAAATTGTGATCTATAGAAATTGGAAAAAAAAATATAAAGATTCTTTTGGCATTGGTTTGATAGAAAAATATTGGACAGTGAAGGAGTTATTAATTATTTGAAGTTTAAGCAGTCTAGTGCATTTATTAATTAATTACTATTATAATTAATTTCAGATTTGAAGTGATTAATTTCCTAATTGGTTATCCCATCTAATCCACCACCTTGGCTCACTCCAACCCTTTTTGGGTTGTATTGAAGCTAACATTGGATTATTTGAGGTCGAACTAGGAGGGTTTAGTCCTTCTAGAGTCGATTCAATAAATTAATCTGCATATTTGGATAATATCCCAAAGGGGATCTTATATAACTTCACAAATAGTAAGTTAGTTTCCCGCCTCAATTGTTTTATTTACTGAGCTCTAGAAATGCAAGTTATGATTGCGGATGGTGGGACAGTCAATTGCATCGGAAAGTGTCATAGTATCAATATTTCTCCATGGGAGACTATATGTTAGAATCTCACCTATGTTTGTTATTTCTATGGGAGGGGCAAATATTGTTTTGGGTGTCAGAATGGCTCCACAACCTTCAGGTACTATAGAGATGAATTTCCAATAATTGTTCATGCGATTTCATTTTTGGTCGGACAATACAATTGAAAGGGATGGTAGCTAAGTCTCCACAGTTATTAGCTCTCATCAAATGCGCGCATAAGGTTCTTAGAAAAGAGTGGATGGATTTGTAGCAAAGTTATTTTCCATAGAGGTACAAAATACACGAGTCTTGATGCCACCCGATCTTGAAAAGATTGTTGATAGTCACTCATCTATTTTAGATGCAATTCCAAAGGACTACCACCGAGTTAGGGATCATGATGATGCCATTTGTTGATTACGAGCCAACCACCTAACATCAAACCATGCGAGATACCCATATTTCCGAGAAAAGTGAGATTGAGAAAATGGTGCAGAAATATTTAAGGCAAGTATCATCGGGCATAGCAACAGAGCGCATATTTTTCACAATGGTCATGGTACGTAAGAAGGATGAAACATGGAGGATGTGTCCAGATACGAGAACTCAACAAGTATGCTATCAAAGATAAGATTTCCTATTCTAATAATTCATGAATTGCATGGTGCATATTCTTCATTTCTTACCATCAAATTAGAATAAGAGAGGAAGATGTTCGTAAAATGGCTTTTAGGACTCATGAGGCCATTATGAGTTCTTGGTAATGCCCTTTGGTCTTACAAATGCTCCCTCAACATTCCAAAGCTTGATGAACACTATTTTTAGGCCATTTTAAGGAAATTTGTATTAGTTTTTGTATATGACATATTGATACAGAAGACATGGGAAGAACACTTACAACATGTAGATAAAGTGTTGGAAGTTTTAGAAACATAAGCTTTATGCAAAGCCATCCAAATGTTATTTTGGTGTCTGAGAGGTAGAGTACTTGGGTCACATTATATCCCATGAAGGTGTCAAAGCTGATCCTCGAAAGATCAAAGCTATGGTGGAATGGACAAGGCCAAAAACTCTAAAAATCTCCAAGGGTTCCTTGGACTAACAGTATATTTGAGAAGATTTGTGAGGGGATATAGTAGAATCGCAGCTCCACTCACTTTAACATTGCTAAAGAAGGACGACGCCTTCCATTGGAATTGCATACCACTAAACCCTTTGCGGTTGAAGGAAGCCATGTAACCACCCCGATTTTAGCCACTCCCTACTTCTCAAAAATTCCTTGTTGAGTGTGACGCTTCATCGATCAGGGTGGGAGTAGTTCTAATGTAGGAAGGAAGACCATCGATTTTTGGCATTTGAGTATTCATGGATTCAAAGGAAAGATCCGCTCAAACTTGTTTATGAGAAAGAAATGATGGCTATTCTTCATGCGGTCCAAGCATGGAGGCCCTATCTAATGGGTAGACATTTCAAGGTGGTGAAAACTGATCATGATAGTCTCAAATACTTTTTTGGAGCAAAGGTTATCATCGAGGAACAACAAAAGTGGGTAACAAAAATGGTGGGTTATGATTTTGAAGTCATATACAAAAAGGGTAAAGAAAATGTAGTAGCGATCGTTGTCCGAAAGGGATACATCTGCAGATGCGTTACTTATGTGCAATGTCCATGTTGAAGGCCGATTGGGTAGATGAAGCAAGATTGGAATGGGAGCGGGACAAGGATACACAAATCTCTAATATAGAATATCAAAAAGGCTCTATAACATTTAATAAATTTGAGTGGAAAGCTAATACCCTATGGTACAAGGAAGGGTTATACTTGTGCAAAGATTCTGAAGTTGAAGCATAAGATTCTTGCAGAGCTACATACATCACCTATTGAGGACACTCTAGGTTTTTGAAGACATCATAGAGTAAAGAGAAGAATTCTTTTGGGAAGGACTCGAGGGAGATGTACAAAAAGTTTGTATCGAGTGTTTGGTGTGCCAACAATAGCAATAGGTGAAACCATTAAGACACAACTGTCAATAATGAACCATTACCTATTCCTAGCCCTGAGATGGGAGGAGGTCTCCATGGATTTCATCACGGGATTGCCTTGTTCGAGAGGGTAAGAATGTTATTTTGGTGGTTGTGGATAGGCTCACCAAATATGCCCATTTTTGTGCCTTGTCACATCCATTTGCAGCAAGATACTGATCGCATGCTATTTTTGGAGACAAATCAAAAGCTATATCGAACCCCAAAGATAATTGTAAGTGATCGTGATCCTATTTTCACAAATAATTTTGGACGGAATTATTTGCATGTTTGGGTACTCAAAGAGCTCATAGTTCATCTTACCATCCTCAAACCTGATGGGCAAACGGAAATGGTTAACAAATGCTTAGAGGGATATCTACGTTGTTTTGTATCAGATAAGTAGGAACGTTGGGTTAAATGGCTACCACTTGTAGAATGGTGGTATAACACATCTTTTCATACCTCTTCTCAAATGACCCCATTTTTAGCATTATATGGTTACCATCCACCATCTATCACTTCTTCCTTGAGGATGCAAACTAAGGTCAGAGATGTTGAGGAACACATTCAACATCAACAATAGGTTTTGGCTAGTTTGAAGGAGAATTTGGCATTGGCACAAAACAGGATGAAATAACAAGTAGATCAACACCGTAGTGAAAGACATTTTGAAATTGGTGACTAGGTTTTTGTGCGTCTGCAGCCTTACAAGCAGATGTCCCTAAAGCAACAGAAAAGGACAACAAACTTGCTCCTAAATATTATGGTCCTTATCAGGTTCTACAAAAAATTGGAAGTGTTGCTTATAAACTAGAGTTGCCTCAATCTTCATGCATACACCCAATATTCCATGTTTCCTACCTGAAGAAGGTTATTGGACAGAAATTTATAGCCCAGACAGAGCTACTAGAACTTGATGAGGAAGAAAGAATCATTTTGAAGCTAGACAAGATTAACTGCAAACATGTACTAAGAGGCTGAGAACCAGAACCATTAAGGAATATTTGATCGGTGGAAGAATCACGAGCATAGAGGATGCGACACGGAAGGATGAAGGTTTTGCAAACAACATCCAAGATTATTCAACATTGAGGACAACGTTGGTTTGAAGGGGAAGGACATGTTACGCCCTTAACCTATTGCTTGTATTAGGATATGAGTAGCCGACTTATGGCTTACCATATCATTTTATTATGTCATTTATACTTTCTCATGCTTAGTAGGTCGGCCTTGGTGATGGCCATAACATAGGAATAGTATATAAAGGGGATTGTAGGTAGTATTTTATCATCATTCGAGCATTTGAATCTTATTGTATGGTTTTGGAGGTTGCCCCCTTGAAGTGGCGAAGCTATTTTAATTGCATATTGAGATCATTTATCTGCAATATTGTGCTCTTTGGTGTTCTATGCTACTCATAATCTGAATTATACAAGTAATTTCATTACATCATGCCCGGCTTTGCTCTGTTCATGAACAACACTCTCTTCACTACCTTTTCCCTTCCTTGCTGGTTTCTTACTTTATCTGTCTCATGCAAGAACTCCGACCGAGGAGTGTCATGATTCTCAAACATCCCCAAAGGGGGCCATGGCCACCTCTTCAAGTTGGCCTCCAAGTTCTATAAATGTAGCTTTCATACAAGAAGTGTCCCCTTCCAAGAAAGATTTTCTGAAATTTCTCCACATCCAAGCTCAATAAGTGGTGAAACGCATCTACCCATCCTAAAGAGAACATGGACCACTCCCACTATTCCACTTCCCAATGGAGGAAATGGCCAATAGAGTGTAGTATCTCAAAGATCAAACACCGATCTTCTCTTTTATGGGGGTATATCTTGGGACTAAGACCCTTTGTTCCTAGGTATTCACTATGAATCCAATGGTACTACTTAACATCCTAATGATGCTTAAGGGTATTTCATGGACATGTTTTATACAATCAAGAAAAGGAATCCATCTTCCAACATGGTCCTTGTTAATGGATAAAGTCAGTTTGTTCATGTAGCCATGTTCTCTAGACTCGACTTCACCGATAACCTTCCAACTACAATCCTAGTGTCGGCAAGAGTACGCT
Source organism: Taxus wallichiana var. yunnanensis (assembly GCA_018340775.1). Taxonomy (NCBI): domain Eukaryota; kingdom Viridiplantae; phylum Streptophyta; class Pinopsida; order Cupressales; family Taxaceae; genus Taxus; species Taxus wallichiana. The sequence continues at coordinate 661,133,022 of CM031241.1, forward strand.
CCTCCCTAGTGAATTCTAGGGTGAGAATCTCTCAAAAAATTGTATACTCTATTGTGGATTACTTGGAAGCTTTCAAACTCACACTAAGGCCAGTAATTCTCAATTATGCTACAATTTGTGTCAAGGTAGACTTGTAAAAGCTAAAAACAACTCTCCAACTACTTATTTCCTCAAATTGGGCAGAATTTTGTATGAAAACCAATGGATTACAAGAATATCCAATTCAAATGCAATGTTTATCATTAGCATGACCACCTAACTTGAGTCTATCCACAACAAACTGAAAATATCTAAGAATATCTTATAGAATGATCAACCAATACAAAATCTGCAGTCTCCTAGGGCAGTGAACTGCCTATGAGATTTGAAACCACTTTTCACTATGTAAATCAAAGTAGAATGCCATGAAATAATTTATCTTAGCCACAACAATATTTATGCATCACAAATACATCAATTATTGAAGAAATATCTGATAAACACAACTGGAATTAAATATTTATGAACAGCAGTTGAGCCCAAACCGAGGGCTAGAAAAAATAGCAAATCCTCACTAAATTCTCCAAAGTTCAGATTACAGCCTTATAAATTATGCCGAACAAGAATATCAAACCAAAATAGTGAAATCAGCCCTAGAACATACAAAACCCTCCACCCATGCAAGTCGCCTAGGGTAAGAAGGGGAAAAACCAACAATAAACCACTTTGAAGCACTTTGGAAACCCCGTATGGGATTCCCCTCAAGCTTGAGGAGTTTTCGTTCCTCAATCTTCCAACAATGGAGGTTTTTGTCCCCAAAGTTGAGCCACACTAAAGGTTTCATCTTTAGTGGAGAGTAGGGCACATTGTGCACAAACCCAAGATATCAATCTTTAGAATAAACATGCATAACCTTTTCAAATGAACCTTCATGTCCTTATATATCCTCAAGTGGCACCAACATCAAAATAGAAGCCCAATGCATAGGCCGACCTTCAAGTAATTATATTTCTTCATTAACCTCTATGTAGGCTCTCCAATCAAGGCCGACCCATAAGGATTAGAAGTCTTTGAACCAAATAAGAGGCCTTCATGCCCAACTCACCATTAAAAGTATTTAAAAATACTTTTATGCCATTACATCAAGTAGAATTCATCATCCATTGAGCCAATATTGACTCAAACAAAGACATAATGGGAACTAGAAGAAATATGAATGCAATTCTCATTATGTCCCATTTAGGGGACATTACAGTCCTCCCCACTCAAAATTGCTTGTCCTCAAGCAATTGCAAGTGCCCGGATCCCAAATAAATCTCAGCTTCTCCTTTGGCTTCCTGTTTGTACCTACACATGAAACAAACTCATTAAAGAAAACCAAGGTTTCAACATCCTTGCTTCCTCATATCTCATGGACATGATGGCAAGTCTTCTTTCTTTCCTTTCAACAATTTTGCAAACTCCCCCAAGGGATGAATTCTCATATTTTCCTTCTTTGTACCAAACACAGTTGTACCCATGCATTTCTCTTTTGGAAATCACGATGTTAGGCTGGAAACCTTATTACAGCTGATAGCAACATGAAGAAGGGGCTGGAAATGTTTATGACAGTCACATAGAAGCTTAGGACAGCATGCTTGAATGCCCAAAATTCAGTATTCTTACTACTTCCATTCATACCAACAACTTCCAGCTGAGATACAATATCCGGAACTATTAGATAGCACACAAAATTTGTGAACTCAGCCTCTTCTCTTAGTGGAGTACTTACTTCAAGAGTATGCTTATCATTTTTCCTTTTGATGCATCCTCAATTCCTTCTATGACTGATATATGTACAGCTGCAAATTCATCATAATTGCTTCCCTTTTTCCACATTTCTTCCGGTTCTTTCATGGATCCAAGGGTTAGCAATACATAGATTGAAAAATCAGAATTACAATTCTTACCTTGATGACCCAAACATAACAATTGCATGGCATAAAAATGATGCAAACAATCTCCTCTATGAAGACGATCATATTGCTTGTGTTCCCCATAAGGTTCATTTGATCTTTCCCTCATCCCAGCACTCATAATGATAAAATTATCAGCAGTACTGATCTTGAAATCAGAAGTTTCTCCTTTTGCAATACTCACAAAAACACCCATATCCCATATGTGGAAACAAACTTGAAATTGAATCAAAGATGTGCTTCTCACCTCATCATTCCTTGGAGTATGAGATGCATGATAATATCCATACAACAGTGATATAGGAGCTGGAAATGATCCTATATTGATTGCCAACAATGCTATAAACTGAAAACCAACACTTCCCATGACTGAATCCACCTGTATGCTTACAAATGTGCCACTGTGCAAGCTGGAAGTGCGTATGACAACAGTGTTATGATCAAAATTAATGAAGCCATTATGTAAAAACATATCATCCTTGGCTTCTCCTTTACATACCCGAAAATAGTAGATCTTTGTGCAATGCAATTCCAACAAAACCATGCTATGTTGAATCCAAACATTATGATCAACAACAAGATGATTTTTACTATGCTTACCATCTTTCCGTATCAAACACCTTGTTGCCCTTGCAATGATGAATGAGGTGAGAAGGGACCAATCCTGATGGCTGAAAATGCTTTGGAAATTTGGAAACTATCTCCTCTCATGGCTGTCCTCTTATTGATGACAGCAAACATATTGTAGGGCAAACTGAAATAGTTGATAACAGCAAGCTCAAAATCCCAAAAATCAATTTTTGCAACCTTCACAATCATACCTTCTTGGCTATGGGCAGCAAGATTGAACCCCATTGGTTCAAGTCTCAACATAGAGCACATAAATTTGACTTCTATCTTTGGAATATTTCCTCCAGGATCATGTGCAAGCCTTAAAATCTGAAGATACTCAAGAAGAGATGGCTGTCTAGAAATAGTGATTTGCTTACCATGAGCTGTCCCCTCATCTTCAAAATCACTTCTCATCATGTTGGCTATAGCAATGGGTGGAATTCCTTTTGTCATGCCAATATTTTCCTTATGTTCTTCAAGGACCAATTCTGAATTCTTTCCTTCCCATTGGTATGAGATGACGAAGGAACTAGCAAGAGTAGCTTCAATGTTAGAAACTCTATTCTTCAAAATATTACCAAGATCCCATACCCTTATGCACACACAAATCTGAATTTGCATCAAGAGGTCTACATGCCTTATGTTGCAAGTTACATCCATCATTCTAGCATGCTTTCCATAATGACCCCTATCTTGATATGACATAAATGGAAGCAACAAATCTGAAGTATACCCATACCTTGGACACAAATCTGAAAATGCTTGAGTATGGAGCATTGAATATGGAGAATGATCATCATACCTTTGGCTGCCATGAAAATCCAACTTATAGGCAATGCTTGGAAGATCCTCTTCCCATTTATTTTCCTTCATCTTCTCGCCATTGTTAGAATAGCCCTCATGATGACCAAAGCAATGTAGTAACCTAGTGTGATGCAATATACTCATGCTATGATCATAAAATAAATCAAGTGGCTTACCCTCAGCTGTTGTTTTGGAATTTACAGCAGGCTGAAAATCCACACAAGTGTCCGGTGAGGTTCCTTCCTCATAAACCTTCTGCTGATCTGATTTTTCCTCTTAAAAATTATGGCACTGAATCTGAAGGTCTTCATGCTCCAAAATGACAATTGGATTACCCTCTTCCAATGCATCCTCTTTACCCTTATGCAAATCTGATTTTTTCAACATTTAGCCACACACACCCATTAGAAACCAATGAAACATCATTAAATATCAAAAAATTTTACCTTGGGACTCATGCTCCATGATTTCCTTTCAAAGGGGTTTCTAGGCTCATGCATTAAAAAAAATTTTTCGAGACAATTCCATTTAAAGCAAAGTTGTTTGAGATAAATCAGCCAAGTCTTCCTCACCTGGATGGAGGTGTAAGCAAACTTCTCAGAGGAAGCCAACAATGTCATCACAATAAGCAGTGCTTGAGGTTTGAGACATATTTTTTAATCGACATTTAATTTGTTTGAGTCTAGCATGCCAAAAGATAAATTAAAAATAAAAAGATATTGCTGTGAGCAGATTTGTAGTAGCTCTCTCATTCTTATTGGCGCCAAGGGTTTGGGAGTATAAGAAAATAATAATAAAGATGACCTCAGTAAGTTTGTGGAGGCTCAATTCGAAACCAATTCTATTCAAATACTTGCACCACCCTCTTAGATATAAATATAGGTTGTTGGCATTATTTAGGATAATACATGTTTTGGAATTATTCTTATTTAGCTTTGAAAGTTGGCTGATGTAAAAAAACCCTTTACTCCTCTCATAGTCTAAGTTTCTTCTGATGGAACCATTTCCTTAATAGTTGAGGATCTCTTCCACCGGATGAAAACCCTTGGTTGGGAAACTTGAATTGAAGGACAAAAACCCTTCATTTGAGTTGATCTTTGATTATCTGCTGATTTGGTTGGAAAAGCAATTAAAGGATCTTTCTTTATTTCATTTGTGCATCTTCTTAATGTTAGTTGTTTTATTCCTAAGTGAAGCAACCCACTTTGGTGTTCAAAATTGGTATGTGTGATACTAATTTGATAAATCTGAAATTACTAGCTTATTCTTCATAATTTATAAGGTCAATATCTTGAGTTTCATGAATTTTGGTGCAACATTCCTAAGTGAGTTATGATTTTTTAAAATAACAAGTTGCATACCCTCAGGTTTATTGGGCTCATTTTTCTACTAGGGATTAAAAATGTTCTCCTTTCTTACCTCTGCAGTATGATTTTTCATGATCCATTATAATTTTAGAACTTGTTTGATTGTCTTCATTGAAGAATGCAAAATGAAGGGGTTGAAGCCCTCTTCTATGCATTGCTTCCCTATGAAAATCTGATTTGCATTTAACATTTAGCCACACAAACCATTAAATCAATTGAAACATCATTAAATATTAAGGTTTTACCTTAGGACTCATCCTCCATGTTTTCCCTTTCACTTTCTAGGCTGATGCTTGAGATTTTCATCACACCTTGGGTGCCTTCACATTGTTGTTTTGAAAATCAGTCACGAGATGGACTTTGGCAATGGTGATGGGGGCTTAAGGGCTTGATGGGTTGTTCCCACTCATGCCCTTGTGATGGTTCTTCCTCCCTCAAAGATGGTGGATATCAACTTCGGGTTGTTGTTCTTCTTCCTTCTTTGCTCAAGCTCCACGTTTTTCTTGAACTTGCAACAAGGTTCCTATGTGGGTTTCTTCTCCATTACTTGCAGCCCTAGTTTTTCTTCTTGTGTAGCTTGTGACCTAGGCTTGGGCCTTGATCTTCCCTTGCTTACTCCCATGAACTCAGAAAATGACATGGCATCACGAATCTTCTCCGGAAGGGCCTATATTCCTCATACCATGTAGCAATGTTGTCCACTTTGGATGGCTGAGTATTATTGTCTTCCTTTGAAGAGCTCTTTCCACCATTCGGATTTTGAAGGGTATGGATCAGCTGAGCCATTGTATTGGCCAATCTTTCTTCCCTAGGAAAGCTTTTCGAGTCTACCATCACCAAAAATTCTATCCGCCATTTGATCTTCTTGCATGAAACCCTCAGGATGGGAAGACCGAAGCTTTGATACCATTGTAATGTCCCTTTTTGGCTGAAAATGGAGAAAAAGGGTTTATTGGCCATCACCACAATATCTGATCTGAAAATACCTTCAAGCACACACACAACAAACTGAAAATAGCTGAGAATATCTTAGAATGATCAACCAATACAAAATCTGCAGTCTCCTACATTAGGAGAACTGCCTATGAGATTCGAATCCACTTTTCACTATGTAAATCAATGTAGAATGCCACAAAATAATTTATCTTAGCCATGACAATATTTATGCATCACAAATACATCAATTATTGAAGAAATATCTGATAAACACAGCTGGAATTAAATATTTATGACAGCAGCAGTTGATCCCAAATCGAGGCTAGAAAAAATAGCAAATCCTCACATAAATTCTCCAAAGTTTAAATTACGGCCTTATAAATTATGCCGAACAAGAATATCAAACCAAAATAGTGAAATCAGCCCTAAAACATACAAACCCTCCACCCATGCAAGTCACCTAGGGTAAGAAGGGGAAAAACCAGCAATAAACCACTTTGAAGCACTTTGGAAACCCCTATATGGGATTCCCCTCAAGCTTGAGGAGTTTTTGTTCCTCAATCTTCCAACAATGGAGGTTTTCGTCCCAAAGTTGAGCCACACTAAAGGTTTCATCTTTAGTGAAGTAGGGCACACTGTGCACAAACCCAAGATATCAATCTTTAGAATAAACATGCATAACCTTTTCAAATGAACCTTCATGTCTTTATATATCCTCAAGTGGCGCCAACATCAAAATAGAAGCCCAAAGCATAGGCCAATCTTTAAGTAATTTTATTTCTTCATTAACCTCTATGTAGGCTCTCCAATCAAGGCCGACCCATAAGGATTAGAAGTCTTTGAACCAAATAAGAGGCCTTCATGCCCAACTCGCCATTAAAAGTATTGAAAAATACTTTTACGTCTCATTATGGCCCATTTAGGGGGCATTAGAGTTCCATGCACAATGAAGAAAAATCCAAAGAAAGCATGTCTAGCAACCTCATTGTCTATTAGAAAAACCTCATAAGTATGAATGTACCGAGTGCTGGAAATCTCAGATTCGGGAAAACAATACGAGACAATCCATGTATAGAAATGGTGTCAAGCACCTCCATTTCTAGTCTCATGGAGGTAGTCAACCAAACTTCAATCAATGACATCTGAAAATCTACTTGCCAAAAGTTATCAAACACAACACACGGATCTCCCACAAATATGGAGTGGAATCAACAGACGTCAAACCACAAGTATGAAAAAACATCTCTCCACTCCAGCAAAAGAAAAAAAAGAGGAAGTGATCAAGATTGGATAGATTATATGATGAACACACTAAATTGTAGAAACTTAATGTGTTATAGACAGAAGTGATTTAATTACAACAAAAGCATAAAATAATATTGCGGATTGTAGCAAAATGAACCATGAATGAATGATGATAAAAATAAATAGAGAGAAACACATTCGAATAATAGATTTTACTACTTCATTGATATGGAAGGTATATATGGATCTCTTATAAGAGATGAGTTAAGAAGATGTTTAAGTTATTTCTCTTGTACAATTATAAAAAGGTGGTGATCTTTGAGAAGATATTTGAAGCTACCACTCTTTGTCCTGCATACTTCAAAATGCTAGGAATCTTGGCAGAGAGATGAGATGCTACAACTCTCTATCTTCTTTTAATGCTCTCTCCTTCATATTACAGTTTATAATTTTTACATCCAAGAGTCCATGCCTTTATATCCATTTTTAGTAGGGAATGAACACCCTACATGTAGAATATGAAGTGATTCAACTTGGAATGCAAAGAATCGTGTGACAAACATCTCCCCAAGACATTGAGAGGTCTTGTCATCACCAAAAACTCACAAAAATACAAGAATACCATTTTATTATTTTTAGATAGTTTGCTACACTTTTGTAATTTGCATTTTTAGTCCCTTTTCAGCGCTTTTTGTCCTTGAAACTTCACTTAGATGCCCTAACTAGTTTTCAAGGGCATCTAAACTATTTCACTTCGTGAGCTTTCTAACTCATATTCCGGTTTCAAATTCCAAGTTGTAGTCGAGAAGCAATTACCACAAACGTTAACATACTAGTGATTTACTAGGTTTTTCGGTATTCTGCCCAAAAGATTGTAATGAACTGCCACCTAGATCAAGAAGACTCTTAAGCATTTAATTGATGGGACATGTGATTCTCATTCCCGGGAAACCAAGTATATGCAAATTTCACATAGGGGAGAGCCCCCTGTGGCAAGCGTAAAAACCTTCACAATGAAGAAAACACAAGTATCATTGAGCATGGGACAAAATAGGGGTTCCCATTCACCTAATTTCACATGAAGATTATTTCCTAGAATTTTGGAGGATTGGGGGCAGCAAATACGTAGCCTTTATTCAGAAGCTACTTAGCACTAATCAAGTGTATAAACTTCTCCAAGGAACGACATCAGACTTCTCAAATCGTATGTATAATCAGCTAGCTCCATGCGGTCCCACCTCTTAAAGTGTTAAAAAACGGAGCACAAGCCAATAGATCAGCAATATTGTGGGGTTCAAGTGTTAATTTCTCTCCTCCCACATTCAATCTTGGGAGAAGTTTCCTAGCTTCATTCCTTATATTTCTGAAATGATTTTTTCCTCCCTTCCATCTGTTTACCCCAGCTCCTCAAACAAACAACCGGTGATAGTGGACCTTTCTATTTGATTGCACCTACACTATTTACATTCAATAATTTTGAGAGGAGACTTTTATCTAGTTAAGGAAGAAAGAGAAAAAGACCTAGGAACACCCACTACATGTAGAAAAATTCAAATTATTGGTAGATCTATGTAAAACAAAAAAGCCAGTTGGTTTGGAATATGCATATGGTAATTTTACATAGTGTAATCGAAGAAAAGGTTCGAGCTAGGTGGCAGAAAAATTGGATCACTTTCTTGTCATAATGGATTGGATCAACCAAAGAAGCATCATCACCTTTTATAGATGGGAGAATCACAGTCTCCACATTCTCAACAGCTTCCTTGTTTCCCTAATTTTAGAAGATTCGCCTATTTCCCCCTTGGAGGGGAAGCAAGCGTAGAACTGTTCTTGCCTACATATCCCTCATCCCCCACATCAAAGATGTCCTTATTTCCTATCAACTCCGACATGAACACCATGTTACCTTGGCTTTCACCCTACAAGTTCCTTGTCATTCATATCCCCGTTACCTCCCATCATGTCCCCCAACACACGCCACACCACAATCCACTTTGATGATGAGTACACCAAGTAACTTCATGCTATTCGGATTTCCAACTTATATCCGAGATACTATTCCATTCCTTTCTCTCTCAAAGCCCATGCATGAGTTTTTATGTCACACCCTCTAGGATACAGCCCTTAACTCTTGCCCCCATACTATGTACTACTCTAGCTCACCTCGTCCCCACGTTTCCTGTCAATGACCCCTATGAATTGTTGGTATGATAACGGGAGTAAATCCTTGCATCGAAGACTTTTTTATCTTGACCATGATCCCCCTCCATACCCACCACTCATAGACATTATTGTTGTCTTTTTGCTGAAAATTGTGATTTTGTTACGTCTAGATGAGTTTCTCTCCTTGCTTCCCTCCACCATTCTTATAAGACCTTTAGGTGCACTCTCCTCTCGAGGAAGACCTGATGCGAGAGAAAACAGCCCATACACTCAAACTTCATACTCACATAGTTAGAAGCATAATCAATATTGTTTCAACATAAGCGAATGGAAAATCTTAAGGTCTTTAGTCCTTTGGTTGGTGTTTCCAACCACTCACTACCTCCTATATACTCTCCTTTGCTCAAACATCCAACAACCTTGAAAACATAAGACAAACTTGTTATAACTTGCCCTGTCCTGACCTTGTTTGGTACTATCTTCTCAACGACTTCACCAATGATAAAATTACAAACTTGATGACTTCACCAATGATAAAATTACAAACTTGATGACTTCACAAACATGCTTATGATCACAAATTCCCTATCTTCCTTCCTGGTCTCATATATTTACTCCTAGAAACACTATTTTCAAGATAGTCTCTTCTTGACTCTTCATGCATTTATGAGTTCCAACCTTATGAGTTATGGTTGTTCTTATCACAAAAGAAATTATACTCACCTCTTATTACCTTGATCCACCGAGCCACCTCTCTCTGCCCTACTATCCAAATGTTCTTGACATCTCTTACCAACCCTTCTTCTTCATCTCACTTCCCCTTCCTCTTATGTTATCACTTTTTATACTCTCCTGTATCCACCATTCTTTCCTTATTAGTCCCTATCCTGCAAACAACTCAAATCAACCATTAAAACTAAGCACAAAAATCAACCCATGATCTCTTTATCATTAAGACAACTGACCATGCTCTCCCTCACACTTAGTCATTTGATATACCATTAACCTGAGATCTTTATTAATAACCTATACTCAGAACCTTCATCCACCAACTATTCATACAAAGTACCTCAATGACTAGCTAGATGCTTTGTACCCAGAATACTGCAACTACTCTTGACTGATAGAGTCTATTCAAAGGGCTCTCAAACACCATTCTCCCTTAAACTACAATCCACTCGTGATCTTAGACCCCTACTTAGTTTATGAACTTGAGAAATTTAGAAGAAAAACTCTCCATCACCCTTAACCAGGCTACTCTGCCTACTAGCTCTGTTTTTCCTGGTTTTCTTGATAAAACCTAATAAACATAGTGTCTCTCTAAATTGATAACCTTTTGGGATACCCTTTATGCTTGTTCACATGTTCGTAAAGACAGTCAAGAAGTTTCTTAAGAAAACTTACACAGTTACTGTTATACTCATCTCCCAATTAGGCCTCCTAGCACCCTGCATAGGACTTCTATAAACCACACCATCCGTACAACCCCATTCAACATGAAACCCAGAAAAATTGTTGAAACATCATCTACAAGCCCTACACACCAAGTTTCATCAAGTCTCCACCATCCAAATACGAGTTAGAGCTAAGTCTCTATTTAAACCCTAGACTAGGGTTTTGCAGGCGTGAGAGGAGGGAAAACTCTCTTTTTTTGGACAAATTAATAATTCAAGACTTGAAAACAACTTCCTAAGCTCTGTATGCACATCACCAACGTTTTGTCTTTGGAATCTTCCATGGGATACTGCTTGGATGATTCTCAACAATAAGCTTTGCATCAAGAAGTATAACTCAGGACTTAGTGACTTAACAGTTTCAAACTTTTAGTTTTTGGTGGATGCTCCAAAGCCCTTATGCCTCATAACTCTTCTTATCAGTCACCTTGTACCTTTAACTCATGCTACAGTAATCCCCAGGTCATGACTTCCTACAAACACTTAACCCTATATTGCCCCATGCATACGCAAAACATGACATACCTTACACAAATGCTAAACACCCTTGTTCCTTAAGTGCCACCATACTTAGCAGATGTGCATGCATCCCTAAGAGCCTCTTTCTTGTGCTCTGAATAGCCTGCACAGTAAAACAACTAGCCACTACACCAATGGTTCTACCTTCATACAAATAGTTAGGTCAAACAACATACATTCTAAACAAAACCAATGCTATCTTAGCGATGCCAATACAAAGAACCCATATAAGTTGCCACCCTCATTAATATCACCATAATGAATACCAAGAAGTGGCACACCTCCATTTTGTCATTTCATATACAAAAAGATTCAAACATATTTACAAAGGAGCCTCATATGAGAATGCTCCATAAGACCTATTATTGTTCTTTCTTCCTTCTTAAGGATCTTAGACCCTACTTCCATCCTACTAACTGGCCTATCTTCTCTTTAAAACTGACTCCTCTCTCTCCTATTCAAATGAAAACTCCTTTCTCCATGATTCCAAGAAGAAAGTTACAACTAGCATGCACTCTACCCATGGTAAAGTTTACTAGAATATGCTTACCTCCATTTAGTTAAGTAAGAGGCCTTCTTTTACATGTCATGTGACCATTTAGGACCTTTACATCATCATCAGACTCCACACCTAGGACTCTAGACCTTCTAACAACAAACTAGGAATTTGAATATTTGAAATGGCAATTTTGAGGGAAACTCCAAATTGTCCTTATTACATCCATAGAAGGACCCAAATAAGTTGGGATCCATACAAAAACATTAGGGCTTACCTCCTAAACTACTCACAACCCAAAATTAACATGAGAACCCAAAACATGATATGTACATGCTTCTTGATGCTCCTACACCAAGACCCCCACTTCTAACATCAATCCTTAGGGATGGATTTTCTATGCTAGCTCTCTCTACGGCATCCTAGAATAGCCTCTTGTCATTGTCTCCACCCCACCATCATCCTCTACTATTTTCTCTGCTAGTGTTATTAGGAGGGATACTCGGAAGTTATGTACTAGCAAAACAGGTGGATTGGGAGGGCCTTCAGATTGAGTTCCTCAAATATGATGTGGATTCCCTTTCCATCCCATTGGAAAATCTTTTAAATGAGGTTGTTTGCATAGGTTTTCCTTGTTCTTGGTCCCAACACATAATCCATCCCATTTTTAAGTCTAAGGATAGCTCCAACCCTAGCAACTACAGGACCATTATGATTGGGCAAATAGTTTCCATACTTGATGCCACGGTGTTATACATGCATCTTACAAGGCACTTGAAGAGGGATAATCTTAGAACAAGGGAGCAGGCAGGAGGAAATCCCAGAGAATCGACCAGATGTTTACACTTCGGACCATCATTGGGGGCTCGTTAATGGTCTTCCAAAGTCATTTGTTCTTTTCTAGACTTCCAGAAATACTTGGACTCAATTCTGCAACATCTTCCAAAAGTTGTGTGATGTCAACATTCTAGATTCCTCCCATTTCTGTTGTTTGGAGGCTCTATGAGACAGCTACCACAGTTTCATAATTCTCATGGTATTTGTAGCTTTGTGAAGAGTACTAATGGGGTCAACTAGGGATGTCCTCTCTCTCTAACCATTTTCAGTATTTACATTGATGAGCTTGGCGATTTGTAATATCCCCTTCTCAAAAATAACAGGTCGAAGACCCTTAGCCTATTCTTTGTTTCCCGATGGCTAAGGGGTAGAAAATAAGGGAAACTAATCCTAATAAATTAATTTTAGTGCATAGTGATTTTATTATAAGCACTTTAATTATTTTATTAGTGATAAAGTAATAAAATAAATGTTCACTTTATTTTTATTTTCCTAAAGAGAAAATGTGACCCATATGGTGATAAAACAAAGGGAAATGAAAAATGGCTCCTCTAAAGCGGAGCGAACCATTTGGGACTTTTGCATGGGTCCATGTGCCACTTCCAACCATAAAAGGAGGTCGCCACACTTGGGAGAGGAGATCTTTTGCTAATTTGATATCTATTTTCTGGTTTGGGCTGATTGCTCTTCCATTTCTACATTGAAGGACGAAAATCCTTTGGTGTATTTCCGTTAGAGAACAAAAACTTTTTTTAGCCAAGGTTGAAGAACGAAAACTCTTCGTCGTTTGTGTGAAGATCCTCCATTTCAGGAGTTTCTATTGAGCTTTAAGAAGTAGTTCAAAATTTCAGTAGTGATTAAAGACCCCATATTGCAGATTTGAGGCATCTCCAGCTAGGGTTTGAAGACAAGGGTGTTTTGGCTGATTTATACCTTCATTTCTAGGGTAGCGACCCCCTTGTGGGTGAAATCTGATCATCCTAGGGCACGGCTGTTCCGGATCTCATCACCATCAACCTTGCCATAATTTTGGAGGCCAATTTCAGCTTGGTTTCAGTTGATCTGGGCTTGGAAAACCTTCTTTCCGGCCATTTTTGTAAGTTGTACTTCTGCAGATTTTTAATAAATTTCCAGCTCTTATTTTGGGTCCAAAAATTATATATTTTGGTATTCATACATGCATAATTAATTCTGATTATTTTGGCAAAGATTTGGTTAAGTTTAGATCAAATTTGAGGGTTATTGATCTCTAGATCAGCTCGCCATTTCTAGGGTAATTTCAGATTTGAAAATTGAGGATAACTTACATTATTAGCTTAAATTTTCTTCAACCAGTTTGCTGCAATAAATCAGAAATTAGAGGTGTTCCCTTTGGATTCTATTATATCCCATTGGGGACATTACAGATTTCTTCAAAATCACACCCACGCAGATGATGGTTGCATTTTTATATTACATGTTGTGGTGATAACCATACTCCTTTTATTAATGATGTTGATGTCCTCTCTCACTCTACCAATGGTTTACTTAGATAACTTGAAACCCCTTCTCGTTTCTACGGGCTTTGTCGACCTAGTGATCAACCTAAGAAAAACTAAGGCCATGATTTTCAACGCCTCCAAACGTTCTCTTTCTTGGTTCCGAGTCCTTTGCTGCGAAAGGGAATCTTCGAATATCACATCAGCCTACACTTACTTTGGGGTCCAATTTTTTGGACCATATTTTAGTATGAAGTTGGCCTCTCGGCCATGCCTTTGCAGGATATGACTCCTTATGTACCTTAGAATGCCAACGCTTTCAAATCCACTTCTAGGATATAACTTTGAAAATGCACCTCTTCAATATAGTCATCCATCCTAGAGGTTTATATCGATCTAATGTTTCGGACCTAGTCTAGGTTCCATTGATTGGGCTCATATTGAGGGGATCCAGGGTTTTATGATTCAGCATAGATCGGCTTGCAAATGGATTGTTCTTTAGTGATTTGTTCAAGGTGAGCATTTAGTCCATCCTCTTTGCCTTGAGACTATCTTCAGAATTACATTCTACATTCATAGACTAGAACCATGTGGGACTTAGCTTTAGGCTTGCACAAGGTATCCAAACTTAGTTTTATGTACTTGAAAGAGGATTGCATTTTTGGTGTCCAATAGAAATCAATGTTGTTGGTATTCTAAGACTAGTTTGTTCCTCAGTCTATCAGCATCTCTATTGATAGGTTACCTCCTTTCAACTACTCTCTCTGGATGCCCTCCTCGGCTTCTTCCTTGAAGGAGGTCATTATTAGAATTGTCAAAAGAGGATATGTACGAACAATTTATCTCGGTGACTTAAACCTCTCCTCATATGTCCATCCCAAGCTAGTCTTTTACACAACATTTCTTGCATTTAGTGGATGGTGTCATTTGTCGCCTTGACTATCTCTAGCGTCATCGGTCTCACTTGAGGTTTCCCCTCAACCATATGAGTGTATGCTCACACCATTTACAAATTGAGACTATTAATCACATTCCACGTGGGGACCGGATTTGTTGTATTTTCCCCCTCTAAACAGTTGATACTTTGAAGTACATCATTTTCAAAATGCCCTATTTATTATGTGATTCGAGAAGATACGATTGTCTATACGGATATTCAAGCAACTTTCTAAAACTTTGTTTTAGTACCCAAATCAACAATGCCTAGCCCTTCGAGAGAGGTAGTTGCCCATCGACATAAGTCCTTGCAAGCCCAAGAACCCCAAGCTAATCACTTCATTCTTTCATCCCCACAAAGTTGGTGGCATTAAGCAACCTTTGATATTGTTGCTTCTCACACTAAGGGTGGTAGAACAATGACATGGTGCTCATCTTTGGCAGCACTACTCCTAAGGTTCCTTAGCATACTAGTTCTTGGAAACGCGATACATGCTGTTGCTCAATGTTATGAATTTGCTCCTCGGTGTGGTGGATGCGCTTCTTCACAACCACCTCCCCCAAGCCTACGGAGGCAAGTACACTTTACAAGTTTCGTTTTTGCCATAGGAGCTTCTTCAGCCTTGAATGTCGAAGAGAGGGATTCTTCGGGGGAGTGCCTTGCTTCCTCTTAGGATATTAGCCAATCTGCCCCCTCAGCCCTAGACATTCCCAGGAGTATTATTTGATCTTATAGTGGTCCTTTCACGGTGATAGATGATAACACAAATGATCCCTCTATCTTGGGCATGGTTAGAGATGTTTGATGAGACCGCAATTTTCATCATCCCATGCTCTTTAGGGGTTCTTACTCCCCACAAATGGCTTTTCGTATTGTTATCCTAACCACATGAGTTGGGGGATTTGTTGTGTTGGGTTTACTCGTGTTTAACTTCAATGCTTTTGTTCATCTTCTTTGTTTAGTTAGTCTTCATTCCTTGGGTCCTTTTATCCTAGCACTTTTGATCATATTTGGGTGTATTTTTAGTCCCATTGACCTACTTATGGTCATTTGTGAACATTTATATAATTTTTTATTCATTCATTTTATTGTTGACATAACTCTTTCAAACCATTGCTCAACTATACTTCAAATATATGATATGCTAAACATTGGTTTTGTTGTCACCCAAAAGTTGCACCCTGATAGAGAATGGTGTGTGTACTCTCTCTCCTATTGACAAAATTGGAACACCTCAAGGTTGTGGGTAACTTATGTCTGAGGTGAACCACCAGAGAGGTTGATTCCTTGTGAATCACCTAAAAACTAAAACTTTGACAAGGAAAAGGGAGAAGGAATGCGGGAAAGGGAAATAAGGGTGATACACCAATAATTTAACACATGCATGTAACTCTACACACAAGGAAATCAAAGATCCACACACCTGCACAACTCTAAGCTATTTTGCATAATAAATTCAAGGGTTTAGGAGAAAGGACAGCGGTAGAGGGAGTAAATTCCACACTAGAGCAACACAATATTCCTATCAAACACAATGAAAACTCAAAAAATAGCGATATGAGAGGGCAAAATAGAGTTTTTTATTCAAAGGTGCAAGTACAAGGCTAGGATTGCCAAAGCAAAACAGCCCACAGTGTGTCTGATCTTTCAATAATACAAAACTCAACCTACATAGGCCATTGCCTGAATAACCTAATGTCTACATACTACTTTTATTTATTTTATTTATTTCTTGACCCCCTGTGGTGCATGGGAACCAGCATATCCTTCTACTTATTTAATTCTCTCCATCCTAGGTGCCACGATCCAAATTGACTACTGCACGCTTTATTTAATTAAATCCATCTTCCCTCCTTAGCACCAAACCTATTTTTTTAGCAACAACATGTTTTTATTAAATAAAAGTCTTTCTATCTTAGGCGGGGACTGCTGTTTTTTATTTTATTTGTTTTCTTTGTCTCTTCCATCTTTATCCCTTCTAACTTGTCTTATCAAAACCTTTATCCTTTTGTTTTATGCACCTTTTCATTTCTTTGCTTTTGTCTTATTTGTTATTTGTCTATTCATCATCCAACCTTGGCACCATAATTAAAGCAGTCTACTGTATGTTCTAGCTTTAATTAATTTAATCTTTCCACCTTTGGCGCCACAAACAAACAGCAGTTTCTTTTGTTTAATAGAAGCCTTTCTTCTTTTGGCACCACAAATAAGCAGATTTTATAACAACATACAGCAGCTCCTTTTATATTTAATTATCCATGCATGGGCTGCTATTTTTATCCCTTTTCATGCATCTATTCTTTGGTGCATGCGCTTCTATTTTTAGCAAACTGTTATTTTTATCAAAATTGTTGTCTTAAGTGGCTCCAACTATAGGACGGTTTTATTTATTTCTTTTCCTTACCATGCAGATCCATTTTTCCATCTTTGGCATGGAAAATATGGTAGCATTTTGGCGGCATCACGGGATTGTTTGTCTACTAAACAAAGAGATCAGTAGCCTTTTGCATCCATTGGGCTATGGAGTCACATACCTCTGACAACTTGTATCCTCTGAATCAAAACAACTAAAATACCCTCTCCAATAAAAGGAAAACATGTGCATGCAAGCACTTATTGAAAGTAAACTACCTTAAACTACTCCTAATCTAAACAAAGAGAAAGGAAAGCTAAACAAAACCACATACTTGGTTGGGAGAAATAACTTCCTTTTCTCAGAAAGTGTGGCCATGAGATCAATTTCCCAACTAGATCACATGGTAAAAGTACAAACATGGTTTTCACCATTCTCAAAATATCAACCAGAAAAGAATGAACACCTCTATAGGATCTGCACTCTATCTTTGTAGATGTTGGGGCTGATTTTTGGCAACTTGAAGCTCTTTCTTATGCTCTAAATGAGCACAACTGATGGCAACTCTTTCGTGGCTCTAAACTAGCCAAATACCTAATTGGACATGGTATTCTCATAGCTGATAAACTGATTTTTCTTATATGCCCCTCTTCTTTGTGTGTAATCTCATCATTTGAGTACTTGAGGCACTTTCTTGATCATATTGGATGTCTACTGACTGATTTGAAATATTTTCTACCTCATCCTTTGCAAACAACCTCATATTTGGCTCTTTTTCAAGCTCGAAAGAAGATGTAATAACAAGAGAGTCTTTATTGAGGAAGATAGATGATGGGTTTGAATACTTACAATTTCAATTGGCTCTTCCTCATCATCAAAATCTTCTAAGTTTGATAAAACCTCATCCTCTTTATTGTTCATGCTTGAGGAAAACTCCTTTTGAATTTGAATTTCTTTGTTGATTTCCTCCTCAACTTTTATTGAATTATTTCCTTCACTAGATGATATAGGCTCAAGATTGTTGATCTGATCCTTAGAAACATTCATATGCTCCTTCAAAACATTATTTTTACATTGTATCTCAAGAGATTTGAGAAAAAATTGTCTAACCTTTGCTTGTTGGTCATTCCTCCCGCTGCCCTATAACTTGAACCAATTTCTTACACACACTGTATTGTAGGCTTAACCAACAATGGAATTTTTTTCCTCAAACCTGTAACCTCCATTTTGTTAGATTTTTGTAATGTCCCCTTTTTCAAATAAAAATTAATTAATAAAGGTTGGTACCCTTTAATCCATTCCCCTTGGATTAAAGGAAAATAAATTAGGGGAAATTCGATTTGCACATGTGGATTTAAAAATTAAAATATATTTTTATTTGTGCAAGTCAAAAATAAAAATAGAAGGAAGAAATCGATTTACCTTGGGCCAATTAATGATCATTGAGGTAAATTAATTAATAAAGGCAAGTCGCATTTTTAGAGGATGATTTATTTATTCTATGAGCTCATTTATTAATAATTTTGGCATAGGTCGATTCCTTTTGGGCATCAAATATTATATTAAATTCTTCATGCATTTTATTTTCAAATATTACCTTGGGGAATTAACATTGGCTTTGGAGTTTGACTTTCAAGCTATTTTAATTTAAAATCTCTCATCTCTAGAAGATGGCGCCAAAAATGAAAAGGGAGTTTTGGAGATTAAGCAAGGAAAAGTTACAAAAAAATGATGGACACCCCTCTCGCATGTTGACTATTACTAAAACTTATCTTCATGCTTGAAGAGGGATGTATGCCCACTAATGATCTAAAATAAAAGGTGTTCTTCAACACCACCTATATGTGAAGTGTGTATGCCCTTTGAGCTATGAAATTGATGAGTTATTGTTTAAATTTATTGCCTATGTGAAGTCGCCATTGTTGAGAGTGTTCTAAGCTTGATTTATGAGGGTTTGAGAGTGCTTTATAGTGTGTGCAATTTATTATATGTTGTTGGTTTTTCCTTTGAAATAATTGACTTGTTTGGAGCTTGTTTTGGGCACATTTGGTGGTGTTTCAAGTGCTCAAGTGACTGTTGTTAATTCCAGATTTTTAGTGAGCCTAAATCGACTGGTTGAGTGGTGTTTTGGTATGATTTCATGATGCTTTAATGGGGGTTTCAATCTGATCTATTTCTGCTTACCATTTGAAGCATATTGTGTCCATTTTAATGATATTTTGGCTTACATTCATTGCTGGAATTTATTTAAGGCAAATCGACTTACTTGGGCATTGATAATATTATTTTGAGAAGGTTTATTGGCAAGATTTGGATCTGCAATTGTTTTAATTAATATCTCATAATTTTACAGTGATTTTCCAAGGGTTTGGAGGTGGTTTCAAGGCTGAAAAATATTTAATTATTTTTCCTTAACCCTAGCAACTGGTTTTCAGTTTTGTGGGCAGTTTTGAGTGGGTTTTCATGTTCAGAAAATTCAGTTTCTTAGTGCAGTGGAAAGGCATTGGTTTCTAGAATATTCTACAATTTATTTCACTCCAAAAATTCCAAGTATTGCATGAGATATCAATTTTTGAAGTTTCAGCTGATTTTGGTGCATTTTAATTCATTTACTACTGTTACAATTAATATGGTTAAAGAAGTGACATCTCCGACTAGTTAGCCCATCTAAACCCATCACCTTGGCTCACTCCAACCCCATTTGGGTTGTATTGAAGCCGACACTGGGTTAGTTGAGGTGAACCTAGAAGGGTTTCTCTTCTAAGTTTGTTTCTTTGCAAGTAGTTTAGTAAATTTTAATTAATATCCCAAAAGGGGATATTACAATTTTACCTGAGAACTTCTTCACTTGGCTCTTTAGTTGGCTGCTCTTCCAAACTAATTTGTTGATTAATTTCATTCCAGCATGGATTTGGGAATATGAGGGGAAGGGTGAGTTGGGTTGCTAACTAATTTTGCAATGGTTGAGATGATTGGAGAGGTGTAAGATCTTGTGGAAAAGAAGGAATGGAAGGAGAAGCTTTAAGAAATCTAGGAAAATGAAACTTGGGCTAAGATTGAAGTGGTTTGAAAGTAGGAGTGGAGAGTTGCATGATGATAGTGAAGAATTACCCCATTGATAGGGTTTCTCAACACTATATTGGTAAGCTTCCATCTCTTCATTCCACTTTGATATTTGTGGTATCAATTCGAAACAAAGTCTATCTTCTCTTGAGGGTTATACCAATTTGGCATAGCAGACGCCCATAGGTAACGTGCCTGAATCCAAGCTTGGTTGCCTTGATGGAACTTGTTGCCCTCATTTGTACCATTTTTATCTCCAAGTGTTGTACCTACATTTGAAAATCATCATTAGGCATGGAATTGTTTCCATAATCTGCATATTCTTGCTCCTGAAAAACACCATGATTATTAGGATAACCATACAAATTGTTTGGATCATGGGCATATTCATTATGATAGGGCTTATAATATTGATCCGGAGGAGGATTTTGGGAAAAAAGAGGTGGAGGGGAGTAATAATTCTCTTAAAACTGGGAATTCCAGTGAGGAATTGAAGTCATGATTGACTTACTTCATAAAAGATGGAAAGATGGAGGAAATGGTCTGTTGATTGAGAAAAAGATCTTTGGGCCAATGGAGTCGCCAGATGCTGAATATTTGTATCTTAAACACTTATATTTGTTAAGAATAATATCAACTTCTTTAGCAAATTTTTGTATTGTCTCACCGAGCATGCCGCAAAACTCAGGCTCACCCGAAAGTTGCACCTGATAGAGAATGGTGTGCACTCTCTCTTTTGACAAAAGTAGAACACCTCAAGGTTGTGGGTAACCTAAGTCTCAATGCGTGTGAACCTTCAAGAGGGCTTGGTGTCCCTGCATTTCACCCCGATATCTCGAGGCTACCCCACATTAAAAAAATCATTCTTTTAAAATAATGGGTTGTTTTGTGTGTTAATTGTCAGAAAGTGTCTGTATTGTGTCAAGATATTCCCAGAGAGTCATATTAGCCAATTTCGCCAAATACCTAGATGCCCGAAATCGTTATATTCTGTCATTGGGTTTGCCTGCGGGAAATTTTTATTTAATTATTTTGAGCCTCATTTGAGGCAAATTGTGCTCTGGTTTAACCCTGTTGTGGTCTTACATGTCAATATTCCCATATACCAAGTCACGGTTTTAACCGGAAATGAATCCTGGCTTTATCTCTGTGACTTCGCAACGATTTGCGTTTTTGTGTTTTCCGTTTTGTTTTCTGTGAAATTTCTCTAGGTCAATTCCTTTGCCGGTTTAGTTTGATTTCTTGCCTGGAGTATCTGGAGATCATCTATGGACGTTATGCTAGAAGGAATTTGCCACAGGAGGTCTGGTTCTCTCTGAAAAGACCACAGGAGGTCTGGTTCTCTCTGAAAAGACGAAGTCATGCACGAAAAAGCTTCTTCTGGGCAGGTCGCATTTTTGGAAAAGAAGGTTTTAAGCTACAATGGGATTTTTGGTAGCAACAGGCAGGTGGGAATTTTGTACCTGCCTAGCAGGGTACTTTTCCCATGGCGCAAAGCCACTTAAGTCATAATGGGATTATTAGAGGCACAGCTAGGCGGGAATTTCTTATCTGCCTTGCAGGGTGAAAATTCCCATTGTGAAAAAAAAAAAATCACTTAAGGCATTGATGGGAATTTCTTACCTGCCTTGCAAGGTAAAAAATCTCATTATGAAAGTCAAACAACTTAAGTGGATCATGGGATTTTTGGAGCTGCGGTGCAGGGTGAATAATCCCATTAGAAATTGACTTTTAAAAATAGAATTCACCCTTGCCAAAAAGTGCGACCCACCTTGGGTGAATAATAATGCATTTAATAATATTTATTCACCCAATTTTGGTGCCCAAGCATGAGGAAAAGTCAACGCATGATGAAAGGATAAAGAAGATTGGAAATAGAATTCTAAAATTAAATAAATTTAATTTATTTAATGCAGCCCCCTCTCATGCAAAAAAGTGCGACCCATATTGAGGAGAAATAATACTTTTTAAAGTATTAATTAATGGAATTAATTCCTATTTTTGGTGCATAAGGTCAAAGCACACTGTGAAGTCAATGTTGAAGTAGAAAGCTAAAATTAAATAAATTTAATTTATTTAATGGCAGCCATGAGCATGCACAAAATAGGCGCCCAAATTGAAGAGAAAAGCATGTTAATTAATTAATTAATTGCCAGGAATAGGAGGGGCAATAATTAATTATAGAATGATGAAGGTTATATAAGCATGGGCTGCCATAAGGATGAATTAATTAATTCTTCAACAAGGAAGTGCAGCCCAGACAATTTTGGCGCCCAATTAAGGAGGAATTTTGCACAAAGAAGGTGTTTTCACTGCCGGAAAGCTTCAAAGTTTGGCGCCTAGGTTTGAAGGAGCTTGAATTAAGTCTGATTAATTGTTTGCATAGTGGTACAGGTGCTCAGGTGAAGTTGACAAAATTCATGCTTGCTTTGCATGCAAACAAAACATCAAATTTTGGGGCAGCAGGCTTGATATATGCAGATTTTTATAATTAAAATCAAGTGTTCATGTTCCAGTTGCCATCTTTGTTTGAATTAATTGCAGGAATTCATTACAGGTGCTTTTATAAGAGAAAGGAGCTTAAATCAATGTCCAATACATTGAACATATCCTCCGAATCTGAAGAAATCTCCAGATCTGCACCGGTTGTAAAGAATTCGGCTGAATAAAAAGAAAAATAATTGCTCAGACAAAGATCACTCCAGCCATGGCAAAGCGGGATGAACGAGAAAGATCAGCAGAATCATGCATAGATCCAGATCCAGATTCAGATCCAAATCCATAATTGCAAAGGCTTCATCCTTTTGTTTCGAATGCACCTGTGAAGAAGTCAATGCATGGAGAATTCCTTCCAGACCTTGTGCATGTTCTCCCAATCTTCCAAATTGAAGCCTTCATTGACTTTGCATTACACCCTAGGAGTGCTTTCTAGAATTTTTAATTGCTCATATGCAATTAAAAATAAAAATGATGAGTTATTTACGACAAACATTGTACTGATGCATGTACTGAAGAAGAACTGCAAAAGCTTCAAGGATAAGAGAGAAGACATGTAAAAGGCAATACCAACAAACAAATCACAAATCACTTGCTTCCCGATCCATTTGCTTCCAGATCCACTTGGTGAGAATCAAAGGCAAAAGAATCAGCTGCATGTAAAATATGAAAAGGACAAGACTGTCATGCAGCTTTCCTCTTTCTTCTTCTTTCTCTTATTTCCTCCAACAAAGTAATTGAGCGTCAATTAAATTATAAAACTTAAGTGATTGGTTTAATGTCCCCATTTACTTGAAGACCCTTAGCCTATACATCCCCATGAGGTTCGGGATGTGCAAAATAAAGGAACATTTTTATTAAATAATTAAATATTATTTCCTGGAGCAATAATTATTTAATTATGAACATTATGAAGATTATTTAATTTAATTCCCAAAATATAAAAAATTAAATGGGAATTAATTAAATAAATATTTAATCGGCTTTATTGATAAAATCACCCTTTGAAAAGGGACGCCACACCTTGGGGAAAAACAAACTGCTTTTATTTAATGTTTTCCTCCCGGGGTTTTCAATTTTATGCCTCCTTGCTTATAAAAGGAGTGCTAGGGTCATTATTATGATTATGCTATGATGAACTTATTTTGATACTCCATGCTTGGAGTTGGGATGTATGCCCTTTGATGTTCTATCTCTCTTGCGTGGGAGGTTGGATCGAGCTGGTTTTGAGATTTATTTGAAGTATTTATTTGTGAGATCCATGTCTTTGGCTTTGGCAAGCATTTGATTTAATTTGCAAGTGAAAATCTGCCCTTTTACTGTAGCGACGTCACTGTAGCGTCACTGTAGCAGCTGATTGGTGATCAAAAAATAAGTGTTTCTTTGGAGTTCTTTTGCAAGTCGACTTTGGTGTATGGGGTTTCTATTCCAGCGATTCCTCTAATTATATTTGTAAGTTGTTTGTATGCCATTCTGAGTGTGATTCGACCAGCATTTAGTCTATTTTCGTGTCCAATATGACAGTGATTCCCTCTGCTATGGCTGCGCACCGATTTGGATGACTTTCTAAGTGAATCGTCCAAGATCCATGCGTGTTTAGTGTCCTTGCTCAAGCGGTTACATGTAAGACAAGTTTGGCGCCAAATCTGGTATGTTTTTGATTGATTTCTGACTGCTGCAAATCTGCGACTTCTTTTGGCGTGCATATTGAATGTTTGATGCAAGAATAAAGTGATATATATCCTGCACAGTGATTGCTACTACTTTGATAACTCCAGCGACTTCAAGTGAGTGTGTATGGTCTGAATTTTAATAAACTATTCTGTTGTTGCCTCCCTCGAAATCAGCGACCCAGTCTAAGTGAGTTTTAATTATTTCCATGCATAGAGTTGTGGGGTTTATGGTCTCTCTATAACAGAGATTTCTCCTATATATATGTGGATCGATTTAAATGTATTATGTTGAGCTGGCTGTTGGATACTGTTTCTTCCACTTCAGTGACTGGTTTTGGCAAGTTTGGATATTAACTCCAGGTGTTTAGCAAACTGAACTTCATCTGAATTGATTGCTGATCCATCCTTTATAACAGCAACTTATTTGGAGTGAGCATTTGATATTTTGATGTATGTTTTGAAGGTCTATGTGACAGCAAACTGTATAAGGGTAATCATCTGAGTTATATGCATGATTTAACTATCATATAGCAGCGATCCCTATGTCTTCTTGTGACTGATATGCCCCAGCTTGAATGGACTGTAGTTTCATGTTATTAAGGAGAATACAGTGATCATATTTTTGTTTCAGCAGCGTAAATTCATGAGATGGTGGAATTTTAAGTTGATTGAGTTAAGGCCATTAAACCCCTATCCTCGGGTTTATTGAGTCATTTACTCAACCGATACAAGTAGTTTTGATTGAGTTGCCATATTCAGTTGATTGATCCATTGAAGAGATGGTTGTTTGCATATTTCCCATTGATTCCGGGTGTGGGATATTACATTGGTTTAAAAGTCACTACTTGAAGAAGTCAACTACTTGGAAATAGGTGGCGAGACATACAAAATAGAAGGTTCTATCTTCAGTTGCAAATCATGCATGTCATGCAAAGAAGAATTCCAGGAGAGAGATTGTCAGTTGTTTCCTTTCCAACTTCCACATGTGTCAGTTCAACTAAAAGCTTCCTATTTGTAATTTCCCCTCTACATGCTATAAGTAGAGGAAGAACCTACGGGTTAAAGGATCGGAATTTGTAAGCAGCATTCTTGTGTTCCAGACTTTGTGCTGAAGCCCCTGATAGCTATTTGAAGCAAAGGAATAGAAAGGAGCAGATTTCCAGAGAACTTTGTGTCACGGTGCATTTTGTTTCTAGCTTATTGTCTTAGATCTATTTATAAACTTTGTGTTATCTTAGATCTAGATTTGAAAGTTGTCTTTGCTTAAAATTCTGAGTGTTAATATCTATTGGTCCTGTCTATGTGCATGCAATCAACTCTGTAATCTATTGATTGGGTTGCACATCTTCCCTCTTTCTTTCCTTGTTTTTATTACTTCCTTCTTCTTTAGATATTTCCTTTCTTTAAACAATTGCTTACTTGCTGCAAAACTATATAGCTATGGTTCATGAGCTGCATGGTTAAAGTAAAACCCCTAAATAGATACTAACATACTTTATTGACAAATCTTACATGGGAGCCTCACCGGTAAATGAGGGAGATTTATCTCATGACTGCCTAGGTTTTCAGCTATGCAGGAAATCTAGCCAATAGGGTTGGTTACCTTTTGAATCACCTAAAAATAAAACTTTGACAAGGAAAAAGGAAAAGGAATGCGGGAAAGGGGAAAAAAGGGTGATACACCAATAATTAAACACATGCATGTAACTCTGCACAAGGAAATCAAATATCCACACACCACAACTCTAAGCAATTTTGCAAAAATATTTCAAGGGTTTAGGAGAAAAGAACAGTTGCAGAGGGATTAATTTCCACACTAAGGCAATACAATACCCTATTAAACACAATGAAAACTCAGAAAACAGCAATATGAGAGGGCAAAATGGAGCTTTTTATTCAGAGGTGCAAGTACAAAGCTAGAATTGCCAAAGCAAAACAGCCCACAATGTGTCCATTTTTCAATAATACAAAACTTAGCGTACATAGGCTGTCATGCGCCCAAAGAATGGCATGCTACCTACATGCTAGTTTTATTTTTCTATTTATATCCTAACTTAATGTGCTGCATGGGCAGCAGCGTGTCCTTTTAATTATTTAATTCTCTCCATCCTTGGCGCCAATACAATCAATCGACTTCTTGTTGCATGCTTTATTTAATTAAATCCATCCTCCATCCTTCGCGTCAACCGATTTTTTCAGCAGCAGCATGCTTTTATTAAATAAAAGTCTTTCTATACTTGGTAGGGACTGATGTTTTTTATTTTATTTGTTTTCTGTCTTTTCTCTCTTTGTCCCTTCTAACTTGTCTTATCCAAACCTTTATCCTTTTGTTTTATGCACCTTGTCCTTTCTTTGCTTTTGTCTTATTTGTCATTTCTCTATTCCTCATCCAACCTTGGCGCCATAATTAAAGCACTGTTCACATTTGCATGCTGTAGTTTTACTTAATTTAATCTTTCCATCTTTGGTGCCACAAACAAACAAACTTTTCTTTTGTCTATTAGAAGCCCTTCTCCTTTTGGCGCCACAAATAAACAGATTTTATAACAAATAGTAGCTCCTTTTATATTTAATTATCCATGCATGGGGTCTATTTTATCCCTTTCGATGCATCTATTTGGGGTCCCCGAGATTTCACCACAGAAATGCTGGGATTATCCCTTTTAAATTTTTCATTCTTTTCAAATAACGGGTCATGATTTGTGTTTTGTTTTACTTGCAGATTGTTTGCATTGCTCTTAGCTATCCCCAATGAGTCATAAAAGGTAAATTTGACAAATACCCACATGCCAAAACTCGCTCAATTCCTTCACTAGACTTTCTCTGAAAGCGTTTTATTTATTTTTATATTAAATAAATAAATAAAAATTAAAAATAGATTGGGCTAAAATTAGCAAATTTTGGGTTATATAAACTACTTCACCCCATCATTGTTACCACACCGTATTACTTTCATCTCTAAGTGGAGCACTCACTCGGGAAGGGATTTTATGAGACTAGCTAATTGGCGAGTTATTTTTGAGCAATTGTCTGCAACTTCTGTCAGGTATTTCATTTTTATTTTTTTTTTGTGTTTGGTTTTGGTTTTTCTCCGTGTCTGTCTGCAATTCCCTTGGTCTTTTCTTTGTTCTGCCTAACCACTCCAATTGCTTAGGGTTTTTAGAAGTCATCCATGGCCTCAGACAAAGGTGAAATTTATTGTGAAAGCTGGTTTTTAACGCAGCAGCTTGGGTATAAGTTGCAGTTTTTGAAAGGAGGGATTTGTTTGTGCAAAATCATAAATTAAGTTGCCCCTCATCATCCAAGATCCATGCAATTGTCGGGAAAGAAGCTTTTAACCAAATCGTGGTTTTCCCATGCTTATGGCTATTAAAATCAGCGTTGCTTTTCCTTCATGAATTTCCACACCAATTCCTAGTGCAAGTCGCAGTTTTTGGGGAAGCAATTCACTTAGCAAGTCGTATTTATTAAAGTTGCCCTTCCACTTGGCTTTTCACGTTGGCAAAGTCAAAATCGTATTTTTACAAGCTGCCTGCTGCCTCTATCTTTTACGCTGCCTCCCGCTTGTAATTTATATGCAAACATGAAGAAAATCACTTAGCAAGTTGTGTATTTTGAAGTTGTCGTCTAGGTTGAATTTTTACACTGCCATGACTTCATGCTTTTCACGTCAAACTTAAGTGGAAAAGCCAAAACAAGTCACACATACAAGCTGCCCTTCATGTCTTGTTTTTACACTGCCATGACTTCATGCTTTTCACGCCAAACTTAAGTGGAAAAGCCAAAACAAGTCGCACATCCAAGCTGCTCTTCATGTCTTGTTTTTACGCTGCCATGACTTCATGCTTTTCATGCCAAACTTAAGTGGAAAATCCAAAACAAGTCGCACATCCAAGCTACCCTTAATGTCTTGGTTTTACACCCATGACTTCATGATTTTCACACCAAACTTAAGTGTACAAGCCAAAACAAGTCGCACATCCAAGCTGCCCTCATGTTTGTTTTTACACTGCCATGACTTATGGAGTTTCATGCAATTATTAAAAGAAATTCGCAATGCAAGTTGTCGATTATAAGTCGCTCCTTCCTTCAACTTTTGCATTGCCTTCCTCTTCATGTTTTCATGCCAAACTTAAGAGAAAATTAGTAATACAAGTCGTGCAAACCAGCTGCCTTCCCATGCCAACTTTTTCGCAAAACTCAAGTTCAAATAAGTTGCCTTCAATGTCTTGTTTTTACGCTGCCATGGCTTATGGATTGCCACACAAAAGTTAGAAAGAAAAAGAAAAGTTACTTAAATTTGTCGTGAATATTATCCGCCTCCTCTTCTAATTTCCATGCATTTTCCTAGTACAAGTCGTGAAAGTACAAGCTGCCCTCCATCTTCCGATTCACATTGCCCTTCCTCTTTAAGTTCCACGCAAATGTTAAAAAGAGAAGTTGCAAAGTTGAATCCTTGTCTTCCGAATACAAGCTGCCATGCCCGGTAAAAACCACGCAATATCTTGAGATAAGATAAGATAAGATAAATATATTAATGTCCAACGAATGACCACAAAAGTAGGTCAATGGGACTGCAGTCCAAATAATATACAAAGTGCGAGCGGGGACAACTCAAACGAGTTCCCAAAAACAAAAGAAAGAAAAAGAGATGAAGTAGAAAGGAAACCCGAAGCCAAATACTCCCACAGGCAAGGGCAATGGAGCAAGCGGGGGAGAAAGACGGAGAAGCAAAGAAGGGAATGGAGGAGGGGCAAACGAGGACCAGTGGTCTACTCAGGAATGGTAGCCACACCCCTCCTAACATTTGAGGCCAACGAAAAGAAGCTCCTAATGGGTACCTAATAGCCCGAAGAGGGCGAAAACTCCTCCTCCTGCCGAGATCTTTTCTTCTTCTTAACAACGGCCAAGGGAGGAATGGAGCGAGGCTGCCCTCTTAGTGCACAGTGTGCATCCGATTGTTTAAAGGTGGTGATCGAGGAAATGTGAAGGTCCAACCGGGACGAATCGATCGATGCACTGTGATCTGGTGAGAGTGAATTGTGTAAATTTTAAGAAGATCATCCTCTTGTTTCTAACGCAGCCCATGTGGAAGTCATTGCATGCAAAATCCCTTTCAGAAGCTTGTGCATGTGCTCCCACGATCTTCCAAGCCCTCATTCGGGTTTACTTATATTTTTCTTCACCTAAGTGTTTTCCGAATTCAAAATTGTTCATGCTTGCAATTAAAAATAAAAGGTGATGACTTTTTGTCTCTGAATTGTTTCTGCAGCAAGAATTTTAATGATGCATGTATTAGAGAAAGAAGCTGCAAAAGCTTTAAGGATAAGAGGGAAGGCAGTTGTAAGAGGCAACACTCGCAATGAGAAATCACATCAACTTAATCCCGAGATCCAGTTTGGTAAGAATCAAAGGAAAAGAGTCAACCGCATGTGGGAGAAAGAGCTTCTCAATTTCAAGCGAGGTATCATTCATATCATTCATGAGGCAGAGGTCCAATACAAGTTGGATCAATGCGCAGAGTATGGAAGGAGAACAAAGCGGAGAATGTTAATGGAATAACTTTCTTTCTTTCTTCTTCTTTCTCTTAATTTCTCCGAAAAAACAATTAAGTAATCAATTAAAATTGTAAAACTTAGGTAATTGGCTTTAAAAGTCATTACTTCAAGTTACTGGAAGAAATCAATTACTTGGAAATAGGTGGCGAGACATATGAAAATAGAGGTTCCATTTTCAGTTGTAAGGCATGCATGTCATGTAAAGAGGAATTCAGGGAAATCTTTTGTCAATTGTTTCATTTACTGGCTTCCACATGCAACGGTTCATTGAGAGTTTCCTATTTGTGATTTCCCTTTATGCACTATAAATAGAGGAAGATCCTACAGGTTAAATAATCACAACTTGTTCATGAAAACTTGTTTAGCAGAAGCTTTTGTAACTAGAGCATTCTTGAGTTTTCAAACTTTGTGTTGGATCCTTTGATGTAATTTTTGTGAAAGTTGGGGATTGAATAAAAGGTTGATTTCTAGATAACTTTGTGTCTACGGTGCTTTGCTCATCACTTCTATTTGAAGTTTTAGGTAAACTTTGTGTTATCTTAGATCTAGGTTAGAAGCTATTTCTTTCCCTTACTGCTGGATATTGTGAGTTTTCTTTGTTTATTTAATTTGTGTGGATGAGACCAACTCTGATAGCTATTGGTTAAATTTAGCATATCTTCCTTTCTTCTTTCCTAAATTCTATTATTTCCCCCTTCTGCAAATATTCCATCATAGCTGCTTACTTGCTTACAAGATTGCTTGTGCAATGGTTCACGAGTATGGGAATTAAAGTAAAACCCCTTAAAATAGTTATTAGGATTCACCCTTACAAAATTAATAAACATCTTACACGGGAGCCTCACCGTTAAATGAAGGAGATTTATCTCATGACTACCTAGGTTTTAAGCTATGCATAAAATCTAGCCAACACTATTCTTCCTTGTTCTCTTTGGCGCATGAGCTTCTATTTTTAGCAAAACTACTATTTTTACTTGGATCCAACTATAGGACCGTTTTTATTTATTTCTTTTCTCTTACCATGCAAATCCATTTTTCCATCTTTGGTGTGGAAAATATGGTAACGGGTTCCCACAATTTAAATATGAGAATATGAGGAGAACACATTCAAATTTTCTGGCCAATATGCAAGATTGATGGCAGCAATGTCTTCACTCCTCACTTGGTTAGGTTTGCATCAAAGTTACTAAACGAGATTCAAGATTCAATTATAGGGGTTCACCATTCATTTTTGGACACTAGGCATGGTATAGCTTGACTATGGCCATACAAAAATATTTAAAATATAAAAAAATATTAATAAAATTAACTGTGATATCAATGTTATCTACATAAAATAAACAAAACACTACTAGTAATTGATAATTCAAAATACTTAATGAGTCAAGACATGATATATCACATAGGTTTATATTATCTGTTCAAAATAGAAAAATAGACTAAGAGTCAATGGTCATGGTCAAACACAAGAACTACGTGAATAAATCATTGTATTCTTCATTGAGACCATCCTACTGAGCAACCAATTTGTTAGAACCAAATGCAATAGGACTAGTAGAACTATCAAAATCAAATAGCTCATTGTGTTTTCTTTATGTTTTTAAGGGTGTGTGGTCTATCAACAAGCAGCAAGGTGATCAAGAGCTTCTATTAATGTAGAGACCCGGGTTCAAAACCAATGTGGGCACAAATGTAAATAAATTTTGTATATATAGGAGGCATATTTAAAATTTTAAAAATATGATTGTCATACTTGGATCAATGCTAATTTGTTTCATCCAAGTTGACTACCCAAGATAATACAAGAACCACATAGGTATCGGGACTAATAGAGCTACCAAAACTATACCAATACGGGATAAGTCACAATGTTTGAACTCAATTTCATGTTTAACAAGTATAAAAGTTCATTTCAAGTTTGCCCGATGCATAATTTTATTTTTTAAAGCATAAGTTCGAACAATAGAATTTTCTTATTATTTTAATTTTCTAAAAATATACATAAAAAGTCAAAGGGGCAAAGTAGAAAAGCTTTCAGTTCTTTCGTTTTTCAGGCACTATATGTACCTGCATACTCATATAAAATAACGCAAATGCATGTCAATAATTTCCCTTGTATATAAATGGATAAAGTGTGAGTTCATGTTCGATGAAGATAAAGTTCGGCAAATTTTGATCTTTTCTCATAAATCTTGGTATACCTTGTGAAATAGGATACAAGTACGGGGCCTCTAGGGCAATACCCGGTAATGTTATTCACAATGTCTCCAATTATAGGTAATCTAAAATTCATCAAATCAAAACTCGAGATGTGAAATAAATAAGTATTTGGTAACATCTCACGTCAGTTTAAGACAATTCTTGCAAAAGCACATAAAAAATGAGATACATCATCAATAGGCACTCGAGGAACAACAATTAAATATTTGACCTCTCCTCCCTACAACCTAAGGAAAAGATATACTAGAAACAGAAGGCCATGGTCACATGGATTAAGGAAGAATATGCAAACAAATTTTGCCATAAACTTGTTTTGAATCACCAACAACTCGATATAATCACATTAATATGTTTGAAACATGGGATAGTTTTGGCTTGTCCCCAAGACATATTGGGTGAGGCCACCAATTTCTTAAGCAAAATATTAACAAAAACCTTACAAGTCCAATCTACAAAAGCAAAGAACAAGGAACTATTGCATCCTATTGCCGATGAAGAGTTAAAAAAAAAAGAATCATCTTCTCATAGGATATGATAAAAAGAAAATATGTTAGAAGTGGTAAACAAATCTAAGCAAAAAGACAAATGCTTCAAATGTCAATAAAACAACCCTTGCTCTTATTCCAAAGGTTTGGGGAGCTGGTCGATTTGATTCATTCGAGCCAATCTCGATTTGCAATATGATTTATAAAATAACCTCACACATAATTTCCATGCGAATACGATCGATTCTCTATAAAATTATCTACTGCTACACAATCAACATTTGTTAAGGGATACAAATTACAAGCAATAAATGTTGTCTAAGAAATTAAACATTTATTGCACACTCGAGAAGAGGTCGAGAGTGGTTATTAATTCAAACATATTCAAAGCATTTGATCATTATATCTGGGATTTAAATCTAAAGAGAATGCAAGCATTTGGTTTTAATACTCCAAATCAAGATTGGATATCCCACTGTTTATCCACGACAACTTTTAGCATTTGCTTGAGCGGGTATGGTGTTTGATCAAGAAGGGGCTTCGCAATGTTGATTCTCTCTCCCAATAATTTTTTTATAATTATGAGTAAGGGTATGAATTGATTACTAGTCAAGACCAAAACCCACCATGTGATCCATGGTCTTTCTACTATGCCTATCAATCTCATGTATGAAAATTTTCAATTTCACGATGATGCACTAATCATGATGTCCCTTCTTGTTAAAGAAATTTGAATGCTGAAAGGATTATCGATCTTTATCAGCAAGCCTCAGGTCAGCTCGTTAATGTAGTAAAAATGTCGATCTACTTAATAACACTTATCTGAAAAGGAAACGAGCACGCCATGCACATCTAGGTTTTCGAAAGACCATTTTCCGACAATGAATTTCATATTTCCAATGATCCTGCAATTTACTAGCTAACAATCCTCCCAATCTCAATGGAAATGAAGAAAATAGGTGTTCAGGTGCAACAAAAGTTTTTTTGGAGAACCCTATCAAATAAATTTAAATATTTGTTAGTCTTGTGGGCTAACAAAAATACAACCCAAACCTTGGGGAACTAAATATCTCATGCATATCTACATTTTACCAGCCATTGTCAATGAGATTAATGTGGTCAATGAATAACGATCTGAATCAATTGTGGTGTGGAATGATACTAGAGAAGCATCGAATCCTACAAGGAGACCATATTCTCATCTTCCAAGTTGGCGGAAGAAGAATTGACTCTTTGGATACACATGCATAGAAGCCTCTCATTGTTACAAACAAGATTTTCATTGGCACATCTATTACGAAAAACGGACACATAAAGAATCCAAGAAAGTGCAAAAGAGATAACTTGAAAAGAGAAATACTTCTTTGATATGTTATTGAAAGAGTAAACGTCACTTTAAAGGAAAGAAAAAATACACACCACTGAACGTAAAATGACTTAAGTGAATTAAGTCAGATCTACATTATATGCTAAAGAAAACTAAAGTCATAAAGTGACTTCATTACTAAACCTATCACCAAGACAAGTATAACCATTATAACTTTAGATTACAGACTCTGATATCCTCCCTTGATGGTCATTCTAGAAAATACACCGTGTTTTCCTCTAAATTTTACGAATTATATGGGCCAAGATACATGGTGAGAATGTATTACATTTCGGTCCTGTCTTGGACAATATTGCAGCTCAAGTTCTTCACCTTTTACGAGCTGTTGGAGTGACAATGTACGTCAACATGTTTTGTTCACTCATGAAAGATGGCATTCTTTTCCAGCTTGAGAACTCATTAGTAATCACAGAAATGTATTGTATGCTCAATCTCATCAACTTGCAAATCTGCAAGCACTCTTCTAAGCCAAACTGTTTCACATGCCTCTTTTACTAGTGCTCTATATTCTACTTCTATAGAGGAAAGTGAAATTGCAAATTGTTTCTTGCTGATCCAAAAAAATTGCCCTTGCTTGTAGTCTGAACACGTAACTTGTTGTAGACTTGCTTCCATCAACAGATCATGCCCAATCCGAGTCTGAATAGCCACACAACTGAAGCTCCTTGCTCTTACCATATAGAATGCCAAAGTCTAATGTTCCCTTCACATATCGTAGCACCCTCTTTGCCACCATCCAGTGTTCTGTTTTTGGAGTTGTTATCGTTTGGGAGATTGGTTGACTGCATATCACAAGTCAGAACTAGTGTCTATGAGATAGATCAAGTTCCTAGCTAGTTGCATGCAGATTGATTCATCTACTACTTTTGAATCAGTCTTGGCTAAAGTTTCAACCCTGTTTCCATAGGTGTAGATGAGATTTTGCAATTAATCATCCTGAAACTGTCTAACCAATAAGTTGCATATTTTGTTTGAGAAGCAAAATTATGTTTATCAATTTGCCAAACTTCTACACCTAAACAGTAATGTAGGAGACATAAAGACCTGTCAAGTCAATAGTGGAACATAAATTTGATTTTACCTTTTCAATAGCTCCAACCTCACTACAAATGATGATGATGACATCAACAAATACCACTAAAATCACCACATCACCTCACTTTCGATGTGAGATTGGGGTCAAAATGACTTCTTCTAATTCTGTTATCTCAAATTCCTATCAATTTTGATGTATCAAGCCCTAGGAGCTTGCATTAGTCCATAATGAGCTTTCTTCAGTGTGCACGCCATATGTTCCTTTCATGGAATCTGAAATCCCTACAGTTGGTATATGTATACTTCTTTCTCTAGATCTCCATTGAGGAACACACTCTTCATGTTAGTCTGATGTACTTTCCAGCCAAATAGTTTTTCCATGGCTAGAACAAATTGGTTTGTTTTCATTTTTGCAGTAGCAACAAATATTTCCTTACAATTAGTCTCTTCCTTCTAAGCAAATCCCTTTGCAACCAGCCTTGCTTTATGTTTGTCAAGTGTGCCATATGCTTTATATACCCATTTGTAGCCAATGGGTTTCTTTCCAACAAGTAGCTCTTCTCGAACCTATGTTCAGTTCTTCATCAAAGCTTCATCTTAGGCTTCCATAGCCTTCTCCCATTCTGATTTTCCTTTGGTCTTTGCATATGCTTTAGGTTCGATTGAAAGTCGAAGAGCCGTCAAAGCATAGTTTATCGTATCAAATGTTTTACCTCTTTTTGGTTTTCCTTTTTCTCTCATATAGGGAGCTCATCTTCCCAAACATTGACATAGGTATTGTACCGCTATTTTGGACTCTTCTTCTTCAAATAAACACTGGTGTCTTTCTGATTTGAGGAACTTGCAGCTGCATCTTGGCGGAAACTTTCTCAAGATTCATATTTAGTGGCTTCTTTCTCCTCATGTTGACTATCCCCATCCATCCAGCATGGAAACTCAAGCATATCACCTATATTTGCTGCAACTTTTTGATCTGATTTTTGTTCAATCTTTATCTGGAACAGACCTGAATTATCATACACTTGGTATCCCCAAGATTTCACCACAAATCTAGGACTACCCCCTTTTAAAATTTTCAATCTTTTTAAGTAACGAATTCGTGTTTTTGTGTTTTGTTTTGCCTGCGGTTGCTTGCGTTGCTCAAAGGTATCTGGTGTACATGATTTCATCCTGAAATCTGTGACTACCCTTTTCGAAAAAAATCGTACTTTTAAAATAATGGGTCGTTTTGTGTTTTTATTGCACGAAAGTTCTTGTATTGTGTCAAAATATTCCCAAGAGCCATATTATCCTTTTTCGCCAAATACCCGGATGCCCAAAATTGTTATATTACATAAGTCGGGATTTGTCAACAGGAAATTTGAATTTAATTATTTTGAGCCCGTCAGAGGCTATTTGTGCTCCATTTTAACTCATTATGATCGAACATATCATTATTCCCTTGTACCAGAAGGATTTTAACAAGGAATAAGTTCTAGGCTTTATTTGTGACTTTTGGCAATTTTTCGTGTTTTTGTGTTTTCCGTTTTGTTTTCTGTGAAATTTCTCTAGATCAATTCCTTTTCCGAGTTAGCCCGATTCTTGGCCTGGAGCAGCTGGAGAACATATACGCACGTTATGCACGGAGGAAGTCACTATCGGAGGTCTGGTTCACTGGGAAAAAGCGAAGTCGTGCACTAAAAAGCCCCTGTAGGGTTGGGCGCATTTTTGGAAAACAAAGGATTTAAGCTACAGTGGGAAAAATAAAAGCGGCGGGCGGCAGAGGAATTTTGTACACTGCTTGCAGAGGTACTACTTTTTCCCATGATAGAAAATTCACTTAAGCTACAGTGGGAAAATTAGAGGCAACAGGCAGGTGGGAATTTATTGCCTACCTTGCAGGGTAAAAATTCCCATGGTGAAATAAAAGAAAAGTGACTTAAGTGAAATCATGGGATTTTATTGCACATAAATGCGGGTAAATAATCCCATTGTCAAAGTCAAATCACTTAAGTGGATCATGAGATTTACGGGCTGCCTTGCGAGAGTAAAAATTCCCATTGCCATGTGTTTTTAAAAATAGAATTCTACTATGCTAAAAGTGCGACCCACCTTGGGTGAATAATAATGCATTAAATAAATATTTGTTAATATTTATTCACCCAATTTTGGCACCTTTTTTGGGCTTGTGGAAAAGTCAACAAAGGGAAGTGGAAAAAAGGAATTTAAAAATAGAATTCCAAAATTAAATAAATTTAATTTATTTAATGCAGCCCCTTTTGAAGAAGGAAATAATACTTTTTAAAAACATTAATTGATTAAATTAAATTCTATTTTCAGTGGCTATGGTCAAAGCACACTGTGAAGCTTAAGTGAAGTGAAGAGGGAATGATTAAATTGGATTAATTTAATTTATTGGATGGCTGTCCTTAAACATGCTATTTTTAAAAGAGAGAAGCATGATTTTTAATTAATTAATTGCCAGGAATAGGAAGGGCAATTATTAATTATAGAATTGTGAGGGTTATATAAGCATGGGCTGCCATAAGGGTGAATTATTTAATTCACAGGTAAAGAATTGCAGCTAAGAGGAAAAGTGCACCCCATTTGAAGAAGGATTTTGCTCGAATAAAGGTGAAATCAAGGCTAAAAGCTTCAAATTTTGGCGCATGCATTGAAGGAGGTTGATTTTTGTACTGCATAATTGTTTGCATAAGTGTTACAAGTGCTCGGAATTCATTACGGTGCTTTACAAAAGAAAAGGAACTTATATCAATGTCGAATACATTGAATATTTCCTCCGAATCGAAGGATTATCCAGTTTGCACCCAGTTTTGAAGAATTCCAGAGTCAAATAAGAAGAAAAAGAATTGTTCGAGACAAAGATAAACAAAGCTATGGCAAAGAAAGATGAAAAGAAAGCACAGTGAGTCATGCATCACTTCTAAATTTGTAGATATTAGAGACACGGATCTAGGCTCGGAACCTCTTCTTTGAATTGATAGACGGATCAGAAGCGGGAAAAACTTCACTCATGCGTGCGAGATTAAAAGCGGTGGAATTATTCGAAGTGTAGTTTTCCATCCACATGATTCAGTTGCCAAAGTTTGTTATGCGAGTGCAGATCCATATCCAGGATGCGAGATGCAAATCCATATGCGAGATTCAGATCCAGAGATCTCATAGTTGCAAAGCTTTGGCCTGCACAAAGGCTTCATCCTCTTGTTTCGAATCTGCACACATGAAGAAGAAGTCGGTCGTGGAAAATTCCTTCCAAGATCTTGTGCAAAATACTCCCATCTTCCAATTGAAGCCTTCATTGAATTTTCATTCATCTGGAGTGCTTTCGGGAATTTTAATTGCTCATATGCGATTAAAAATAAGGATGATGAGTTATCTCTGGCGCTTATTGCATTGATGCATGTCTTGGAGAAGAACTGCAAAAGCTTGAGGATAAAAGAGAAGACAAGGCGAAGGTAAAATCCATTGTTTCGAGATCCATCTTGTTGTTTCGAGATCCGGCTTATTGTTTCGAGATCCGGCTTGCTTCAGATCCACTTGTTGTTTCGAGATCCAGTCATTTCCAATTCCAAACGCTTCCCAATCCAGTGCTTCGAGATCCGATTTGAATCAATTTGCATGCGAGAAATGAAAAGGACAAGGCTGCAGACTTTCCTCTTCCTTCTTCTTTCCTCAAATAAAGTAATTGAGCGATCAATTAAATTATAAAACTTAAGTGATTAGCTTAAAAGTCATTACTTGAAGAATTCAACTACTTGGAAATAGGTGGCGGATGTGCGAAATAGAAGGTTCTATTTTGATTCTGCAAATCATACATGTCATGTAAAGAGGAATTCGGGGATGGAGATTACAGTTATTTCTTTCCTCCGACTTCCACATGTGCCGGTTAACTAAAGCTTCCAACTTGTAATTGCCCCTCTACATTCTATAAGTAGAGGAAGAACCTTCGGAGTTAATTATTAGAATTTGTAAGCAAAGACCTTGTGTTTCGAGACTTTGTGTTGAAACCCTTGAGAGCCACTTGAAGCAAAGGAATATACAGGAGCAGATTTGGAAAAACTTTGTGTCACGGTGTATTGTGTTTCTAGCTTTTATATCTTAGATCTTTTAGTAAACTTTGTGTTATTTCAGATCTAGATCTAGAGCTACCTTTGCTTATAATTCTGTGTTTATATCTATTGGTTTCTTCTATGTGCATGCAATCAACTCTGTTATCTATTGATTAGGATGCACATCTTCCCCATTTCTTCTCTGTGTTTATATAATTCCCTTCTTCCATAAATATTTCTTTTCTTAAACAACTGCTTACTTGCTGCAGAACTGTATAGCTATGGTTCATGAGTTGAACAGTTAAAGTAAAACCCCATTTAGATATTCACATACTTTAATTGACAAATCGACACGGAAGCCTCACCGGTAAATGAGGAGATTTATCTAATGACTACCTAAGTTTTGTCTTTATGCGAGAAAATCTAGCCAACATATCCCTAGAAAATCATAAAGCCACGTTCATCAAATACCCACATGCAAAAGCTCACTCAATTCCTTATGCCAAAATTGTTTAAAAGTGTTTTATTTATTTTTATATTAAATAAATAAAATTCTTTTAAAAATAGGTTGAGCTAAAATTAAGAAATTTGGGTTATATAAGCACCTCACCCCGTCATTATTACCACAAAGCATTCACCCGAGGAAGAGTTTTTGTAGACTAGCTAATTGGAAAAAAATTCAAGCATTGCCCATGACTTCTTTTGGGTGTTTTTATTTTAGTTCTTTTTTTTTGTGTTTGGTCTTTCTCTGTTTTTTGTCCGGCAATCCCATAGCCTATTCTTTCTTCCAGTTAGAGACCTTTTCCGGGCCTAGGGTTTTGAAAAGCTATCCAGTGTTTTTAATTGCTAATTAATTTGTCTGCCAAAGCTTGTTTTGAAGGCGACCAGATCAAACAAGAGGAAAGCTCAGGGTTTTTTCCTTGTTTGAGGTTTAATCCAGGATGAATGATTAAACAAATCGTGAATCTAGAAAGATTGTCTTCTGTTTGCAGAGCAGCCATGGCCAAGGAAGAAAAAGCAGCATTGTTGGAAGATCATTAAAGGGGAAAAATCACTCAGGTAACTGCGTTAAAGACCAAGGCAGAGTCTTCCAAGTCTGGCATGGATATTCATGGTTGAGTCTTCTAATTGCAAGCAGCTTTCCCTTCCAATTTTCAACACAAATGTTAGCAAGAACCAAAGCAAGTCACTTAAGGCCAAAACGTGGATTCTACAAGTCCAGTCTTCCTTTGCAAAGGCAGCTGCCTTCCTTCATGAAGTTTAACGCAAGTCCTCTAGGCCAAGGCAAAGCACTCAAGCAAATCGTGGATTTTAAAGCAGCCTTCTTCCTAAATATCCATGCAATTATTAAAAGAAAGGAAAAAATAAACTTAAGTGATTGTCGTGAAAAGCCAACAGCCAGTCTTCTAAATTTTAACGAAGCTTTTGGAAGGAAAGAAAACTTAAGTGCAAAATGGATCAGGTTTTCATGTCTTGTCTTCTTTTGCAAATAATCCTCAACTGCCAAAATCCACGAAATTCTTAAAGGGGCAATATCACTTAAATGTTTGTCGTGAAATAGAGCAGCCCAATCTTCTAATTTCCACGCACTTTTTGAAGCAGAAGTCATTAAAGCCAAATCGTGGATTTCCATGTCTTTGTCTTCCACTAAAAATAAAGCAGCTTTTCCTTCTAATTTCCATGCACTTTTCACTTAAGTGATTGTCGTGAAATGCCAGCCTGTTGTCTTCTATTTTAAAAGCATCCTCCACCTTGCAAATACCTTTTTTTTTTAAACAGTCACTCATTATATTGATAAAAATATTGAATTACATACTCTATCATGCCAAGCATGGAAGCTATTAGCCATATCCCTAGCACTATAAACAAAAAAAACAATATAAATAATCATTGAGAAGAGTCAAGGTTTATGATTTTCCTGATTTCTTCTTGTATCTTAGTTGACCACCATAGGGGAGGAAGCCCATAACAGATGATGTCCTTGTTGTCAAGTGCCCAGTTAACCAATCCATTCGTAACTTTGTTATTTAACATGAAATGGATGTGGGAGAACCGAATCTCCACGAAGCTGATGCTGAAGCTTTCGAATTTCACACACTTCCTTGGCAATTCTCCACTGTGGCGGATTACCATTACAAGAATCCCTCAATAAGTTCATCATGATTCTGGAATCCGATTGGACTCTGATCTTTTTCCATCCAAGTTTAATACCTTCCTGTATTCCTCTACGGATAGCTCTAATTTCAGCCATGTTATTGGTGGAAATGCCCAAATTTTCAGCTAGCAAAAACTGGACCTCTCCATCTCTATAGTACCCAATAACTCCCATAGTTGCTTCTTCATTCTGCTGGATTGCCCCTCTTTAAAAAGCTCCATCAATATGAATTACCCCATCAAAAGTTGTTCTATCCTAACCTTGGTTGGATTGAATGGCTATCTTTTCCTTTTTCTTGTGAAAACATGGCATAGTGGCAAGCTGGGGATCCAAAGATAGTTGTTGAAAGATATGCTGCCATTAAGGTTGGTTGTTTTTTCTGTTAAAATATAGCACATTATATAGCATGTAAAACAGTTATGTAGTTGCTCGGTTGGTAACTGTATAACCACCTCTCTCTTATCAATAAATACACTGCCTGTTCGTCATTTAGACAGTGCAGTTTGCCTTCTGTCTTTTTTCTTCTCTTTGCATATTCTAACAT
This sequence comes from Taxus wallichiana var. yunnanensis, assembly GCA_018340775.1. Classification (NCBI taxonomy): domain Eukaryota; kingdom Viridiplantae; phylum Streptophyta; class Pinopsida; order Cupressales; family Taxaceae; genus Taxus; species Taxus wallichiana. The sequence goes on from CM031241.1 coordinate 661,174,822, forward strand.
TGGTATCAGAGCGTCGAAGGTTCGCAGTTTGAGGAAGAAAAAAGTCATTTAGTCTGAGGAAGCTCTTGGTGGAAGAGTACAGACAAAGGAGAAGTTTGTGAAGGTCGCACAGACCTGAAGCATCTCGTTCGTGGAGGTTTTCGTGCACAGCAGTCGCTAGGGCAAACGTGAGTGCCAAAAGTCGTGGTTCGAGTCGCAAAAGCATCATCTCGTTCGTGAAAAACGAGGTTTTTCGTCACACAAAATCATGAGCCGCAAACAGAAATCGTGGGTGGGTCTTCACCAAAATCGCGACGTGCGAGGGCATGGCGTTCAACGCGCAAGGAGGCAGCAACGGACGCAGTTTTTGCGAAAAACGTGCAGTCGTTTTTTGTAAAATCGTGAAGAATAGGGCAGAGGTAACAGCAAAACAACGTGGACGGGAAAGATCAGCACAATCGAAGGTTCGAGGGCACAGTCGACGGCAATAAAGTCGCGAAAGAAGGAAAATCGTGTTTTTTTTTTTTTTTTCACCTGTTGTGGGCAGAACCGCAAATCCGTGAGCAGCGAAGACAACTCCAAAGTCGTGAGGGAAAGTTAATATTATTTGGGCAGAATAATATTATTTCCAGCAACAAAGGTATTCATTCTATTTGCTGAAGAAATTAATTCATTTAATATTATTTGCTGGAAAAGGATATTTTTAAGTGTGAGGCAAATTATTATTTTATTATTTTCCGTTCTTTTGGAATAATAAAATGGCAAATATATCACACTTGACGTTGCCGGAGACACAAAAATTAACGGGCACAAATTTCAATGTTTGGAGTCATAAAATTTTAACGGTTGCGGAATTTCGAGATTGTGATAAAATAATCAAGGGTGATGAAAGTCGACCAGCGACGAACTTCGAGGATTATGACAAACGTCATAAGGAAGCGTTATTGCTTCTCAAGTTATCGGTGTCGGATGATTTGATACCGGAAGTGCGGAATGCCACTGTGGCAAGCACGTTGTGGACTAGTCTGAAGGATAAATATCAGACGTCAGAGAAGAGTCGGGTTTTATACCTGAAAAATATGCTCTTTTCCGTAAAGTTACAAGAAGGTGGATCATTGTTTGAGCACCTACTTCGGATGAAAGACCTCCGAGACCAGTTATCTTCCATCAACAAGAAGGTGGACGATGATGATATGGTGGCTCTGGTTTTGAACAGCTTACCTTCTTCGTATGAGTCATTTGTGGAGGCACTCCATTTAATGGCTGAAAGTCAAACACTCACGTTTGACAAGGTGAGTTCCTACCTGTTGCAAAAGGAACGGAGACAACTTCAGGCAGAATCTAATTGTGACCATGCAGAGAGTGCTCTTGTCACTCAGTCAAAGGGAAAGTGGAAACGTCACTCTGGTGAATCTTCCACTCGGTATCAGGTCACATGTTATTACTGTCACAAGGTTGGGCACCTCAAGAGGGATTGTCAAAAGCGGATGTATGATCTTTCGAAGCAGAACAAAAAGCCATGTAAAGAGGAACATGTGGCAGCAGTTGCAGAAGAACGGGATTCGGATGACGAGTATGCTCTTTACTGTCTTACGACATCATGCTCAAATGATAGTGGTACCAGTTGCTGGATTATTGACTCTGGTGCGTCTGCACACTTTTCATGTCGTAGGGACTGGTATGTTTCATTTACTGCAAATATTTGTTTTGAATCAGTAGTACTTGCTGATGGAGAATCGCTTGCAGTAGAAGGGATAGGAGATATATGCATTGTATTGAATAATGCTCATAAATTGTTGGTACGGAATGTTAGATATGTACCTTCTTTACAAAAGAATCTTCTATCTATTCATCAATTGACTGAAAATCCCAATATTTCTGTGGATTTCTGTGGAAAGAAGTGTGTTGTCTCTGATGTGAAACAGAGACGGATAATTGCCCTTGGTATTGGGGTGGGTGGTCAGTATCAGCTTGTTGATCCGGCTGCGATCAACATGAATGCACGTGTGGAGGACAGCTCCACCATTCAGGATGTGCGGGAGGCGGACATGCCTTGGGAGGATGGATTTCCTCATTCAGAAGAACAATTTGTTGTGGACGGAGACTCCACTATTCCAGATGCATTGACGGTGCATGGTGAGATGGCATGCCCAGCCATTCACTCAGAGGTTCTTGCTCGAAGGACAATAGAGCATGAACAGTTTGCTCATTGTGTTGTGAAGGATCTTTCCCAACAGAGGGGGATAGATGAGCAAATAGATAAGACGGAGATGGTTATTTCTCCTGTTGAGACGGAGACCACTGCTGAGACGGAGATGGTTATTTCTCCTACTATTGAGGAGTTGGTTCTAACTCCTGCACAGATGGTCACATTCCTCTTCTTGAAAAAGTTGGATGAGCACTACATGGTGGTGCAAGGACGTGATCGAGGTGACGTTGATCACAGGATAATTGAGTCTTTTTACAGACTCCAGCAGGCTACACAAGCCTGGAATAGATTTTTCAATCCACATCTTCGAGGTTCTGATTTCAGCACTCTGGAGATGGGGCTGACACTCTCAGCCATTGGTGATTCATCACTGGTCAATGAATCACAAAATAGAGAACCAGTGGACCACTTGCCATATCTTTTGTTCATGGGACCAGATTTTTGTTTGTGGTTCGTCTTCATTCGACAACTGCATCACAGTTAAGGACTGCTGATTTTAAAGTACAACTTATGGCACAGTCTGTAGATGTAATGACTAAACATATGGGCTTTAGGATATTTGTAAAATTTCGGGACAAACTTTGTCTTGTTTCCGGTTTAGTCATTAAGAGGGGGTGTTAAAATATAGCACATTATATAGCATGTAAAAACAGTTATGTAGTTGCTCGGTTGGTAACTGTATAACCACCTCTCTCATCAATAAATACACTCTGCCTGTTCATCATTTAGACAGTGCAGTTTGCCTTCTGTCTTTTTCTTCTCTTTGCATATTATCACCGATCAACAATCTTCTATGAATGATAAGCCAAAGAAAGAAACTTACCTTAGACCATATATGTGGCTGCCATATACACTGGAACAAAGATTTTGGGGATGAATGCAACTTGTAATGAGAGATACATATCCAGAAGCCACATCATATTTCCCTAAAGAACTACCTCCCCACCCAATTTCATTGGGTCCACCTTGCTGATTTCACACAATCCATTCACTTCAAAATTCACACAAGTCACTTAAGTTGTGTCGTGAAAAATTAGAAGCTTGTCTTCTATCTTTCAACGCAGCCTTTAAAGCAAAAGCATAAGTCACTTAAGTGATTGTCGTGGATTTCCCTTGGCTTGTCTTCTATTTCAAGAATCCTCTTCCTTCCAAATTCACACAATCCTCCTCCCTTGGAATTCACGCAATTCTTTTAAAGAAAAAGTCACTTAAGTTGTCGTGAATTAGAGGAGTCATGTCTTCTAAAAGCAACCTGCCTTCCAATTGCTAAATCCATGCAGCCTCCCAAGTGAGAATCGTGGTTGTTTTAAAGTGCTCATCCATTCTTGTATTAACGCAAGTCTTTTATGCAATTCGTGGATCTAGAAATCTTTGAGAAGCTGCCTTGTCTCATGCAAATCCACGAAATTTTTAAAGGGAAAAGTCTTAGTGCAAATCATTCTATTTGAAAGCTGCCCTCCCTTTCTAAAATCAACGTTGCCTTCCCTCATAAGTTTCAACGCAGCTATTTACATTGCCAAGTCCATGCAGTCTGATAAATTGCATGCAATTTCCCTCTCACAGCCTGTGCATGTGCTTCCCAATCTTCCAGTTGAAGCCCACATTGAGTCTACTTATATTTGCCTTCACCCGGAGTGCTTTCCAGAATTCAAAATTGCTCATATGCAATTAAAAATAAAAGGGTGATGAGTTTTGTCTGAATTGTTTACGGCAAACATTTCACTGGTGCACATACTTGAGAAGAACTACAAAAGCTTCAAGGATAAGAGGGAAGACAGGTCGAGATCTGCAACACCCTGGTAACAAATCACATTTAGTTGCTCAAGGAAATAGATGGAATTATTACTCCTCTCACGGGTAATCCAGTCGAAGAAGTTGGTAAAATCTACAATGATGTCTAGATCTAGTTTGGTGAGAATCAAAGGAAAAGAGTCAACCGCATGTGGGAGAAAGAGCTTCTCAGGTTCAGGACAGAGATATCATTCATTGCCAAAGTGGATGAGGTAGAGGTACAATACATATTGGATCAACATGCAGAGTATGGAAGAAGAACAAAACTAAGAGTGTTGCGATGGAATAACTTCTTTTCTCTCTTCTTCTTTCTCTTATTTTCTCCGACAAAGCAATTGAGTAATCAATTAAATTGTAAAACTTAGGTAATTGGTTAAAAACTGCGTTACTTCAAGTTCTTTAGAAAAGTCAATTACTTAGAAATAGGTGGCGGACATGAAATAGAGGTTCTATTTTCAGTCAGTTCTGCAGGCATGCATGTCATGCAAAGAGGAATTCTAGGGGAAATACTGCCAATTATTTCCTTTACGGCTTCCACATGCGGCAATTCATTGAGAGTTTCCTATTTGTAATTGCCCTCTATGCACTATAAATAGAGGAAGAGCCTACGAGGTTAAAAGATCGAAAAGATCAGGATTGAAAAGATCAATAATCACAATTTGTTTTAGCAAGAGCTTTTGTAATTTGAGCATTCTTGAGTTTTCGACTTTGTGTTGGAACCCTCAATGTGATTGGTGTGAAAGCTTGGGGATTGAATAAAAGGTGGACTTCTGGAGAACTTTGTGTCTACATTGATTTGCTAGTTGTTTCTTTTGAAGTTTTAGATAAACTTTTTGTTATCTCAGATCTAGGTTAGAAGCTATTTCCTTCCCTCATTGTTGAATGTTGTGATTTTTCTCTGTTTATTTAATTTGTGTGGATGAGACCAACTCTGATAGCTATTGGTTTATTCAACACATATTCCTTTCTTCTTTCCTAAATTCTATTATTTCCCCCTTCTGCAAATATTCCAATCACAGCTGCTTACTTGCTGCAAAATTGCCCAGTTGTGGTTCACGAGCTATGGGAATTAAAGTAAAACCCCTGAAAATAGTTATTAGGATTCACCCTTACCAAATTGATAAACATCTTACATAGGAGCTTCACCGTTAAATGAAGGAGATTTATCTCATGACTTCCTAGGCTTTATGTTGTGCATAAAATCTAGCCCACAACACTATGACATCCTCGACTAAAGCATCCTATGATAATTTTCAAATCAACTAGCCTATATGTTTTATGGTGATCATTGTACAATGTAAGCATCGACTTCTTGCATTTTCTATCTAGTTTGGTTCATTTTTTATGAGGAATCCATGCATAAACAGATGAACCAAAACCTTTGAGGTGACTTACTTTAGGTTTTCGTCCAAACAATGTTGTTGGAGACAGTTGAGCAAAGACACTAATGTGTTTACAGCTTCTATCCAATATTTATTAGGAACGGACTTGATGTCTAACATAAACCTTGCCATGTCCATAATGGTACAATTCCACATCTCTAGCCCTACATTTTGTTGTCGGCTGTAGTGTGTGGTGTATTGCCTCTGAATGCCCTCTTTAGTCAAAAAGGAATTTTCTAGTGGAAAATTCGCCTTTGTTATCTGACTTAAGGTGACTATTTTTCAGCCATGCTTTGAAATTTTTGAACTCATAAATGCACCTAGTTCTTGCTTGAACAAATACATCCACATTTTTCTTGAAAATTCATCTACATATAGCATAAATTACCCATGAGGCTTTTGCTTCTACAACAAAATGGGCCACTATTCGGACTTCGTTGGCTTTGGCAACATAGGACAGATGGAAAGTTCGTCAAAATCTAAAAGAAACAATGTACATAATGGTACAATTCCACATCTCTAGCCCTACATTTTGTTGTGGGCTATAGTGTGTGGTGTTTTGCCTCTGAATGCCCTCTTTAGTCAAAAGGAATTTTCTAGTGGAAAATTCAACTTTGTTATCTGACTTAAGGTGACTATTTTTCAGCCATGCTTTGAAATTTTTGATAAATGCACCTAATTCTTGCTTCACAAATACATCCGCATTTTTCTTGAAAAACCATCTATATATAGCATAAATTACCCATGAGAATTTTGCAACTACAACAAAATGGGCCACTATTCCGACTTTGTTGGCTTTGGCAACATAGAACAGATGGAAAGTTCGTCAAAATCTAAAAGAAACAATGTACATAACTCAGCCAAAAGGGTTTGCATGAAACAAACAAGAGCACAAAGTGTGCAAACTTGAAAAATCATTGTATGGTTTGAAACAAGCCCCACATGCATGGTATGAAAAGCTTACTAAGCACCTCCTAAACATGAATTTCAAGCAATTTGAGTTTGAAGATACAACTCTTTTTGTCAAAATAATTGACAAAACAGTTGTATTTCTGGTGGTGTATGTGGATGATCTGCTCATAACAGGAAATAATGAGAAATATACTGCAAAAATCAAAGCAAAGTTGATGAAAGGGTTTGAAATGACAGATTTGGGCTATCTTCATTACTATTTGGGTATTGAAGTGCTTCAGAAATCAAAGTACATCTTCATAACTCAATAGAAGAGTATAGTTGGAATTCTAAGAAAAATTGGAAAGGCAGATTGCAAGCCTCTTAGTACACCCATGGAACAAAATCTAAAATTGACATCAGAAGATACCACTAATTTGGTCGATGCAACCAAATACAAACAGCTCATTGGAAGTCTAATCTATGTGACCACAACTAGACCAGATATTTCTTTTGTTGTTGGTGTTCTATCTAGATTCATGCAACAACCCAAAGAAAGTTACTGCAGAGAAGCAAAAAGAGTCCTTCGATATCTCAAAGGAACACACAATTTTGGGCTCAAATACTCTAGGAAGGAGACTTAAAACTAGTTGGCTATTCAAATTTTGACTATGTTGGTGATATTGAATATGGTAAATCTACATTAGGGTTTCTAATGAATTTGGGAACAATTGTTGTCAATTGGAAATCAAAGAAGCAATCAATGCCAACAATTTCTTCAACAAAAGCAGAATACATGGCAGCTTCGAGGCAACGAGAGAGATTTTGTGGCTCAAAAGGGTTCTTTCAGACTTGCAGGAACAACAAGTTTCGTCAACACCATTGATGGTTGACAACACATTTGCAATTCAAATGGCGAAGAATCCAGTCTTTCACGACCAAACCAAGCACATCAATACAAAATTCCACTTGATTCGGCATCATGTGAAAGAAGGTAATGTCAAATTGCTCCATTGTCCTACTGTAGAGCAACCAGTAGACATCTTGACAAAAGCGCTTGGAAAAGAAAATTTTGAAAAGTTCAGAGGCATGCTTGGTCTCACCATAACCCCTGCGGATTAAGGAAGGGATGTAATATTATTGTACATAATATTAGATAATCCTAGGTGTTATTTAGGAGAGCTTTTGTCTTGTAGTTGGAACTTGAAGAGTTCCCGTAGGTAGTTGAAGTGTCTACTCTGGAATATGAACAGTCATGGTGAATATGTACTGTAACAGCCATTCCAATGGCTTTATATTTGTAAATCCCATCATTTGTTTTTGCACATTCCATTTTTCCTTGCCTAACAATATGTTCTATAGCTAATACAACATAAATTGTTTGTTATATTTATAAATCCGTTTTGATAGTAAAAAGCATTTTGAAGTAGTAGTTAGGAATTTGAACAAGATAAACCTATTTTTGCTGTATCAGCCAGTGATGAAAAGCAAGTCAAAACAGCCATCTATATCAGATCCTGCGTTCATGATTGCTTATTAACCCACTCTGAAAAATTCCTCTCAGTCCACACCCTTTACAGATATTGCAACAATTGGATAATCCCACAAGTGGGACAAAACAAGTCATAGTCAGGGAAAATGACAAGTCATCTTACTGTCTCATGCGTATGAAACCCTTCTCAAAATCAGAATGAATGACTCCAGCTGCTTGAGGTGCTGTCATCCCTGTAACACCAACCATAGAACAAGTATGAATATGATATATTTCTTTTGTTGTACTCCAACAACTTTTTCAGATAAAGACATGATGGTTTTCGTTGTATGATACCCAACTTTGTCTGATTTATGGCCTGACTGGTGACCTTCATGAACATATAAGAGCCTCTATATACGAGGAACTGAAAATCTACTATAAAAGATCTAAAAAATTAAGGCCATTGGCATACACCAAAAAACTTAACAAGTGCGTAACGACTGTATTAGTGATCAGTGCATTCTGAAGTGTAGATGGTAGTCTCAGCAGCTTGGAATGCGTAGTCGAAGACTCAGAAAAAAGGAGAATTGGAGAATTGATATGATTCAATGGAAAATTCAAAAGATAGAATTCACCTGCAAGTATTGTCCACGCTTTCGTCTCCTGCAAAAGAAGCACAAAATTCCAATCACTTGATTTTCAAATATTCATACTTCACAAAGAAAGGAATCACACCTCATAATAACTATTCAATATTTATATTTATAGACGTACCTTTTCTCCAGATGTGAAATAGATACGCATACCCAAAAGATTATATGTTGCCCTTATTAGAGATCCTAGTCCTCCCTCATTAATTCCAAGAGATTTTAGAAACTCGGATCTCTCTTCTGGCTGCAGCTCAGTTAATTCAGCTTCTACCTATGACATTCTTGAGACATGTCATTAATCTAATCCATGTCACACATTTATATGAAAAGTGGAAACAACATAGATTCCCACATTGTGATAATAATACATAGTAAAAAACCTAAAACTTTCTATTCTTTTTAGCACGTTCATGCAGATCTGAACCTTATCATGATAAACTAAAAACTTGATACAGCATTATGTCACTACAAAATGAAGTGCATACATGTAAAAGAAGATAGTGCTCGCTCTAAATGCATCTTTTGGTTTTTTTTTTTTTTTTTTCGTTTTTTTGTTTCTTCGCAAGCTCAAGGATTGCATCCAACATGATGTATGCATGTTTGGTATGATGTATCGCTGGTAATGGCTCGTAATGGTTCATAATGGTTTGCGAATGGCTCGTGCTTGGTCTGTGAGGGCACGTTTGTCTCTGGTTCGTGGCTCTGGTTCATAAGGGCTCGTTTCTCTGGTTTTTCGCTACTCGTGGCTCGTATCTGTGCACGAGGTCACGTTTCTTCTTGTCGCAGCTCATGAGACGGTTCTACTGGGTGTTCTTTATGCCCTCGACTGTGTTGCTTCCATCAGTCACGTTTCTTCCTCCATGATTGTGTTTCGTGCCCTCGACTGTGTTGCTTCCATCATTGGCTTTGTCTTGCTTCCACGACTGTGTTTCGTCTTCGTGGGTATGTTCGACTCCTCTGCCCTACATCTGTATCTTTCTCGAGGGGATTCATATCTTGGTTTTTCGTGCCCTTCCTTTGCCCCACGACTGTGCTTCGTGCCCTCGTTTTTGGGTCTTCCATCTCAGATTCGTGGCTCGAGGCTCATCCATCTGTATCGTGGCATGCATTGTTTGCTTCGTGGGTTAGTTCGACTACTCAGGAGGGCACGAGAGTGTATTCCAAAATCGTGGCTCTGGTTCTGCCTACATCCTCCATTGTTCTCCCTGCTTGGTTATCAGTTTGAAATACCCTTGTTGGGTCTGAGTTTTTGGTTCAAATTGTATGCAAACGTACAGGTACTCAGCCAGTATTGCGAATGAAATGGGTGATTCCCCAAGCTCTCCCTCGTCTTGACACCATTACAAGCGGTTCATCCTTCACCGATGTCTCCTTCCACTTCCGTCGTTGCAGTAACCCCCTCAGCTGGGAAAAACGAACCGGGGCAGCAAGATTTACCCAACATCATAGCGGAATTACTACGCAGGCTTGAGATAGTGGAATCATCTAACAAAATGCTACGAACTGCGGTATTTGAACTGACATCCCGAATGGAGAGAGCTGAAGCGAACAACATCACACTGCGCAGGACAACTTACAAATATCACGACCCAGGCCATTCCTATAGGTACCAAAAACCAATTACATGCAGAAATTTCAGACTTGAAGCACAAACAGGAAGAGATTCAAACCCAACATGAAAATCTCAAGAAACAATCAGATTCATGGGCACAAATAGTGAAAGGTAGAGACCAAAACACCTCTCCTCTTACCGTTGTGGAGGAAGTTGTGCAAGAAAAACTTGTGGAAGAAAGAAACAGAGCAAGAGAGCTCAATCTCAAGGTAAGAGGGCTGCCCACACCTCCTCCTTCTGATCCTTTCGCCATTGCTTCTGATTTCATCACAAATAAGTTGGGGTTGTCGGAGTGCAAATTGATAGGGCATGGCTTGGTCTTGATTCTACCCTCTTCCTTCGCTTCAAATCAACAGATGACAGGCTTCGGGCTCTTAGGGCTAAACGGAGACTATTCTCACTCCCGGATAAAATCTTCCTTGATGAAGATCTCACTAGAGCCCAGTGGGCAGAACTCAAACAGTCTCGGGAGTTAGTCATGGCAGCTAGGAAGGTTGGTAAATGGGCGGTGATTCGGAACCTCAGACCAGTGATTCGAGACACTTTCCCTCTGGTTGGGCTCCCGGTTGATGGTCCCGCCGGGAGTGGCGTCATAACAGGGGCATTTCCATGTCATGTTGGATTGGAAAATAGGTCTTATTGGTCCTAGCCTGGTCTTCTACAGGTTGCAGTGGGTTATTCAGACTCTTAGTTACTGGGCATCGGGCTTCGCGAGTTACTTCCAGCCAACCTTGTTTGTGTGGTGATGGTGTTGGGGGTGTTGCTCCCTCTTCCGCTCACCCCCCACCATTATCCTCTTCTCCTTTTCTGGGTTCTCCGCACTTGTTGCTTCCTTCTCCTCTTCTCCATCTCTTTTTGTATTTCGGGCGACCCGTTTGGGTCCTCTCGCTGGGTTCTTTTTGCTTTGTACTCTACAGTCCCATTGACCTACTTTTGTGGTCATTTGTCGGACATTAATAATATTATCTTATCTTATCTACATTCTAATGAATGTCTTTTACATTAAAAATTAGAAAAAACCTGCAAAGAATAATGATAGTTGTTACTGCACGCTTTACAACATCATGGATCGTGGTGTTTTGCTCTAGTTGGGATTGAAGCAAAAGCATCCATTGTTTGTTCTCAAAGAGGAAGCTATTCATTTTCTTGTCTCAATCGGGCCATTGTTCAGTTTTATATTTTCTACGATTGCGGACAAATCGTCTTTCTCTTGCGAGGAAATCAAAGCTTCCAAAGTGTTGTTTCCGAACATGGGCCAAGTAAGCTTTCATGGTTTTTAAGGTTGTTTGAAACTCCAAAAGTAACAGAGATGGGGCATCATCTGGAACTGAAACTGACCCTATCCGCACGAGATAAGAAGGTAAACATGCTCAATCTTTCTTTGGATGTTTCAAAGCTAAACAGAAATTTTGAATTTTTCGGTTATGCTATCATCTGTAAGTTTAATGGGCTTGGACTCAATAGAGATGCCTTACAATGGATATACAAGTTAAGAGTTTGACCTATGCCCTTGCTCAAAAGGTTTTATCATAGTGTAAATTAAGTCTCGAAGACAATATGCAATTAAATTTGTAAAGGAGGTAAAGGGTTTGGCGGAAATATTGGATTATTTAAGAAACTGTAATTTCCAGAGTTCAACCTAGCATCTCTAGCCTTAACTTCGACCACGGTTTTAGTTAAGCTACAAATATTCCCCATCATTTTAGGTCATGGAAGCGCTGAAAGTTATGAGGAAATTAGTGGATAAATTTATCTCGGTGTCAAAATCTAAGAACGGAACTATTTCATTATGTGTTTGATCATATATGAAGTTGAACTTGTGTTACTGCATGTTTCTTATTGTTATTTGAATGTTAAAATTTGAGGATTCTAATAAATACGGATTTAATCAACTTACATATTATATAATATTACAATAAATATTTAAATAAACATTACATCATAACAAAAGTAAATAAAGAAATACTTACAACAAATAAATAACACATGTGACAAGATTTATAGTGGAAAACCCCATAGGGTAAAAACCACTTTGAAAATAACCTTTTACTTGAAAAACTTATTTTACATCCAATAAGATCACCTCCTCTTTTAAAACCCTATTTACGAAGGGTAAAACCAAATCACTTGATTTGCACACCTTTGATATATTTCTTGAATATATCAAATAAGGACCTAAAGTCTTTTTTATATAAGATGATCGGTATGTCTCCCACCCACATTTTCAACCTAAAATGGTTGACACATACACCTAAGTTTATAATATTTAATATTAGAAATATAATCATTTCATGATATTAAATATTTAACTTAAAATATATACTTAGGTTAGCATATTTAATAATAGAAATATAAATATTTAATATTATTAAATATTAATCTATACATTAGTGATGGACCCATATACATTAAGGGTTGGCAGGACCACTTAATCATTATGTTCCTACACTCCCCATTAATGTTAAGTGGGAAAACATAACATATGTCAATAGATTACTGCTACTTGTGGTACACTACAAGATTTACAATCCTTAAACCATAAAGGTTTTAGGCTAGCATATCGGTTTGAAGGAATTATAACACCATCATACTCAATTTACCTTTTGGTACAAAAGGATTTGGAATCGCAAAGATCATCTCATGATTAGTGGCTAAGTATGATTTGTGAGTTTTACATGTTCTCACAGGTTCTCATAAAAGGTTATTGAACCCAAGCATATAGGATCCTTTTACAACCAAGGACTTCCTTCACAATATGCTTGTACTGGATGTTTACCAGTAAACTCGATAGCACTAAAGAGTTTATCGAAGACCGCCTTTAAGATCTTTCTACACTTCTTTCTAAAAAAGAAGTCAAGGAGGTATACATGCCCAAAGGTCTTTTACACTTGCCCGAAGGTCTTTTTACAAAAACTAAGTTCCATTAGAAGGTGACATTGTCATGCACACTCCCCCTAAATGGCAACTCCGACAATCCAAGCTTTTCATGAAAGTGACAAAACTTTGCAGCACTCAAGGACTTTGTGAAGATGTCAGCAACTTGCTCTTCAGTCAACACGAAGTTGAAATTTATCCCATCACTTAGCACCTTCTCACGGGTGAAACGTATATGTATCTCAATGTGCTTCGTCCTCTGATGTTAATCGGATTATTAATCAAAAGTAATACAACTCGACCACCACATAGAAGAGGAATACTTCTTTTAGCTTCCATGTGTATCTCTACCAACAGCCGCTGCAACCACATGGCTTCTTTACTTCTTCCATTGTACTTCTCTACCTCAGTAGAAGAAATGGAGACTATTGATTGCATTTGTTGTTTCAAGTAATGGTTCCTACAACAAAAACTTGAACACATCCAATATATTTTATAACACAACATAAATATGGTTAGAATCACAAAATCCATATAAGATAACATTTTAATTCTTAGTATAATGCAACCCATAATTGATTGTCCCTTTAATATGTCTAAAAATTCTTTTTCAAGATTCATATGATCTCTAAAAAAGGTTCTGCATAAACCTTGAAGTAATTCCTAATGTATAGGAAATATTTGATCTAGTTATAGTTAGGTAAATCAAACTATCAACTAACAACGTATATAAAATAAGATCAACCTTTTTCATATGCAGATTTATGATCAATATTTATTCCAACTTCCATTGAAGTAGAAAATGGTTTACTGATCAATCATAAGAAACTTTTTCAATACAATGATTGCATATTGTATTTTAAAAATAACAATAGAATGAAATACAATCATACAAATAACATGATGTGAGAGACCTCATTCATTTCAAAGTCTTGCTTCAATTTCTTTTGAATCCTATAAATTAAATCAAATTATCACTGCAGACATAAGCAAATCATCAACATATATACATATAATGATAATATGTGAGTCTTGTTGCTTAATGAATATATTATTGTTAGAAGAACAATTAACAAAACCTAACAGTTTAAAGAAGGAAACAATTTTCGCATACCTAGCTCTAAGAGCTTGTTTTAAACCATACAAGGATTTTTCACTTACAAACATAGTTTTCTTTACCAATTTCTTTAAATCTTTTAGGTTGAAACATGTAAAATTCTTTTAAATCGCAATTCAAAAAATATTTTCTTATTCATTTAGTAGATTTCTCACCCAAATTGAGCGGAAATTCTATCAAATAAGGCCCTAACGGTACTCATTTTAGCTATAGGGGCAAATGTCTCAACATAATCAATAGCAGGTTTTTAAGTAAAACCTCTAGCAACAAGTCTAGATTTTTGTTAATACTATCATCATCATTATATTTTACTTTGTCTATCCACCTAGACCCTATAATACTTGCGGCTCAGTTCATACAAGGTAATTAATGCATAGTACGAGATAATGGTTTAAGGTTATTTTCCTAAAGTTAATAGAATTTGAACTTTCTAACATAGATTGAGCCCAATTTAATTTCTTATCTAGAAAGATAAGAGTTTCAAAAACATTTATAGCATCAAAACATCATCATGACCAATTATTAAATCAAAATCAAAAACATCATTTAGAAACATTTAATGAAGTAACTTCAAAAGAAGAAAACACTTTTATGAGAATCAAATCTAAAGAAACTATTTGATCATAACTAATTATGTCATTATAATGCATACTAATTAACCTCCCATGATCATAATAATAACTCGCGGTATAAAGAGTTTTTCATTATACCCCATTTATATTAAAAATATTTCCGACCATATGGAAGTGAAGAAGAGACCCTAAATTTGCATAACATCAAATTTCGAAAAAATATATATACAAAGATCCGACCAACTTAAATTTGATGTCTAAATGATTGTCATAATGGCTTATTATTTGGTCATCAGTGATGGTCATTTAACCGTCAATTTTAACAAAGTGAAAATTTATTAGAACCTACGAGCTTAAATTTGACGTCTAAATGACCGTCATATTGTCTTATGTTTTATCTACCATGATCATTTGACCGTCAAATTTAATGAAGCCAAAACTTGTGTATTTCCGAATGTGAAATTCCAAAATTTCTTCTTCTATATAATATTAGGAGATTATAATTTAATACATTATAATAAGCTATTATAATTTATAATGTAAAAATATATACAATTTTTTTTTTTTAAAATATAGGTATATATTTTATAGAATGTAAATAAAAAACATATAGTTTATTAAAATTATAAACTATAGTATATTTTTATATAAAAAAACACAACTCTTATTAAAGGGGTTTAAAGGACAGACCCGAAAGTTAAAAAATTTTACCAGTGCGAGTAGATTTATGAGAGTACAAATTGACCCCATATTTTACTAGAGAGGACAAGTAATTTCACCCGGTCAATAAAATGAATTGAAATCTCTATTTTCATGAACCTTGTCTCCTCCCTTCATTTAATCTTAATTTTACCTCGCACATTTAAAATTATGGAAAGATTGCAAAATATTTTATATAATTCTTACTGCAAGCTAAAAACTTTAAAACTTTTTGTGGCTATAACTACCAATATTTTAATAAATATTTGCCACACTTCACATGGGCCACCAAAAACTAGTTTTTTTAATTCTTCATTTATACTAAAAATTCCATATTTATACCTGAGATATTATCTCATTTTATTCTCCACTTCCACTCTTATATAAAAGAAAACCTTTAAATAGGTTTTATTTATATAATTTTTATAAACTATAAGATATAAATGAATGGGACCACCCCTTACATGGATAATATAAATGATTAGAGACACATGTTAGGTTTTATTTAACAAGTATTAAAATTTAAAAAATAATCTCTTCATGGCCAAGCAATAAACACGGGCCTTACTAAAAAGTAAGCACTTAGGTTTTTTTTTTTTAAACATATCTAGACCAAAGCTAATAAAATTTATATTTTAAGCGGTTTAAACTAACCATATATATAAAAATATGATTCAAACTTAGGTTTGTTTATTCTTTTTTAAACTATATATGCATAGATTTATAAGTTAAGTTTAAATGTGATTTAAACTTAGGCTCGAGAATATGGTCTCACAGTTAACTCTTCCCCAATCCCATGTAATTTTAATATAGTTTAAGGTTTTTCACATATAACTTTTTCCTCAAAACTATATCAATTTTAATATGATGTTTATATAAATTATTATATAAACCTTATTCTATATTATATATATTTTTATTTAAAAATAATAATATAGTTTTCAAATTATATAGGATATAGTTATAGATTAACTATAAACTATAGTTTTTCAAATCGAATCTTATTAAAGGAGTCCAAATGACACAATTAGATACTTTTGAAAACACAATAAGGTTAAAATAGTAAATGAATTTTACCAAGGGGCATGATTCCACATGAAAAAAAATACAAGTTAACATGGAGATATTTATAGAGGGGAGAATTACTTTCACCCTACCAATGAAATAAATTGAAAATCCTATTTCTATGGAGCTTGTCTCATTTTTCTTGTATTTAATTGTGTTTTTATTTTGAATATCTTTTTAACTCCGCACATATCAAAACTATAGAGAAAAATATACAAATTAAATAAATAAAATACACAACATTTTATCTTAATTTATTTAATTTACCTCGCTTTGTTACCATGTTAGAATTTGAGGATTCTAATAAATACGGATTTAATCAACTTACATATTATATAATGTTACAATAAATATTTAAATAAACATTACATCATAACATAAGTAAATAAAGAAATACTTACAGGAAATAAATAACATAGGTGACACAATATTTATAGTGGAAAATTCCAATAGGGTAAAACTCACTTTGAAAATAACATTTTACTTCAAAAACTTATTTTACATCCAGTAATATCACCTCCTCCTTTAAAACCCTATTTACTAAAGGTAAAACCAAATCACTTGATTTGCACACCTTTGATATATTTCTCGAATATATCAAATGAGGACCTAAAGTCCTTTTTATATAAGGTGATCAGGTATGTCTCTCAACCCACCTTTTCAACCTAAAATGGTTGACACATACACCTAGGTTTATAATATTTAATATTAAAAATATAATCATTTCATGATATTAAATATATAACCTAAAGTATATACCTAGGTTAGCATATTTAATAATAGAAATATAAATATAAATATTATTAAATATTAACTTATATATTAATGATGGACTCATATACATTAAGGGTCACAAGCCACTCAATCATTATGTTCCAATAGTTGCACAATTCAGACATGGAGAGAATAATGAAAGGGAAGGCAATAAAACACACACAAATGGAAAAGAAGAAATGGAAGTTTCACCAAAGGCATATTATTGATATGGAACACTACATACATGATGACTATTCTTGGAACAGAGATAGAGGATTAATGCCCATATATACTTATGGACAATCATCACATTCTCCAACATCAGCAGCAACATGTGTAATGCATATTAATAGTGGAGAAGCGGTGGCGTATGCTTGATGACGACAATCCATGCAACTTCGCGCCCATCAATAGTAAAACTAATAAAGAGTTTTTTAACCAACAAGATTCCAAAAAAGTACAAGAAGTGACAATCACAAAACTTTGACTAACATTTATTCCCTCTCTAGCTTGAGCATTCTTGGGGTGCTAAAAAGACTAAATTGGCTGGTATAGCATATAAACTGTGGGAATGGTCCAAATGGGTCCAAATGAAAGACTTACCAAAGTAAAGGCAAATTCAGAAATTATAATTCAATTTTAATTATTTCCACACAACCAAAGTAGACCAATGATTTTAAGTACATAGCTAGAACCTTGGAATAAAGGTCAAAAAACACCCAAAATAAAGGAGCATCTTCTCATGAAGAAAAAAATTATAATCACAATAACACTAAAATATATCGGATATAATACAAGATGAATAAATTTGACATAGAAAGGTAAAACTTATAGCCACATCTAAAACATGGAGTTGATTTTTCTTCCTAAGAGGTGTGTTCTATCCGAAGTTAACACCAAATAGGACCGAAGGGCCTTTGATACAAGAGAAGAAGCTAGTTTTATGTCTATAACACCCAATGTTTCTCTCGAGTTTCCGAGATGAGGGGACATGGAGGTGTATTTCCGATGTCAAAAATCCCATCATTAAGCATTCCTAAGAGTCGAGATTAAAACAACATCTATTACATTGAACATTGAATAGTGAAAATTAAAGTTTGACAATTGAAATAAAAATTTGAGTTACACATCGAAATACAATTACGAAATAATAACTATGAATATCTAACTTTTATATTATCAATGATCGAAAATAAATGTTTGAAAATGCAACCCCACCCTTTTAATTTTACACCTACGCTTTATTATGTTTTTTCAAACAAAACTGTTGATGTGGGGGCATCATGACATCTTCGGACATCCCCAACATATCAAGGCATCCTCAAATGTCTTTGGGGTCATGTCAAGTTCTAGCTCGGAATGCCTTTATCCATTTCCAAGAAATAGACCCCACTCGATCCTCAAAAAAGAATTTGAGATCTAGGATCCTCGAGATTTTGTAATCGTGTACTGGACTTCCTTTCCGGCTCCGGCTATGGATAAGCCCTTTGATAGGAATATGCGCACAGACCAATCCATCTTTACTTCTCCCAATTCTTTGACAGAAGTTTCTGCTCAATGAACATCCCACGAGAGACGAGAATATTCGCAACTAGAATTGTCATCTTTAATCTTTTGTCAGGAAAAGCTGCCAGAACAGCTTGTGCATCTTTGATTTGTCCGATTAAAGGGACTTGTCTCTCCATGGAGTAGCACCTTTTTATGGTCTTTGTCAGGGTAAGCCCAAGAGCATCTACAACTTTATCTGGCATGACATTTTCAGAAGCACCCGAATCTAGAATGCAATTGCTTAACTTGAAACCATTAAGCAATAAGGAGACATAGAAAGGTTCCACCCTGTCAGAAGATGGTGAGGGTTTAACAACTGCAGTGTTGTTTTGTGGAGGAGTATCTTTGGGCTTAGGCAAAAGGCCTTTTGATGTATTGGATTGTCCTGGTGATTGTACATATTTGACTAGCCTATTTAACTGCTTAGGAAAAGCTCTCAGGTATTTAGCTTCTGACATTTGAACTTTAGTTTTCTTGGCATGATCAATAATGTCAAAAGAAGAAATAGATTCAAATACCTGAGCCGCTTTCTGTGGTTGAGATGAAGAACTCGCATGCTTACTTCAGAGCTAAGGAAGACGGTAAAGGGATGCCCCTTCTTTGCTCAAACTGGCTCTAATGCTTCACTTGGCAAAGTTTGTGATCTTGTAAGTACATGCATATGTATGACCATGATCATCTTCATGAAGTTTCTCATCGTCATGTTTAGAGTTGTAATTTAGGTAATTAATGTTGGAGTCACAAATAGACCTATAAAATCATCATCCTCGAGCCGATCAAAGATCGCCTTCCAAGTCTTCTTCATTCATCTCCACGTTGTTTCGGGAGCAGCTTGATTGCTAATCTTTGGGAACCAAGAATGTACTTCAGCGGTGTTGATGTTGAAATTCCGAGGAGGGACAAAGTGGTGTTGCCTTGAGCCATTTGAGCCATTTGTTTCTTCATCTCTGCATCACTCATTAATTGCTAACTTTTGCAATAGTGAATCGGAAGTAGTAGAGGGATGAACTTTCAACTCTGAAGTGTTGCTCTTTATCTTTCGGCCATGATGATGTCATCTTCAATTTCAACCGCCATGTTCCGTTTCTTAACAAGTCATAGCCAAGTGACGCGTTTCTTCGCGGCTGATAGATTACTTGAGAAGCAAAGCATTGATGCATAATACTTTTCGATTCTCGTCATTCAGAAGCGTTAATTCGAATTTTGTAAGTAATCTTTGGAATTTTGCAATAAAATCCCGCATGTGCTCATGTGGCTCCTTCAACCGAGCGAGCCATTTGAGTAATCAAGGTCTTGGAATCTTCACTGGTTTGAATCTTTTCAGAACGCATCCCGCATAAGAGCTCCGCTGGGGCTTGGTTATGGTGCGTGGCTAACCAGATAGAACCATTCTCCGGCCAAGTCATGTAGAGTCTCAATGAAGAGTCTAATTTTCGAGACGTCTTCATGCTCTACCGCAAGCACACCACAAGATATGAAGAAGGCACGCCAAATGGTCATCCGGGTTTTGCTTTCCATCTCCAAAGAATTTTGGAAAATTCTTTACTGATCCCTTTAGCGGAGATCGTGCATAGTGGAGTCGATTCGAGAGGCAAAAGCTTCCCCATGATGGCAAAGTACTTATCTGGGTTGGTCTCGATTCTCGATTCTACATGATGAATGTGGCACATCTCCTCCTTGTGTGGACTTGATGGATAATTCCAGGCCGGATTATGCCAAAATGATCCGGATCTACAAGGGTGTGAACTCTCCTTCTTGGTGAGAGACTAGATCTGCAGCTTCTAACTTGATTTGAAATTGAATTTCTCTGTAGTCAAGAAATGATCGAACTCCTTCCTCGCGCCTTACGGATCGGGTGAATGGACGTTTCAGGGTTGAGATTTGTATGGAAAACACTCTAATCTTGATAGATAAGCTTTGATCCATCAAAGATAGTTGTTCCAACGGAATCGCTTCAAATCGTTGGCTAGATTTTCTGCATAGCACAAAACCTAGGCAGTCATGAGATAAATCTCCCTCATTTTACCGGTGAGGCTCCCGTGTCAGATTTGTCAATTAAAGTATGCTAATATCTAAATGGGGTTTTACTTTAACTACTCGGTTCCATGAACCATAATCAATGCCTTCAGAAAGTAAGTAAGCAATTGTTTAAAGAAAGGAAAAGTTATAAGAAGGTAATTACATAAACACATAGAAGAAATGGGGAAGATGTGCATCCCAATCAATAGATGGCAGAGCTGATTGCATGCACATAGAAGAATCCAATAGATATAAACACATAATTCTAAAACAAAGGCAACTCTAGATCCAGATCTAAAATAACACAAAGTTTATTAAGAGATCTAAGATTAAAAGCAAGAAACACAATACACCGTGACACAAAGTTCTCCGGAAATCTACTCTTGTATATTCCTTTGCTTCAAGTGGCTCTCAAGGGTTTCAAAGACAAAGTCTAGAACACAAGGTCACATTACAAATTCCGATCATTAACCCAAGGTTCTTCCTCTACTTATGAATGTAGAGGGGCAATTACAAGTCGAAGCTTTTAGTTGAACCGCACATGTGGAAGTCGAGGAAAGAAACAACGCAATCTCCCTCCTGAATTCCTCTTTGCATGACATGTATGATTTGCAATTGAAAATAGAACCTTCTATTTTGCACGCCGCCACCTATCTCCAAGTAGTTGACTTCTTCAAGTAATGGCTTTTAAACCAATCACTTAAGTTGTATAATTTAATTGATCGCTCAATTACTTTGTTTCGAGGAAAGGAAGAAGGAAGAGGAAAGTTTGTCCTTTTCATGTCCGCACGCAAATGATTCTTTTGCCTTTGATTCTCACCAAACTAGATCCGGGAGTAACAAGCTAGATCTCGAAGCAAGCGGAATCTGGAAACGATCAACAAGCTGAATCAATTGGAAGCGTTTCGCTTATTTTTTGCCTTCACCTTGTCTCTCTTTTATCCTCAAGCTTTTGCAGTTTCTTCTCCAATACATGCATCAATGCAATGTTTGCCATAGATAACTCATCATCCTTATTTTTAATCGCATATGAGCAATTAAAAATTTTGAAAGCACTCGATGAATGAAAATTCAATGAAGGCTTTCAACTGAAGATGGGAGCATTTGCACAAGATCTTGAAGGAATTTTCCACGACCGACTTCTTCACGGGCATTCAAACAAGAGGATGAAGCCTTTGCTTGCGAAGCTTTTGCAACTATGAGATCTCGGATCTCGATCTGGGCATATGGATTTGCATCTCGCATCTACATCTCGCATCTAGATATGGATCTGCACTGCATAACAAACTCTGCAAATCGGCTGTGGATGGAAAAGTTGCACTTTTTCTTCTAATTCCAATCGCAATTTAATCGCACACATGAGTGAAGTTTTTCCTACACACATGAGTGAAGTCTTTCCTTTTCTGATCTGTCTATCAATTCAACAAGAGGTTCCAGCCTAAATCCGTGTCTCCAATATCTTTAAATTTAGAAGTGATGCATGACTCGCTGCCAGGATGTTTCTTTTCATCTTTCTTCGCCATAGCTTTGTCTATCTTCACTCCTAACAATTCTTTTTCTTCTTATTTGACCTGAATTCTTCAAAATCCGTGTGCAATCTGGATAATCCTTCGATTCGAGAAATATTCAATGTATTGACATTGATATAAGTTCATTTTCTTTATAAAAGCACTTGTATCTAACTCCTGCAATTAATTCGATAAAGATGGCAACCGGAGCATGCACAATGAATTTTAATCACAAAAATCTGCATAATTCAAGCCTGCTGCCCCAAAATTTGACGTTTTATTTGCATGCAAAGCAAGCATGAATTTTACCAACATCACCTGAGCACCTGTATCACTTCTACAAACAATTATGCAGACACAAATCAACCTTCTTCAAAGCATGCGCCAAAACTAGAAGCTTTTAGCATCAAATCCACCTTCCTCTGAGCAAAATCCTTCTCCAAATGGGGTGCACTTTTCCTCTGGGCTGCACTTCTTCACCTGTGAATTAATTAATTCATCCTTATGGCAGCCCATGCTTATATAGCCCTCATAATTATTTAATTAATAATTGCCCCTTCTATTCCTGACAATTAATTAATTAAAAATCATGTTTTTCTCTTTAACTGATGTGTTAAAATAGCATGTTTAAGGACAGCCATCCAATTAATTAAATTAATCCAATTTAAACATCCACTCTTCACTCAACTGAAGCTTCACAGTGTGCCTTAACCTTAGCCACTGAAAATAGGAATTTATTTAATCATTTAATACTTCAAAAAGCATTAAATCCTTCCTAAAAGGGGCGCACTTTTTAGCATAATAGAATTCTATTTTTAAAAACACATGGCAATGGGAATTTTTACCTCGTAAGGCAGCCCTAAAAAATCCATGACATGATCCACTTAAGTGATTTGACTTTGATAATGGGATTATTTACCTGCATGGCAGTGCAATAAAATCTCCATGATTTCACTTAAGTCACTTTTCTTTATTTCACCATGGGAATTTTTACCCTGCAAGGCAGGCAATAAATTCCCGCCGTCTCCGTCGCCTCTAATTTTCCCACCGCAACTTAAGTGACTTTTCCATCATGGGAAAAAGACCCTACAAGGCAGTACAAAATTCCCACCCGCCGTCGCTTCTTATTTTCCCATGATCCACTTAAATCCTTTGTTTTCCAAAAATGCGCGCCAACTCCCGCAGGGGCTTTTTTGGTGCACAACTTCGCCTTTTCCTAAGAACTGTGACCTCCGATGGTGACTTCCTTTTCGCATAACGTGCGTATGTGATCCCAAATACTCCAGCCAAGAATCGGGCTAACCCGCAAAGGAATTGATCTAGAGAAATTTCACAGAAAACGAAACAGGAAAACACAAAACACAAAAATTGTCAAAAGTCACAAATAAAGCCCAAAACTTATTCCTAGTTAAAACCCTTCTGGTATATAGGAATAATGATATGTTCGATCACAACAGGGTTAAAACGGAGCGCAAATTGCCTCAAACGGGGCTCAAAATAATTAAATACAAATTTCCTACAGACAAATCCCGACAACAGAATATAACAATTTTGGGCATCTGGGTATTTGGCGAAAAAGGCTAATATGGCTCTTTGGGAATATCTTGACGCAATACAAGAACTTTCTGGCAATAAAAACACAAAACAACCCATTATTTTAAAAGTACGAAAAAAATTAGATAGGGTAGTCATAGATTTCGTGGTGAAATCTGGGACACCATTTTCCTTGTGTTCAATTCAATCCCATCAATGCATTATAGGCCTTTAAATTATAATTTCAACCCAAAGTGCTATATAAATACATGGTATGTTGCAGACATTGATTATATGCATGTATACCTTTATAGCTTTTGATCCACCATAGGTATATGGCCCACACCAAAGTGGTTGGGATTTACCATGTTTACTCAAATTGTTGTTTCCTTCCCAGCTATGTGTCAAATAGATTCTATATTTTACTTACTACTGTCTTCGTAATTTTTATATCAGCTTTGCCTAGAATAATATGATCTCCCCAAATCTCAATGCATATTATATAGAAGCTAAATATGGCTGAAAAATCTTTCCTCTACTAGCTGAGACATCATAATGAAGAGGCAATAATATTAAATTCAGTAACTTAAATTACTATATCACTACACAATATATTCCAATATAATGGAAATACAAGCCTTATAACATTGAAGCATGTGACTGAGCCACTTCAAGGAGGCAACCTCTTATGAACCAACAATACATGAAATTTGCAATATGATGGTTATGCATTACCTACTAGCTCCTATATATAGCTTATGCTATGGAAACCATCTAGGCCGAACCGATTACCAATATGATGCACTACAAATGATTATATGACTTTATTAGAGGATATGCTAGCCACAAATCTCCAAATACAGGTTATAAGTTAACGGCATAAGATGCTTTCCCCATCAAACCAATGTTGTCCTCAGCATTGACTAATGTCAGGATCCTTCTACAGGAACGCATCATCCTCCTATGCCACTTCTTTTTGGCCTGGTTCTTCCATTTTATCAGCTACTCCATAATCACCTTCGTCTGAAGGTAGCCTCTTTGTGTGCTCTAAAGCATTTTTTAGAGGTTCCAAAATGATTCTTCCTTCCTTAAAAGCTTTGGTAAAATGGTGTTGATACTCTCTGTCCAATGACCTCCTCCATGCAAAATACATGAAATAGAATGCTACAGTTTCAATCTGCTGCAAAACCTGATAAGTGCCATAATACTTGGGAGAAATCTTGTTAATCTTCTTCTTTTGTTTTAAGGGCATTTGCTTATATGGTTGTAAGTGCACAGAAACCCAATCTCAACTTCAATATTTGCCTTTTCATTGTTGTGTTGAAGAACTTGCCACGTCATTCAACTCTACACCATGATCAAGCTCTCCCAAGGCTTCTTAGTATTCCTATTGATGTTGAATGTGTTCTTTAACTACTAGAACTTTTGTCCATAAACCCTACAGGGTTAGGTAATGAATGGTGGATGGTACTATATAGTACCGAAAATGACACATTTTGGAATGATATGGAAGGATGTTATACCACCATTTTGCTTGTGACAAGTCATTAACCCATCACTTTGTGTATCGAAGGACAAACAATAGAGATAACCTTCCATATTTGTTGAGCCTAACAAAAGAATAAATCATTTCAATAGTTGCTAGTAAAGCTAACATCACAATCACTTACTAGTATCTTTGGGGTCTCATGTAGCTTCTAAACTATATCCATAAAAGTTGATGTTATCAACTTGCATTCAAATGGATGTGACAAGGCATAAAAATGGGCATATCTGGTTCCCTATCCACGACCAATGATGACATTTGTCCATTTAGACCAAGGCAACCCCATTATGAAATCCATGGAAATCTCCTCCCACCTCTAGCTAGGAATAGGTAGGGGTTGCAAAAGACCAAGAATCTTGCAATTGTCTCACCTTTGTTTTGTTGACACACCATGCATCCGACTTCAAATTTCTCTACTTCCTTTGAATCCTTTCCAATAAGAAATCCTACTTGATTGTATGATAATTCTTCAAGAATCCTAAGTGCCCCTTTAGAGCATGCAAAGATGCTCCAAACCTTATTCTCAAGATACGAGGCAATAGCACTAATATAGCCATGAGGTACCATGAACATTCCTTTTCCACAAAAATCTTGTCTAATACACTTCAATCTTATTGGAGCTTCTAGATGATAACTTGTGTATCCAATTCACTCTCCCATTCTAATTTTTCCTCATTCATTCAATCTATCTACATGAATGTGGAATGGCACACGAAAGAGCCTTTGTTTTCCAGGACTCATCAAACCTCCTGGATAGTGCATCAACCACTACATTACCCTTTCCTTTCTTAAAGATGATTTTAAATTCATATTTCATCATCTTTGTGACACAATTTTGTTTTCTTTAGAAGACAATCTATACTCCAAGGAGTATTTTCAGTTTGCATGAGAGACTCATCTCCTACCAAAAAAATGTATGTCATGTTTGGCACTCATCTGGAGATTAGAAGACTACACAGTTGTACTCATCTCGAGAACTAGTCATTTCAATGTTTTTTTAAAATATATATAGATTGTAAGACATTTGACCTTAGATATGATGAGGTATCCTTGATAAAGCCTCAATATAGGCACTTTTATCCTTTTGTACAAGCATCTAATATTTACTTTTGAAAAGGTAGCTTTATTTTTCTTAGGTTGTATATTATTATTTTCTCAAATTTTACATATATATTGTTTATTTGTCTCTAAGTACCGATCTACTATTTTTCTAAAAATGGTGTGCCTGTCCCAGAAGCCTCGTACTAATATTGGTACCCGTACGTATCTCCTCATAAACTATGACAATTTTAGACTATCATGATCTATCTTCACCTTAAAGTATCACCCATCAAGTATGATCTTCATAATTTAACTACATTAAAGTGTCTAAGTAAGGTCTCAATTGTTTTCTCACAAGGTACGAAAGGAACATCATTTCCTTCTCATAAATGGGCTTCATTTCTTACCTTTGAGTATTTGAAACTGCAATCCATGTTGATCGTCCTTCACATGCTAGAGTATCACGGATGATATCCGATTATATTTGTGTGCATGTTCAAAAGCATGAAGGTTTTGAAAAATATGGGTATGCAAAACTAAGGTGGCGATTATGGCCTCCTTTACATCCACATTTGAAATTCATTCTTCCCCAGGCAGGATTTCAATTTTCAACAAAGTTACAAGTGATATCCCTACAGCCTGCAGGAAATTATTTATAAGGTGCAAACTAGGTATAATACCCATATTAGCCTTAGAAGATGGCTCGTAGCTTCTTTAGGGTTTTGGTGAAAAGCTTGTTCACCATCCCAATAGCCTTACAAATCTTGTAATTTCCATCTACCCAACTCAGAAAAAATTTCAATAGTGACCCTATTACTTGTTAATTTTATTAAAGATATTTTATGAGGCTTTGTCATAATCTAGTGGTGTCTTAAGAGCCCAAACAACAAGGGGCATTAGAATATAAATGATAAGTCTTTCCTGTGTACATTCAAGATGTTTCAAAGAACATCCATTTTCTCTTAAAAATGAGTTGAAAGGCGTGTTTAAAGGCCATCTTGTCTCCATTTAATGCCAAAAGATGGTGCTACTAGGATATGGCCCTATGTATTGAGGTATTCATGCAAAATCCTAATCAAACGCTGTTTTTAGGTCCATGAAATGCTAAGGTCTAAGAAAGTGATCAAAGTTCTGTAAAGCATACAACACCCCGTAACACCCTCATGAATAATCATCAATTTTATTCTATGGGAAATATTTATCTTTGGACTAGTACTTCCGTAGTTCTCTATAGCCTCAACACATACCCGGGTATATGGTCGTGGATCTTGCCTTTGCAATCATCTTTAGAGAGGAATACGTCATTTGGGACCAGAATTAAGGGACCTCCAGTGGTATCCTACAATAGCTCAGGGATGTTTTCTATCTCTATGTCCACTCTTTTCCTATGCAATATGGTTTCGTCTACTGAAAATGAAGCAGATTAGCAACATGGTGTTAGAAGTTGAATGGTGTGAGAGAAAGATCAATTTTGGGCCCGAGGAGTCATTTCTGGCATCTCTCCAAAAACTATTTAGTGTTTCCAACAATCCCCTAGCAACTCCCTAAAATCTCTGTTACGCCTTTACATAGAAAAAAATTGTGCCATAAACTCAATGCTACTCTCTTTTCAAGAATCTTATGTATCTGATGAGAACTGACCAGCGGCTAAGGGGATGTAATGTCCCCAGCTTTGAAATTAAGAAAGAAACCCTTAGCCTAATTTTTATTTCCCATAGGCTTAAGGGGTGTTGCAAGGGAAATATTTTATTTTAATAAAGTGACTTAAGTTGCCAAAAGTAACTTTATATTATAAAAGCAACTTATGTCTTATTATTAAAATAAAAGTAACTTGTCAATAAAGCAAAGTCAAATGCCAAATTAGACATGGACGCCCACTGGGGACAATGCTTTTCTCAAAAAGTGTTCCATGAAAAGTCATAAAAGGATGCAGTAGTTTGAGCACTCCACTTTAGCTTTCAAATTCACGTAGAGGATGAAAACCCTTTCTTTGGAGCATCGAAGAACGAAAACCCTCAGTGGAGGAGCTTGGGACAAAACCCTTTGTTTCTTTATGGTGATTCTATCCATTCACAATTGTACTTCAAATGTTTTTTTATCAAATTCAGCCAAGGAAAAGTCCAGATTTTATCCAGATCAGCTAGGGCTTCCCTCCAAGGAATGACATCACACATTAGAAGGCTGAAGTCACACTTTTGGGCACCTTTCTAGGGTTGTGTCACATTCTAGAGCATCATTTGGGGCTAACATTATCACCCTAGGGCTGGCGTCACATTTCCAGGCTAGGGCATCCTCATTTGCAGCCTTTTCCCAGGTTAATTCTGCAATCTTTGTATTCAGCTGATTGCTTTGGAATAGAATATATAATTTTTGCACTTGATTGGATCAAAATTCTGCCATTTGTTTCAACAAACTTGTTATTTCTAGTTCTACATTAAAATTCAGAATTTAATTTTCAGATCTAGGTTTTATTGAAAATATCATAAAATTCCATAATTCTGAAATTTTCCCTCTAAGGATTTTGTTCTAAAATTCAGATCTCATAATTTTGAAAAGTTTAGATAAAGGGTTTACTACAAATTCCACATCACACTAATCTTTCTGAAAATGGACATTACGGTGGTATCGGAAGCTGGTTTTCTTCCTCTAACATTGCCAATTAATATTCATGCAGGGTAGTGATAGAGAATTCAGATATTACCAAAGAGAGAAAAATAAGGGTTTAGAAGAACCAAAGGAAGGGCTTGAACAAACCGATCCAGAATTTGGGAAAGGAAAAGAGAAGGTAAATATGGTACTGACATAGAATCGATGCGCAAAGAGGCAAGGATTGATAGAGCTTGTCGAGGCAAAGCGATTGGTTGATATGATGGCTCCATTATGGTTTGTCATGCAAAACATGCATGCACCCAAAATCAAAATGGTGAAGGAAGTTTTCAGGGTAAACTACATGCATCAGCCTGCAAAGAACCGTTATCGATTCTCTGCTTTTGGCCTTCTACACTAATTTCCTTCCAAGAAGAAGTTATTACAAAGGTGGAAATCAACCCTCTTGAATGTAAATGACCTTGTTGCCAACTATATGGAATATGGGAGTTCTTCTAATCTAGATAAGTGAGGAAATATCTCTTGCAAATTTCCAGTTTGAAGAAAACGAAGAGTCGACCACACATCCGAAACCTAGACCACAAGCAAATCAAAGCGATCTTCAACATGTTTTAGGCAAATTAACACTTTATGCTCCTTTGATGGTTCTAACAAGGGTATAGTCATGCATGGTGTTACCCAGAAGTTGGATACTATTTGTCTCTTGAGGCCAATGTTAGAGGAAGATCTTTATTAAGTTTTTTCTATATCTTGAATCGTGTATATTTTGTATGATCATGAGTACCATGGGCTGATCACACATAACATAATCTTATCAATTCTCCCCTGATGATTTAGTTCCGGAGATTGATTTGAGAGTTTGATAGAACTGGCATTAAGTATTTTCTTTAGGATGGAAGTGCATTGCCTTGAAACAACATGACACAACTCATGACTATGTAGCTAAATTTGAAGCTATCGATGAATGGTACCTTGAGTGTTTCATTGAAAGGAGACTTGTGGTGTTGTTTATCGAGGGAGTAACTCGGATGAACCATAGTTCAAAAAATCGTTATCGGCGATTAATCGGCAAGCCAAATTTTGAATCGGAAATCGGGAATCGGCAATTTATCGGCATTAATCGGCAACTTTATCGCTACTTTTAAAAACATTTAAATTCATAAAATATACTTAAATTAAATGTAAAAACAATGTTAAATGATGCGAGAAGTGACTCTATAGAATGCCATAGGCCCATATGCATATTTTTGATTAAGTTTTGACCAAAAAAGAGAGTACAAACTACAAGTTTGCAAACAAAAATGCTCATAGAGTCATGTCACATGTGACTTTTGAAGTATCACTATCAAATATCAATAATATTCTATTTCATTAAGCACGCCTAAAATAAGTCTGTTGCACTTCATGATCGCCTCACTGGAAGTGGAAGATAAAGATTCCTCTCTGCAACACCAACATCGTCATCTGCAAACATATCATCTGGATCCTCACCAACTCCTAATGCCCCTGATGTTATTGCTTCTTCAGTCTCCCTCTCCAAATATGTTATCTCCTCTGTAGTAAACATAGGCTCTGCATCATCGGGCTCCAGCAATCCAGTCATCATGTGGATCGATGTGTCGGCCAGTCAATTGCATCATAACTTTGTGCCCCCTCCACTTGTCTCACACGAAGACGAAGATTGTATCGCATGAAGACAAGGTCATTGAGGCGTTGTGTTGTCAACTTGTTGCGCTTCTTTGTGTGAACGACTTCAACATGCTCGATTACGCTCGCATCCGAAGCTTACCTGCATCGACGTATACAAAATGCGGATGGCTAGCTTTTGAAGATTTGGTGTTTTTGCACCATAATCTTCCCACCACAAATCTGCAAATAAAACATTTATAATTTTGTAAGTTAACTAAGCTTGAATAAATAAAAGAATTCTAGACTTCTAGTATCTAGTTCTACGTGTAACGAGACTAAATACAAATGACTCAATTTGTTTTTACCTGGCTGAGAAGTGTTTCTTCTTTTCACACATAGAGCCGAAGAAAACTTGTGCCTCCCTACTGCCGATCCTTGTAAATTTGCAGCTCATCGAAGAATTGCATCTCTTAT